>CM051366.1:6501947-6626947 GCA_028015245.1 Cardamine occulta
ATTGCTTTTGACTTCTTATTGAGAAAAACCCCATAACTTTCGAAACGATTTATGACACCTCCAGAACAAATCTAAATTGATTATTTCACCCCATAATCAATTTCTTGAGACTTATCTAAGGTTCATAAACTCGAAAGAACTTCCAAATTAATTAAATTAATTAATTTCCGGAACACGGGCGTTACATCTCTTATCTTCTGCAACTGTCGTTTAGTAGATTCCACCAATGAAATAGCATTCAAGATATCTTGGTCTCTTCTCTGCAGAGCCTTTGATAAGTTGTCAGTGAGTCCCAAAATAAGCAGCATTAGCTGTAAATAGAAAAGAAAATCAAAGGTGTGAAAATATTTGAGGAGGCCATTTGCTTGTTGTCTTTTGGTGGAATCTGTGCCCTCATTCAGGATATACTCAAGAACTTCAACAATTGATGAAAACAGCTCAACAATTCACAATAAAGTCGTATAATGTGAACCCCAAAGAGTATTTCTAGGTATTTGAAGTGAAAGCTCTTGATTTAGACCCGTTTCATTCTTAATTTCACCATCACTAATCCTTTTTCAAGTTTTTGCGATGATCTTCTCGTATCATATCTTTTCTCTTGCATGAAGCTCCAACCACATTCATTAAAACAGAAATCATATCAAAGAAGTTTCCAACTTCAAAATGTTTTTTTTTGCTACCGCCACAATGACCAACTGAAGTTGATGAGCAAAATAGTGAACATACTATGCAGAGCTACTTTCCTTCAAAATCAATGGTCTCAATCCATTGAATTCTCCTTTCATATTGCTGGCTCCATCATAACCTTGTCCTTTCATATTGAAGATTTGATGAGTTGGGGTTAACCGTTTACATGACTAATGCCAATAAATCTTTCTTTGACTACCCCATATTTATCAACAAAGCGAAAAACCATTGCCATCTGCTCTTTATCTGAAACATCAGCGGATTCATCCAATAATAAGCCAAAGACATCATTATCAATTTCTTGGATAACAGATTTAGTTACTTCTTCTACAAAGCAATGCACAATGTCTTTTTGAATCGGAGGAGATGTCATCTGATTATTTTTAGGAGCATTTTTCATCACAACACTTTTTACAGCCTCATTCTGACCAGCAGTATATTTGAGTAGCTCTAAAAAATTACCTTTATTTGTTGAATCATCTGACTCATCATGTCCATGGAAAGGTAATCCTTGATGTAACAAGTATCTAGAAACATCAATCGAAGCACTTAACCGGATTCGATACTCATTTCTCCAGCATCACTTTGCTTATGTAAAGAATGCATGATAGACTGATCTTATCTCATCAAATCATCACATTTATTTTTGGAATTGCTGTGGAAACTAGTAGGACTGCCTTCATTCTTATGAAACCCATATGTCTTATTCCAGCTTGAATAACCTGTATATACAAAAGCATCACTTCTACCTTGTTTCTCAGCTTGATCTCTGAATAAGTAACAACACAAGTAATACACTTTCTCTTTCTCCACACTATACTCTAACCAAGAACCATACTTATCAAACAATTGTGGATTAAAACACCGTAATACATTTGACTGTGGTGTTTGCTTGAAATTATGACCACGCAGTTGACAAGGTTCTCTCCTTAAATATATGCCTCATACCTCATCTCTATGATTAGGATGATAACTTAGAATATTTTTCCTCTTAGGCGGATCTGAAGGCAAATCATTCAAATTGATGTTAGTTGGTATAGATTTTCTTCTTACAACAAACCGATCCATCTCGCGTTATTTAAGTACCTACATAAATAAAACCAAAAAAATAAGACAAAAGTTTGTACCCCATAAGCATATGATACGATAGACTCCTTTTCAATTTAATCAATTTTATTTTTATCATCATATAAGTGTATGTTGTATATGTTTGCTTAAACTAAAGATAATAATTCTTCTTTTCTCTTGACACCTATCACAATTCAAAGTTAAACTAAAATTTTCTAATCAATTAAAAAAAGTAAAAAAATATCATCACATCATCAATTAGAAAAAAAGATTTTTTAAACAAACACAAAAATATTATTAAAACCAAACCTCAGCATTCTAATATCTTCTTCAACAATTCTTAGAATTCTCTTTAAAATAATAATTTCTAAAGCCTAATATAAATCAAAAGTAAGAGGAAATATCAAATATGTAAGTTCTGGATAACCTTGTTTGGATCAGAAGAAGAAGAAGATCTGGATTGGAAAAAAAAAGGACGAACAGGTAAAAAGTCAAGTAAGGTGATGATAGTGGCTAGGGTTAATTATGTTTTGTGTAAAATTAATTATTAAACTTAATTCATTTTTTATTGAGTTTAATTCATGGGCTTACTTTATTTTATTTTCTTGAAAAACTGAATTGGGCTACAAAATTAGATACATCATTACTGGCCTAAAGCCTACACTTAAAATAGTTCATGGGTGTCAATTATTTTTTGTTTTTTTCCCAACCAAACAATAAAAATTAGAAACTCACTCCAGTGTTGGTAGCCCAAACTGGAGGAAAAGTATTTACAAACGTAGATTTAGAAAATAAAAATCTAGAAGTTCGAGCTAAACAGTTGGCGTGTTTATTTCTTGATCTTGGAATACTTTAGATGCTAAAAGCAGGTAAAGAATCTTGAAGACGAATGAGTTCATCAAGCTGAGTGGAGAAAGCTGGCCACTCCTCTGGAGATTGTACCATTGAAACGAGCTCTGCACTATCAGTTTCGAACACATAACAAAGAAGCCCATAGCAGTGCTTCTAACTCCGTGTGAAAAGGTGAACAGGTTTTCCAGTAACACTTTGCACCCAACAGCCTTACATTATCTCCACTCTGAATACAAACCCAACCTAAACCTGTAGTAGGATCGGATGCTTTCCAAGAACCATCTACCCTGCATCTAAGCGATGTTAGGGTTAGCTCCAAAAAATCCATATTAACCTCATCCTCTACTGGAAAATTTTGTGCCTCCTCCCAAGCTAAATATTCAATGCACGCCCAATCTAAAATGTCATGGGGAGTAGTTTGGTTTCCTTTAAATAAAATGTTATTCCTATATTTCCACAAAAACCACAGTATCCAAGGGAAACACTTTGATGTAACGTGTTCCTTTAAATGATTCAGTATTCTCCAAAACAGATAATCCAAGTTTCCGAATTTTGACCCTGTTGGAAAAGAATTTTGTGATAAAGAAACCTTTGAAAGCGTCCAAATTTGCAAAGCGAAGAACACTCAAAAAATACATGATTAACAGTTTCCTCATAGACTCCACATCGCTTACAAATATTATCGCAACTAACTCCCCATTGATTTAATCTTGATGTAACAGCTAGTGCACCTGAGGCGATTTGCCAAAGCAAATGTTTAATTTTTTGGGGGGCTTTAACTTTCCATGCCTGAGCTTTAAGAGCTATACAATTCGGCCCCCAAGTTACCTCCCTGACATATCCCTTGCTAACTCATAGTCTAACTTGACTGTATATTATCTTCCTTTTAATAGCTGAGCGATCAACAAGTTCGGATATTGAATAACTCTCCAATATTGATTTGCCAACATTGCACCATTATATTTCTCTAAACAACGGAAGCCCACTACCCCTTCTGATTTAGGTTTACACATTTTTCTCCCATGTAAACCAATGAAGACCTCGGTCCTTTCCATTGGAACTCCACCAAAATTTTGAAACCGCACTTGTTAACTTTGAAGTTAAGTCTTGCAGGAGTTTAAAACAAGACATACCATATGAAGGTAAGGCTAAGGCAACTGACTTAATCAATGTTTCCTTGCCTCCTTTTGAAAGAAATTTAGCTGACCATCCACTTATACGGTCATTAAGACGTTCTCTAACATAGTTAAAGATTTTACACTTCGAGCCACCCAAGCTCTCTGGTATCCCAAGATAGTTATCCATACCTCCTTCCTTTGAAATACCAATTAAACCTTTCAGATGGTTTTTAGTTTGATTGTTTATTTTATTACCGAACATAACCAATGACTTGGTAAAATTAATCACTTGTCCTGAAGCTTTCCCATATTTCCCAATCACATCCAAAACAGCTTGACATTCCTCTGCTTCTGCTTTACAAAAGAAAAGACTATCATCCGCAAAAAGTAAATGCGAGATAGCTGGACACGCCCGGGCTACTGAAATTCCAGTAATTTTTTTATCTTTTTCTGCCTTCTTAATGTTCGCTATCAACACTTCTGTGCATAAATAAATAAATATGGAGATAAAGGATCCCTCTGCATGAGTCCCCTTTTTGGGACAATATGACCTTTTGGTTGCCCATTCAATAGAACCTGATACGAGACCGAACTAACACTCCACATAATCCAAGAAATTTAAACCGAATTAAACCCTAAACGATGCAGAACTGCCTCCAAAAAAACCCATTCAATCAAGTCATAAGCCTTATTCATATATGTTTTAATTGCCATAAAGTTTTCTCTATAGACTTTTTTTGTACGTAAACCATGAAACATTTCCAGAGCTATTAATATATTATCTGTGATAAGCCTACCCCACACAAAAGCCGATTGTGTTTCTGATATTAACCTTGGTAAAACCTTCTTAAGCCTCAAACAAACAATATTTAATATAATCTTGTAACTCACATTACAAAGACTAATTGGTCTCAATTCCGCCATCCTCTCCGGTTTTTCTTTCTTTGGAATTAGGCAAATGTTGGTTTCATTTAATCTTCGATCAAATCGTCCCGAAAGAAAAAAACCTTTAACCAATTCCACCAGATCATCCTTAATAAAATACCAAAAATTTTGATAAAAAAGCGCAGTCGTCCCATCTGGTCCTGGTGCTTTCTCCGGATGCATCGCAAAAAAGCTTTTTTAACCTCCTTTTCTGTTATTTCTTTCGTTAATTCCCTATTCATAATATCAGATATCACCGGTTGTACTTCATCTACTGCCTCTTCAATTCCACTTGTATTCGGTTCTGAAAAAATCTCCCTGAAGTAACCAGTAGCAATATCCTCCATACCTTTCTCCGACTCTTCCCATTTGTAATCCGATCCAAATAATCCTGACATTTTATTTTGTACCCTTCTCTGTTTTGTAGACGCATGGAAAAATTTAGTGTTTTTATCCCCTACCTTTAGCCATAAGTTCCTACTCTTTTGCTGCCAATAAATCTCTTCCTCATGATAGGCTTGTTTTAATTTTTGCGCTATCTTTGAAATTTCCTCCTGCGGGATTGAATCATCATTTTTTGTTATGGGTGTCAATTTAAAATATTAGCAAAATATTAAACAAAACAAAAAAAAATCATGGGTGTCAATTGACACCCCTTAAGTCCATGTCCCTCCACCACTGCTCAGTCTCATCAACCCCTGATATTACAACACTTAGAGTACCCAAAGCTGCTACAACATAGAACTTCTCAACTAACTCAACATACTTTTTCCCCATTCTCTCCAACTCTTCTCCCTTTTTCTTATTCTCCAGCAGAAGATCCAGATTTATCTTCCTCAATGCATCAAATTCATCCTCCATTGACTTCTTCATCTCCTCAAACATCTTCTTGAACTTCTCTTCTCATTTCTCTCATCCTCCATTGTCTTCTTCATCTTCTTGAACTTCTCCTTTTCATTTCTCTCTCTCACAATCTTCAAGTAACTGTGCTTTTTTCACCTCTAGTTCTTTTGTCTTGGTCTCAAGATGCAACTTGAACATTTGTTTTTTCTCTGATTTTTCTGGACTTGATACAAAAATAACAAACCCTTTACGACCAAATTTATATGAAGATGAGTATTTGGGTAGCAATTTTTTATTTTTCAGTATATCTAGTATTAGTAGATTTTGTTTAGTTAAAAATCTATTATTAGTGGATTGTATCAATAATTACAACATAAAAAGACAATAAAAAACTGAAAAGAAAAGAAAAGAAAAGACAGAACAACAATCATCCATTTGAAGCTTTATTACAGCTACACACTTGCTAATTGCTATTTTTTTGTGGATTCTTAACTGAAAAAAAAAAGAGATTTGAAAATTCTATTAACTAAAAACACATAGAAACTTAACATATGTATAAACATATTGTCTTCTTTAACAAAAAAAAGAAAATATTGTCTATCTTCTAGATACCTTTTGAAACCCCTAAATTAAAGATATTAGTCACCACCACTGAACCTCTATCTAGAAAAATATGTTAAATTTTCATTACAAACCCAAACTTTTAGATTATCCGCTTTTGTTTTGTTTGACCTATTTCGGGAAATTAACTTTAGAAATGTTCAATAGATCTATTGTGTTTGTTTTGTTTATGTTACCTTTTTAATATAAACAAAACAAACACAATAGATCATCCATACAAAAAAAGTAAGGATGCAAGAGGGGAAATTGAGGTTAGGTGTTTAGATGGTAGAATTGTCAAGTTTCAATCATAGTTCAAGTTCATTCATTAGTATTGAGGTTATGTATGTTGATGAATGTGAAGAGGGGATAACAAAATTGTTTGATAAAGTTTTTTTTTATTAATGGCAATGCAACATACTTGGAGCAGAGGTTATCGTAAAGTTTTCTTCAATCAATGCAGATTATTAAAGAGCAGAGAATGATGATGTCCTCAAGAATTAACGAGGTTTGGAAAAGTGCCTATGTCCTCAAACCACCAATAGACACAATCTACTAATCAAACCATCATCATTCTCTGCTTTTTTCATAATCTGCATTGATCAAAGATAACTTTACGATAACCTCTGCTCCAAGTATGTTACATTGCCATTAATAAAAAAAAAGCTTTATCAAACTATTTTGTTATCCTCTCTTCACATTCATCAACATACATAACCTCAATATCAATGAATGAACTTGAACTACGATTGAAACTTGACCATTCTACCATTTAAACACTTAACCTCAATTTCATTTCTTGCATCCTCACTTTTTTGTATAGATGGTCTATTGTGTTTTTTTTGTTTATATTAAAAAAATGTAACATAAACAAAACAAACATAATAGATCTCTTGAACATTTCTAAAGCTAATTTCCAGAAATGGGTCAAACAAAACAAAAGCAGATAATCTAAAAGTTTAGGTTTGTAATGAAAATTTAAGATATTTTCTAGATAGAGGTTCAGTGGTGTTGACTAATATCTTTAATTTAGGAGTTTCAAAGGGTATATAGAAGATAGACAACATCTTTATACATATGTTAAGTTCATGTGTGTTTTTAGTTATTACAATTTTCAAATCTCTTTTTTTTTTTCAGTTAAAAATCCACAAAAAATAGCAATTAGCAAGTGTGTAGCTGTAATAAAGCTTCAAATGGATGATTGTCTTTCTGTCTTCTTTTCTTTTCTTTTCACGTTTTGATTATGTATTTTTATGTTGTAATTATTGACACAATCTACTAATACTAGATTTTTAACTAAACAAATTTTACTAATACTAGATATACTGAAAAAAACAATTGCTAAGCAGATACTCATTTTCATATAAATTTGGTCGTAAAGGGTTTGTTATTTTTGTATCAAGTCCAGAAAAATGAGAGAAAAACAAATATGTTCAAGTTGCATCTTGAGAGCAAGACAAAAGAACTCGAGGTGAAAAAGCACAGTTACTTGAAGATTGTGTGAGAGAGAGAAATGAAAAGGAGAAATGTACGAAGATGTTTGAGGAGATAAAGAAGACAATAGATGATAAGAAAAATGTTGAAATTGATGAATTGAGGAAGATAAGTCATGAGCTTTTGTTGGCGAATAAGAAAGAGGAAGAAGAGTTGGAGAAAATGGAGAAAAAAATTGTTGAATTAAGAGAAGTCTGTGTTATTAAAGCTGAATGTGAAATGATGGAGTCAGAGAAAGTACATAACCGGTTATGAGACATTCAACTAGACCAAGAGTTCTAAACCTGAAGTACTTGAGCTAATACATTTGGTTAGCTCTGGTTTTTTTTAGTGAAATTGCTTTATGTTTCAGTTTGTATTTCAGTTACTAACGAAAGACTGGGGTCTCCCTCATGTTGAGGAACCATCTTCCCCATTTTCTTCTTCGTATTTTTATTCATTACATTATAAGTTTACAAAATATGTTATCTCATATTGTTATTAGTTTATTATTTAAGAATTAAACTTATCACCTGGGATCTGATGGTGAAGATGAATGATTTACATAACTCTATTTACATGAATTGAATTTCTCTATATGAAGTTTTATTTCATTCATTATGTTCAGTGTTATAAAAAGTACTACTTTCCTATGATCTTTAATTATTTTAATTTTAAACTATGTTATTTTCATTTAATATAATGATTATTTAATAGTTTCAAGATTTTTGTCAGTATTATTGTTATTTATTCCTAGAGAATTTCTACTAAATCAATAATTGAATCAGTTACTACCTAACGATTCTGTACGAACTTCCAAAGACTCATATTAGAGACATGAACTAACCTTGTGCAGATCTTTAGTGTATAGTGATGCATTCGTCATCCTCTTCTTTGGCAATGTAGGCTCAGCTCAGTATAAGTTTGCAAACAAAGAAGATCAATATTTAAGTTAGTCAAATTTCGAAGAACATTTAGAAAATCATCAAATGACATTGATATAACAACACATGACATTGATATCGATAAGGAATTATTATTTATATTTGAACTATTTCGAAATTTACAAGTTATAGAAAAGGCATAACCTAATTTATTCCTATAATCCACGAGGTGGTTATATGACATAGAAATTGAGAAGCAAATTAACCAAATTATTCAATCAATTTCAGATTTCTAACACATGAATACCTATTTCAAAACCCTAGAAAAAACAATCAATATAGTCTTATATTCCGATTAACAAGACTTAAGTTCAATATCTGTAAAACTTAATAAATTTCAAAACAACAAGAGTGCATAATTTGAAAATATAACAGACTTTAAATAACAATAGTGCCAGACTTCTAACCTTCGTGGTGGAGAAGAAGAATATGACATTGCCGGAAAAAAAAAGAAGATGAAATTGAAGAGTCCATAGAAAAAGAAGTGGTAAAGATGACGATGGAGTAATTTTTGAATTTATTTTCAACGCAATTAGAAGAAGAAGAAGAATATGGTCATGATTTTTGACTCAAATTATGATTTCTATCGTCAAATCAACTTTTCCTTTTGAGAAGATTAGGGGTTTTGGTTGCGTCTTTTTTCTTTGTTCGACAGTATTAATATTGTTTTTGTCATCTAAAAATTAGGGTTTTTATTTTTATTGACATAGTTTTTGGGTTTATGTATAAAAAATAATTTTAGGCCCAATTAAACCATATTTGTTTTTTATGTCGTTTATTAAATCAATATTATTAGATAGCTTATATAATAAAATAGAGATACTTTTTTGTCTGGAGCTCTGAGACAATAACATGTGTGCACTTCCAAAATGACACATTTCCTCCTTCCTAATTTTCTTTTATTTTGATTTTTTCCTTTTTAACAAACTTCATAAACACCAAATATGTATTTATACCATCAATTTATTTAAATCTTATTCCTAAATTTCATTTATGTTGGTTTTATTTATTTTCTACCTAACTTCATAAACACCTAATTTTTAGCAATTTCTCCGAATTTATATTTTCTCCTTCCTATATTTTTTTTAATTTAATTTTTATTTTTTTATCAAACAAATTAACCACCAATTATTTGACACTAGATTAGGACCCGTCCAACGGACGGATTTTCTAAACTTTAAAAATAAATTAAATTTAGGTAAAATTAATAAATTAAATATTTGTGTTAATCAAATATTTTGAATTGTTTAAGAGAAAGAATTAGAAAGCATGTTTACTTTGGGAAAGGAGTAATTTACATAAGTTCATTTTTACATGAGTAAATTAGTTTAATTTTCTGTATTACAATTTTTATTATTAGGATATTAAAAATTTATAATACATCTAGTCGTCCAATAGCTTTTGGTTCCATCTTGTTGTTTGTTTTTTATATTACTGTGTGAAATATGTCTTGAGAAAATATCAGAAACCGAATAACCAAACCGAATCCGACCCAAAAAAGGGTACCAAACTTAAATCCAAACCGTCTAAACTCTGAATGTGTCCTAGAATCTTATATGCCAAGAACTGAACTGAGAAGCGAATAGATACCCGAAATACTGAAAATACAACTATATACCTTATAATTACAAACCCTAAAATTTCAATTATTTTTGGACCAAAATTGTAACGCCCGTGTTCCAGAAAATTAATTAATTTAATTAATTAAGAATTCTTTTGTGTTTATGAACCTTAGACAAGTCTGGAGAAATTAATTATTGGGGTTGAAATAATTAATTTAGATTTGTTTCGGGGGTGTCATAAATCGAATAGAAACTTATGGGGTTTTTCTCAAAGGAAGGAAGAAAAGTTGGAGTTGGCTTCTTCTTCTTCTTCTTCTCCTCTTGGTCCGCTATTTTTGGTGAGGAGTGAGAGCTTGAATTGGCGTGAGCTAAGGGAGAAAGAGGAAGAGAGAAAAGTTTTCTTGGAGCTTGGTTTTTTGAAGGTTTTAGAGAGTTTGAAGCTTGGGAGAAGCTTAGAGGGGAAGCTCTTAGAAAGCTAGGGTTTGGCGGAAGTGAAGGAAGAAAAGGGAGGTCTTCTTGAGCTTGGGGGAGTCCATCCTAGGCTAGATCCATCCTATCTAAGGTGAGTTGGGACCAAAGGTTATCATTTAAGCTTGTGTGGGGGCTTGGGGAGTTTGATTTCTTTTGGTTGGTTTCCAATTTTTGGTGAAGCCTTGGGGGCGTTTTCCATGCTTGTGATGTTTAGAGAACCTTGGTTTTGTGCTTGAGGTGCTTTATTGAGCTTTGATTCTGAGAATCTATGCTTGATTTGTTGATTGTGATTTTTGTGAGCGTTGGTGAATTTTCAAGAGTCATTGTGAAGCTTTAGCTAATGTTTGCTAAATTTGTGGTGGTTAGAGAACCAAGGTTTATGCTTGTTGTGCCTTGTTAAGCTTTGATGGTGATTTTTTATGCTTGATTTTGGTGGTTATAAATTTTTGTGTGTTGTGGAATACTATTCATGCTGTAGACTATTATTCATGCTGTAGACTACTATTCATGCTGTGAAAGTGTGTTTACTATTCATGCTGTGAAAGTGTCTTTAATATTCATGCTGTGGAATACTATTCATGCTGTGAAAGTGTGTTTACTATTCATGCTATGGAATACTATTCATGCTATGGAATACTATTCATGATGTGACACTATTCATGTTGTGAAAGTGTGTTTACTATTCATGCTGTGAAAGTGTGTTTACTATTCATGCTGTGAAAGTATGTTTACTATTCATGTTGTGAAAGTGTGTTTACTATTTATGCTGTGAAAGTGGGTACTATTCATGCTATGAAAGCATGTTTACTATTCATGCTATGAAAGCATGTTTACTATTCATGCTATGAAAGCATGTTTACTATTCATGTTGTGAAAGTTGATACTATTCATGCTATGAAAGTGTATTTACTATTCATGTTGTGGAAGTGTGTTTACTATTCCTGTTGTTGTTTAGCTTTTCTTTGTTTGGAATTGCTATTTTGTTGTATGAAGTTTTAATTGGTTTTAATTAATTATTCGTGTTGTCTTGGTTATTAAAAATTGCTTGGTGCTTTTTGATAGCCTGTTGTTGGGAGGATCAATCTCACTCAGCATTTGGTTTACCAAATGTTGATGCATCACTTTTGTCGATGCAGGTAAAGATAAGGCATGATCGTGGAATCGAAGACGATGAGGGAAATATGATTAGGACTCGTAGTTTTGCTGTTTTTGTCGTTTCCACTGTGTTGTTAGAACTGACAGTTTTGTGGTTAAGTGCTAGTCTTACCTCGGGTTTGTAAGTGTGTTTGCATGGTTGTATTATGAATGTTTAACGTTTATGGAATGTTATATATTAGTATTAAAAAAAAATCGCAGTGCGGTCGTTTCAATCTCAGTTAATGTTTTTGGTTCATATCAGAGAGGTAATAATCTCAAGTTTTAAAACTGAATCACTAAGAGCAACTCCAACCACAACACCAAATTTGGTGTTGAAATCACACTAAATTTGGTGTTTAAGTGTTCCAAAAAGTTTTTCATGTCCAACCATAACACCAAATTTTACACTATATAACTTTTTTTATCTATTATTATATTATGAAGTTTAAGATTTTTTTATTTTTTTAATAGTTTGATAAATACTAATTATTTTTAACAGATTAATTATAAGTTCAATATAAAATTTCAATACTAATTATTATTGATGCCATTATTTTATTCAACTTTAATATGTATTTTAAATTTGAACCAATTTTTGTATTAATTTAGACATATTGTGTAAATCCAAATTTCATATTAATACAATTAAAATTTTACTATTAAAAATAAAAAAATACAAAATATATTGATAGCATAGTTATTTTTTGTTGATAAACAACAATTTAATCATATTATTAAATGATAAACACAACTAAAATAGTATTATTTTTTTAGTGTTTTATGAATAGTGTTACACCAAATATAGTGTAACACTATTCATAAAACACTAAAAACATTTGGTGCTGAGTTTGGTGTTCGGTTGGAGTGCATTTTGCACTATTTTTAGTGTTTTAGCGTTCGATTGGATTGGAGTTGCTCTAAGAACATTCACATTGGTGGAGAGACCCATTTAATCTCTAAAAAATATATTATTATTATTTTCGTGTAGTTAAGTTTGAGAATATTTTCAAGATTTTTTATCTGCATTGATGAGAGACCTATATGTCTTTCATAAATATAATCCTTATTTTAGTATAGTTTAATATTTCTAGTGCAATTTAACTTGAATATTTATTTAAAATTTTATCTTAAATTAGAATATTTCTAATTCATATCTTTTAAACATAACAAATTATATCTTAAATATATTCAGTTTAATTATTTATTTATATTTGTTTAAATCATCTATAATAGTAACAATAATAAAACCGTTAATCTTAATAATACAATACATTATAAATAGTACAAGAAAGAGTTAGATTCTCTTAATCTTAAGTATAAAATTATATAGCATAAAATCATAAAAATAAAACTTAAAATACTCAGAAAATAATCAGTTGTGTTTTGAACTTGGTTTGGATCATCATTCTCCCCATCAATATTACTATATTGGGTACTATATTGTAGAATTTACGGTGAACTCATTTGATTTAAAGTCGAATAAAGAGGAAAATAATTTGTAGTGTTCCCTTCTTGTTGAATACTAAGAAAATCCATGCAATTTTTTGGGAAATTAAATCGATTGTACGAATCAATAATCTAAATGAGTGAAAAGAGAAAGAAAGAAATAAATAAATAAATGTTAAAGTGCATGAAAATATGAAAAGATCGGTCTATATATATGGAAGAAATCTATTATTATCATGATTTTAATAGTATCACAATATATATTTTTGTTTTTCAAATCTCAAAAAAATTCTAATATTTCATATTCCTGTATTAACTAAAATAATATTAATTTAATATTTTATAGTGTTAATTAATATTAATTAAAAATAATATTAATATATAATTAAATTCATGCATAATAGAACTTGTTAAATAAATAGTTTTATTTTATAATTTAATTTTTAAAAGTATTATAAATTTGATTTATTATAATAAAACGTTGAATATTTATGAAAAGACATGTGTCTCTAATAAAGAATTCTCGACAGGTTTTCAAAGTGTCTCATCCATTTTTCTTAAAAACTATTTTTAATTATGTTAAAATATGAGAGACTCAATTAAATACTCCTACTAAATATGCTCTAAATAGAAAAAAAACAACTATAGTGCCCACAGAATTATAGAATCATGTACTACTTTTTGATGTGTTACCATTGAGATATCGATGGATCATTATTCATCACCCATTGAATGAAAGTTTTAAATAGATGGGAGTATATTTTAAAATAATATATTACATGACTTACCGATTAGTCGAGTCTTTGGGTAAACACAGTCAAAGTGTCCCAGCAAATTGACACAAGTTCTTCCCCGCTCACAGTAGTTTTTGAGGTTTCCATTAGAATCTTTTCCTAAGCATTCATCGATATCTGGATAAACGAAATATGAAAATTCTAATTAAAACGATGCTCTCATAACTTTACTCTGACCCCATTTTTTGTAGTTTTTTATTTTTGAAGGATTAGAAATATTATTAGAATTAAAATTTAGTATATAACTATATATCCTATCAAATGAAAAAATGCATATTTATACATAGCAAACATATTTTTGTGTATTTCAATAAAAGCAAATATGTACAATATTTTTAGATATTCTATAAATATAAATTAAATTAAATAAAAATATAATAAAATATGTTTTAGAAAGTCTAGTTTTTGTTTTGCATAGTATCCACACCATTTTAGAACCCACCCTAAGTTTGACCAAAGTTTTCATTAACACTCTCCGTATAAGAAATATTGATTTTCTAAATATTTCACATAGTTTAAGAAACAATAAATATTTAATAATAAATGCATTAATTTTTAACTTTAAAATTTTTTTAAATCTATAAACCAATAAAAATTAAACAATTAAAACATTCTCAATTAATGTTTCTTGAAAATTAGAATTTACTTAACATTAACTACTAAAAATTAATCTTTTAAAAACAAGCAAAAAAGACTAGAAAATCAATATTTTTAATACTGAAGGAGTAGTAGAAACATTAAACTAGAACTTTAATTTAAAAGAAACAAAAATAAAACCAAACTACTAAGAACTTTAAATAAAATAACTGACCTTCACATCTGTCGTATGGGCTGCCTGTGTAACCTTCATTGCATGCACAACTTGCATAGACTAAATCATCACTATAATCGCACACCAACTCTTTGCTGGCTTAGAAAACGTGTCATTCTGACATCCCAATGAATCAGTGAATGAAAGATTCGTCAATATGAATGAACCATCCTAGCTCAACTACAGAAAATCGTTGAGCATAAATATGTTGTGGACTGTAATTACTGAATCTCTCGTATGATGGTGCTGCTAAGAAAGCAACTTTGCAACCTTCAGTAGTTGTTTTGTTGTTATCTTCTATTTTGACGCCAACAACATGTTGAATTCCATTGGGCATGTTACCTGGCAGCATCCGTTGCATTGGGTGTTACTCAATGAATTGTAATTCTGGTTTATCCCAGCTGCCATCCAATTCCCATATACATCTTCTGAAGGCGTAGTGTTTGCTGCGCCACAACTCGACCTGCATCCCACCATGTTTGGCTCGACATTTGTTAATGATGCTGTTGTGTTGCAACCAGATGCTACCAATGTATTATCTTTGCTCAAATAGAAAGAGATATCTGTCAAATTCAAAAGTGATCCAAGCTTTTCTTCATCGCTGGAGCATCCCTTTGAAGTTATTGGGTTTTTTTATTAAAACTGACTTGTGTGACACGGAACCCGACTGAAATCGGGGTTGACGCAGAAAAATCGACTGATATCCGTGTAGATGCGGAAGATAGATAGTCACAACTTCCCTTCCAATTACGGAAAGAAAAGGTTCAAGCATCCCTGTTATAGAGATATTAACACATTCAATTTCGTACCACTTCTCAAGATAACAACCTATTCCGATTCCAAATGGGTATGGGATGTCGATTCCTCCACATTTCCTAAGACAAGAGTCAGAAATGGTGAAATCAAGGTTCTCCAAAAGTAGCAAAGAGAAAGAAGTGGTTGGTAACTGTGAACATCAATAGGTTCATACTCTCTTGTGGCTCTGCGACATAGCTGCACTCCCGAGTTCACGGTACGCCCTAAACACTTTAACTACACTTAAACACCAAAAGCCCTTTCATACCAAGCGCTGTCTACCCCGAATGATGCCTTCTCATAAGAAATCTCATGCGACCCTTAATGAATGTAAGCAGTTGACTGAAGTGAATGCCAAGCTCTTTTACAGGTTTGAGGTGGACGAATCAGAGTTGAGAATATTGTGAGTCTATAGTGAGAAAGTTATTGTTGAGAATCCCTGTACTAACGCGTCTGCAGGTTATGTATCTTGGGCATTGTCTCTGATCATAGGAGAGTTTCCGCTATTTTGAAACCTCTTCGCCAGTTTAGATTTCTTGTTTGCTTGACGACAAACAAAGTCTAAGTCTGGAGGAGTTGATATCATCGTATTTTTGCCCATATTTCATATGTTTTTATTAGGGATTCCAGGAAGAAACAAGTGATTATTGAAGCTTCAAGGAAATTTTCCACCATTTTAACTTCTTGGAGACATTTGGTAGTTTTGGAGCAAAAAAAACATAAAGAAGGTCAAAACCCGTGTGTGGACAGTTTCAGAGCATCAGAAGTTTGACAACATTTGAAGACCTTCCCATGGACTAAATTCAGAGTTCTTGATGTCTATGGAAAGCTAGAAGAGTCAAGATTAACTGGGACAATAATCAAAGCAATCCATTTAGCTGTTTGGAAGATGCATCCTGAAGAGTGAAGACATGTTAACTGAAGCCAAAAGCTCCATCACCTCGGTCACAATGCCTCGTAACCGAGACCTAGCCTCTTGTGCACCTCAGTCACACCTACCCATGACCAAGGTCTGGCCCCTCGTCCCTGCACTTATCAAAATGACGTAGGAGCTGTTATTGGATTAAGTTTTTACTTGATTTTAATGTAGTTAAAGTTGCAATTATTCTAAAATCTAATTAGTAGATTTTGATGAAATGATAATACTCAAACGTGGGTTCTTAAATCCATTGTTAAACTTTTGTATGGATTACTTTGTATTTAGAAATTATTGAAAATAAAATAACTATCTAATATTTTCAAAACAGTTAACAAAGTATAACATTCATCAAAACATTTATATATAAGGAAAAAAAATCCATCAATTTCAATACAAAATTATCTTAAAAAAAAAACTAAAAACTTTATTTTGATATCTAGTTTTTGTTATTAGGTAATAAAAATATTTGTTCGGTCAACCAAAATACTCGATCTTCTAACTGTTGACCAATTATCTTGTTCATTGATAGAACATGTAAAATTTATGATTATTATAAATTTTAAACCAAAACAATCTGAAAATGAAATCTATTATATTTCCAATGATACTCAATTTCAACATAGTCAAAAATTTATAATTATCTTAAATTAAAAATTTAAAATTTAACATGATATTGTGAAAATCTTCGGAAGCAATTAGGAGAGTATGAAGAGATATGAAAGATATTAGAAATACTAGGGTAAGAAGTGGTATTTTATTTACTCATAATTTAGTTAAAAGATTACATCAAAGTCCATCCTTATTAAAATACAATAAAATCATGTTCATGTTCAATAACATGTGTTTTTAGTGTATTTATATACATTAAACAAATGTTGTATACAATAACAGATGATTTTATTGTACTTTTTCAAATACACAATTGAATAACATTGGATTTCTCTTTAAATTTAAAATACACTCAACTTAATTAAAATACAATAATCAATAACTCCACCGTAGTTTTGACACACTTTGACCTAATTCCGGAACTGATTCTATACATACAACTTGATGGGAAAATCCTAAGGAGAGAGCCTCTCTAGGAGATAGACAAGGAGATCCACGACCTCATCACACATCAGCCACCGCCGCCTCCTCCTTCATCGCTCAAGCCCTAGAACTTCCTCCTTTGAAGTTTCATCCTTGTTCTTTATTGTTTGTTCTCTCTTGTACTCTTATTTGCTTATTGGGAAAACAAGTTATCTTCTGTGACACCTAGAGCAGTTTTCTTTGAACCCCTTTTGATATATTGATTCGCTCTATGATGTTTTCTTTGATGTCTATTGTGTTTCTTTGCATCATGAGCGAGTAGTTCTCTTGTTGGGTTTAATAGGGTGGTATCGAGGGGATTACATGGTTGCATTTATTTAGGTTGTTAGATCTGATTTTCATCTATTGTTTGAGTTCTCTTGGAACATCTTTTACTTAATGCATGTTGCTTGAATTGATCACCAAGAACCATTGATGAAAACATACTGCATATAGATCTGTCACTTGATCTATTTAGAACCATGGAAACCTTAGATAATCCCTAGACACCCAATGCCTTTAATCATATAGTTTAAAAGCAATCCATTCACTTGCTTTCATTCATTTGCTGCATTCATTCAATCAAAAATACCAAACAAAACCCCTTTCATTGTTTCATCTTAGTTTGATTTCGTTGCTTGAATTCAATCCGCGTACTTGTTACTCTCTGTGGGATCGATATCTTAAGTACTATTACTGATTTTGCTTTGCACTTGCAGTTACATTCACTGTGTGGTTTTTGAGGAAAGCATACATACACATCAAGGATCGAGTAGCCGGGGATGAGGCGGTCGGAGTTCCAGTTCGCAGAACTTTGCTTGTGGGAGAAGACAAGCTATGAATACACATACAACAAGCTCAAACTCCTCCAACTTTCTAGAGCTAACACAATATCAATGGAAAGTCTTGCAACAAATCTTTATGGACAAGTCAAACGCCAGTAATAACAAAAAATTATCCAGTAAGAAAAATCTTGGAGATGTTATTTTAGATACTGGAGCTTCTCACCATATTACTTAGATTTTTTCTCTCTTACAAAAGATTGAAAGTATAGCTCCTTGTACAGTTAAATTTGCTGATGGGAGCATTTTCCTTGAGTATTGGAGTGTTCCCATTGTCCGACACATTATCTCTTACTAATGTTCTATATGTGCCTTCGTTGAATTGCACATTCATCTCGGTGTCCAAGATTTTGAAAAAAAACAAAGTGTGTAGCAATGTTTACTGATACACATTGTGTTTTACATGACGATTATACGAGGATGGGGTATACTACTTTATGGACTTTGTTTCAGCAAAGATACATAGTGTGAAGAGTGATTCTGATCAAGCGTTGAGGCATCAAAGACTAAGACATCCATATTTTTCTCTACTCTCGAATTTTGCTTTAGTTTTTGGTTCGTCCTCGACTAGCTCTAAGTCTTGTGACGTGTGTTTTTGAGCTAAGCAAACAAGAGAAGTATTTCCCGACAGTTATAACAAAAC
Source organism: Cardamine occulta (assembly GCA_028015245.1). Classification (NCBI taxonomy): domain Eukaryota; kingdom Viridiplantae; phylum Streptophyta; class Magnoliopsida; order Brassicales; family Brassicaceae; genus Cardamine; species Cardamine occulta. The sequence continues at coordinate 6,520,948 of CM051366.1, forward strand.
AGATGAATGTTTTTTATTAATTCATTGTGCTGTTTGGGGTCTGTATCGTGTTCCATCTTCTTGCGGTGCTTTTTATTTTTTTACGATAGTTAATTATTTTTCAAAAGCGGTGTGGACATATTTGTTGCTCAAAAAATCAGAGGTTAGAAGTGTTTTGACGGTTAGCAGTGACAATGGAACCGAGTTTATGTATAATTCATCCTTTTTGACAAAATGGAATTGTACACCAAACGTCTTGTGTAGGGACTCCACAACAGAATGGACGAGTTGAATGAAAACATAGACACATTATCAATGTTGCAAGAGCACTGTTATTTCTGGCTAGTTTACTAATCATGTTTTGGGAAGAAGCGATTCTTACAGCCGCATATGTGATTAATTGAACTCCGTCCGCGATTCACAAAGGTTGGTCTCCATATGATATTCTACATGGTGTTAAACCTCCTTATGAGCAGATGAAAGTGTTTGGTTTTGCATGTTACAATCATCGGGTAACAAGAGATAAAGATAAGTTCATCGGAGTCGTCTTTGTGTTTTTGTTGGATATCCGTTTGGAAATAAGGAACGAAAGGTTTTTAACATTGACAAGAATGAGTTTCTGGTCTCTCGAAATGTGTTCTCATTTGCATGTAGTGATACAACTCCAGTACACACGACTCCATTTGTTGATGAACGTGATACTGATTGGATACCAACTCTGGATACATCTCATACAACTACACCCGTTAGGGGGAGTTCCGAAATTACTACACTAATTCTTGATACAGCAAAAGTTGCGCCAGTTCCAGAAGCTACAGTAGATACGGGACCATTCCTGAAGTTTCCATTGACAACGCAAAAGTAGTGCATGTCACCGAGGCTCCAGCTGATAGGGCACCAGTTGTGCCTTCATTGCATCCAGCCGCTGTTCTTGCACCATCCCCACCACCTGTTCTGACTCGGAAAAGTACTCGTGAGAGCATTCCGTCTGTTTTGCTAAAGGACTATTACACTTATAATACAACGTCCGACATCACTGCCAATCACGCTGTCACCCTATCCACATATCAGACCTCGAATTCGGTCCAAGGAAATTCTCTGTATCCGTTAAATGACTTTGTTTATGAAGCGAATTTTTCTCCAGGTCATCGTGCATATCTTGCGGCTATCACAGCTGTAGTGGAGCCTAAGCATTTTAAGGAGGCTGTTAAAATAAAAGTATGGAACAATGCTATGTCCAAAGAAGTTGGGGAACTAGAGACCCAACATACTTAGGATATTGTTGATTTACCACCTAATAAAGTTGCAATTGGATGTCAATGGATTTATAAGACGAAGTATACTGTTGATGGCTCGATAGAATGCTATAAAGCTCATCTAGTTATTCTCAGCAACAATCAGGTTGAAGGAGAAGATTACTCAAATACCTTTGCACCGATTGTTAAGTTAACAATGGTGAGGACGCTGCTTCGTCTTGTCTCATTAAACAATTGGGAAGTGTATCAGATAGATGCTCACAATGCATTCCATCATGGTGATTTAGAAAGAAGAAGTTTATATGAAACTTCCACCGGGATTCCACAAAACTTATCCCGAAAAAGTTTGTCGGTTAAAAACTTCCTTGTGTGAGCTTAAACAAGCTATCACGTTGTTGGTTCAAGAAGTTCTTTAATGTTTTGCTCCGTTTTGGTTTCATTCAAGGCCATGAAGATTACTCCTTTTTCTCGTACACGAAGAATGCGATTGAGATATGTGTTTTGGTATATGTTGATGACTTGCTTATTTGTGGTAATGATAGTTACATGCTCAAGAAGTTTAAAGAATATTTGAGTCGTTGTTTCTCTATGAAGATTTGGGCAAACTAAATTATCTTTTTTGCATTGACGTTAGTCATGGACCAGAAGGTATTTTTCTTTCTCAACGGAAGTACGCCTTAGATATTGTTGCTGATAGTGGTTACTTAGGAACTAAACCAGCCTGTACTCCGCTAGAACAAAAACATCACTGCACCACAAATGATTGTCCGCTCCTTTCTGATCCGAAGAAGTATCGTCGCCTAGTTGGCCGTTTAATCTATCTTACCCATACCAGATCTGATTTGAGATACTCTGTTCACGTGTTGTCACAGTTTATGAAAACTCCTCACGAAGCTCATTGGGACGCTGCACTCAGGCTAGTTGGCTTCTTAAAGGGTTCACCAAGTCTGGGAATTCTTTTAAGGTCTGACGCCGATCTTACACTTACAGTTTATTTGACTCCGATTGGATGACATCTCCTGTAACGCCCGTGTTCTGGAAATTAATTAATTTAATTAATTTGGAAGTTCTTTCGAGTTTATGAACCTTAGACAAGTCTCGAGAAATTGATTATGGGGTGAAATAATCAATTTAGATTTGTTCTTGGGGTGTCATAAATCGTTTCGAAAGTTGTGGGGGTTTTTCTCATGAAGGAAGACAAAATCATTTTGGCTTCATCTTCTTCTTCTCTTTCTCCTTGTGCTCGCCATTTTTGGTTGGTGGAGAGTGAGCTTCTGAGCTTGTGAGAGCTTGGAGAAGAGATAAGAAGAAGAGAAAGGATTTTGTGGAGCTTAAGAAGCTTGGATCTTGCGAGATCAAGAGTGTGAGAAGTTTGTGAAGCTTGGAAAAGAGAATGGTTGGAGCCTAGGGTTTGGCGTGAGCTTGGAGGAGAAAGGAGAGGTCTTTCTTGAGCTTGGGGAGTCCATCTAAGGCTAGATCCATCTATTCTAAGGTGAGTTGTGACCAAAGGTTAACATTAAGCCATATGTGGGGGCTTGTGGGGTTGTGCTAAGCTTTGGGGTGTTCCTAGGTTGCTTAGAAGCCTTGTGGTCACTTGTGGAGCTTTAGTTAGAGTTTGCTAAGCTTGTGGTGGTTAGAGAACCATGGATTTTGTGCTTGTTGTGCTTGTTAAGCTTTGATTGTTAGTTTTTATGCTTGCTTGGTGATTGTGTGTGTTGTGGTTTCTTGGTGATTCCATGGCTTGTTGGGAGTGTTTCCTTAGTTGCTTGGTGCGGTATTACCTTGCTTGGTGTGTGATTTGGTTGTGGTTTGGTTGTGGTTTAGAGGTTTGGCCTTAGGATTGTGTCAAAGCTAAGTTGTAGAGTTGGGATTTCGGGGTGCCTATTGATATATCATAGTTTTTATGGTTTTTAACCATGATATAGGAGTCTTTTATTGAGTCTTTTCGAGTCTTTTGTCTACAGGTGTGCATTTATGAGTACTTTGAAGATTCTTGGAGCTTTTGGAGCTTATGCCACGAAGTTGCTTAGAAGAGGAGTGTTCATAGACAAATTTGTGTGCTAGTGTCGATCGACACTAGCCATGGGTGTCGATCGACACCAACCCTATATGACTTCGGGAGAATGTTTTGAAGATTTGCTATTTGGCTGAAAAGTTTTCAAGATTTACAATTTTGTACCTGTACGACTTTTAGGTTATAAAAAACATGTTTTAGACTAGGGTTTTAAGGGGAGAGTTTTCTAGCAAAATTGGAGACTGAGGCTTTTGTCAGAAGGAGCATAGTATCTCTTTCTCTTTTATTTAAATATTTTGTACTTCTATTTATGATATCTATTCAGTATTTGATTATATTTGCATTGATCATGTCTAAGTAGTTTCATAGTTAGGCTAAGGGTTTCTGAATGAATTGTTGAATTGATTATATTATTGGGATTAGTTGCTAGGGTTCTTCATCTATGATTGAACTTATTGCTTATTCTAGATTCGCGACCTAGATTATGATTTAGGGTTGTTAATTGGCACGAAAGTGTGGTTAATTATCTGTTCTATCTTAGGTGAGCAAAATCACTTATTCGCAAAGAAATTTTGTTTAGGGATTTTGTGAACATATCAAACTTGATCTTATCGCTTGTTTAGGTTTTAGAATTTAGCAAAGAAATTTGGAATTCTGGATTTAGACATAGATAGTTTACGTAGCGAAAGCTGGTAGGTTTTACAATCGTGATTTGAGTTCTAGGATGGTACTTAATTATAATCCCGATAAATTAATTGATTCGCCGTTCGGATGATTCCTGAGATTTTCCTATGCCTAGTGTTTTTTCTCCATTGATTTACATCTCGTTTAGTTATTTCGCATTGTTATTTCACTACAATCTTATTTGTTTAGCATAATACCTTCACTTATACTCTACTGTGTAACTCTAAGTCCTTGTGGATTCGATCCCTAAGTACTACAATGATCTCTTAATTTGAGAGAGTAGCTCAGGGTAAATTTGAGCATATCAAATTTTGGCGCTGTTGCCGGGGATTTAGAGTTTACCATTTGATTTAGGTCTAAGTTTTTGTCTAAATTTTTATTTTATTTTGTTACTAACTTCGTTCTTTCTATCTTTTTCTTATGTGTTTCAGGTGCATGCTTAATCGCAAAACCCGGAGCAACAAAAATCTTCCGCTAGTAAACCTTTCGAATCAAGAGCTAGCGGGGTTAATATGAAGAAATTGAAGAACTCAGAATTCGGCGGCGATGTTGCGAACAATCATCAGACCCGACGAAGCTGGAGTCCTCCGGGATGGAAAAAGTCTTGCATACAATGATGCAGGACAGAGGATCGATGAAAACAGCCAAGTGATTATGGAGGTTGATCAGGATGATGGTGTCGCTCGACACCCAGCAGTGGGAGGACTTGGTGTCGATCGACACCAGCTGGCTGCTATCGATCGTAACATTGTTCAAGGTGCAGCTGGCACTATTGTTGAACGTGGAATGACATTGGGAGATTACAACTGGCCTGAGCAGTTCTATGCCAACCAGTGTGCCATATGTCTGCCTCCTTTTCAGAGGAATGATTTCGAACTCAAGCCCACATACTACACTCTTGTGGGTTAGAACCCTTTCCATGGGCTATCTCACGAGCACCCTATGGATCACATTGAGAAGTTCGAAGATCTAGTCACTAGCATCAAGGCGAATGGATTCTCCTATGACTATCTATTCTGTAAGCTCTTCCCATACTCTCTCTTTGGGGAAGCAGCTTATTGGCTCAAGCAGTTGAAACCGGAATCGCTAACCACTTGGGAGGATACAAAGAACGCGTTCCTGAGTAACTTTTACGATGATACATGGTCTGAGGAACTGAGGATGAAGATCTCAGCCTTCTCTCAAGGACCGATTGAAGCTTTCAAGACCGCTTGGGCGAGGTTCAGGGCGTATCAGAGAGACTGTCCACACCATGGTTTCAGCGAGGTTCAGTTGCTAGGTATCTTCTTCAGGGGTATTGATTGGAGGTATCAGATGGCTTTGGATGCTGCGAGCAACAGAAACTTCAACACCAGGTACCCTGATGATGCTGCGGTTTTGATTGAGAATTTGGCTTCCAGTAACAGCACCAAGAACATGGATTTTGAAAGAAAGAAGCAAGCAGGGAACTTGGAAGGAAGTCTGATGGCTGAAGTTAAAGTAAAGTTGGACATGGTACACAATCTTTTATTGAACAAAAAGTAGGTTCAGTTTGCCGCAGAGGTTAAGACTTTCGAGCCGGTTAATGAGCATGAGGAGCAGGATGTCAATTCTTTGAGTGGAACAGGTTTTCAACGCTTTGGTAATTCGCAAGGGAATTGAAGCTACAATGGAGGTAGTCCACGAGGTAACTATTATGGGATTCAGTCCTCATCGAACTACACAGGCAATCAGACTCCTCAATATCATAATTCTCAGTACCATAAACCTTTCCAGAGTGGCAGCAACTTCACGAAGAACTATGGATCATCCTCCTACCAGAACATTCCTCCGCCGACATCTACGAGCAAGATAGAGTCAATGTTAGAGCAACTTCTGGAAGGACAGCAGAAGATTACTGTTGATTTCAACGGAAATATTGATTCTCTGTATACCAATCTGAATGGCAAGATTGAGCAGATGAACATTCATGTCAAGAAGCTCGACACTCAGGTTGCTCAGACTGTTGGAGCTGTTAAGAGACAAGACGGCTTTCTTCCTGGGAAGATGGATACCAATCCGAGGCATTCTGTAAATGCCATAGTTTTGAGGAGTGGAAAGAGGTTAGAACCAGTTATCAGAAGTGGTCTCACTATAGAGGAGATTGTGGACTTACAAGAAATCGACGATGGAGATGCTGAGTTTCCGGAAGAGGTGACGATCAACACTACTAATCAGTATCGATCGACACCAGCTGCTACAGATGTTACAGGCAAAGGTAAATAGATATCGACCGATTCTGCTGCTAAGGACTCGACACCTCTTGCTAGTGTCGATCGACACCAACCCAGTATCGATCGACACCCATCGCGGACAGACATCGCCTCTACATCAACTTCCACGCCAGTCACTGGATCAACCTATAAGCCTAAGATCCCTTATCCTAAGAAGCCCAGAAAGTCAAAGCATGAGATGGATGAAGTTGGTGCAAGGCTATGATGGACAGACTTATTGTTGAGCTTCCGTTGATTGACGCTATCAAGACATCTCATGTGATCAGACGGTATGTGAAGCGAATGGTTACTACATATCTAAATGTTGAGCAGGGTACAATGATGATTATTGCACAGGTTAGTGCTGTGATTCAAAACAAGATTCCAGAGAAGCTTCCAGATCCAGGTAGTTTTGTACTCGACTGCACTATTTTTGACAAAAGTTCAGCCGGTCTCTATGCGATCTTGGTTCTTGTGTCAGTCTGATGCCTCAATCAGTTGCAAGCTAACTTGGGATGACTGATCTCCAGCCAACGAGGAGTATTCTTATTCTTGATGATCACTCCGTTTGAATCCCAGACGGTATTCTTGAAGATGTTCCTATTAAGATTAGTGGATGGTGGAAAACAGGTGATGCACGTAGCTGGTGTCGACCGACATAAACCACTAGTGTTGATCGAGACTCTTCGTGATACAGCAGAAAAATGAGCTGCGAAGTTCACCGATTGGAGCACCGAGTGGGCTCCTACGATCGAGCTTAAACAACTCCCTGCGGGGCTCAGGTACGTATTTCTTGGTGAACACAACTCTTATCTTATGATTGTTAATACTACTTTAAACAACGCAGAGCTCACCCTTTTGCTAAGTAAGATGCGCAAGTTTCGCAAAGCTCTTGGCTATTCTCTTGATGATATTGCAGGTATCTCTCCGAACTTGTGCATGCATAGGATTCATCTTGATGATGAGAAAAAGTCATCGATTGAGCATTAGAGACGGTTGAATCTGAACCTGAAGGATGTGGTCAAGAAGGAGATCATGAAGCTGTTGGAAGCCGGGATCATCTATCCAATCTCATACAGCGATTAGGTCAGTCTAGTGCATGTTGTACCTAAGAAGCGGGAGTCATAGTGGTTCAGAATGAGAAGAATGAACTGATTCCTACTAGGACCGTGACAGGGCATCGGATGTGTATTGATTACAGGAAGCTGAAAGCCGCAACTAGGAAGGATCACTTTCCTTTTCCTTTCATTGATCAGATGCTGAAGCGCTTGGCTAGTCATCTTTATTATTGTTTCTTTGATGGTTACTCGGGATTCTTTCAGATTCCTATTCATCTAGACGACCAGGAGAAGAACACATTTACATGCCTTTTGGACTATGTAATGCTCCAGCAACCTTTCAGCATTGTATGATGTCTATCTTTACAGACAAGATCGAGGACTTTATAGAGGTATTCATGGATGATTTTTCAGTGTATGGATCCTCATTCAAGGACTGTTTGGATAATCTATGCAAAGTGCTAGCTAGATGCGAGGAGAAGCACTTGGTACTTAATTAGGAGAAATGTCACTTTATGGTCAGAGATGGCATTGTACTTGGGCACAAAATAACAGAAGTTGGGATTGAGGTTGATAACGCCAAGATTGAGGTGATGACTAGTTTGCAGCCGCCTTCTAATGTTAAGGTGTTGAGGAGTTTTCTTGGGCATGTTGGGTTTTATCGTCGTTTCATTAAGGACTTCAGCAAGAAAGCTAGACCACTCACCGGTCTGCTCTGTAAGGATATTACATTTGAATTTGGTGATGATTGTTTAGATGCCTTTCAACAGATCAAGTGTGCTTTAGTGAGTGCTCCGATTATGCAGCCGCCGGATTGGGATTTGCCTTTCGAGGTGATGTGTGATGCTAGCGATTTCGCAGGTTGAGCTGTTCTCGGATAGAGGAAGGATAAGAAGCTCCATGCTGTCTACTATGCCAGCCGCACTTTGGACGACACGCAGAAATATTATGCAACTACAGAGAAGGAACTGCTTGCTGTTGTATTTGCTTTTGAGAAGTTATGTCTGTATCTTGTTGGTTCTAAGGTTGTGGTGCATACTGATCATTCAGCTCTGAAGTATTTGATGCAGAAGAAGGATTCCAAGCCGAGCTTTTGGAGCTTATGCCACGAAGTTGCTTAGAAGAGGAGTGTTCGTAGACGAATTTGTGTGCTAGTGTCCATCGACGCTAGCCATGGGTGTCGATCGACACCGACCCTATATGACTTCGGGAGAATGTTATGAAGATTTGCAATTTAGCCCAGAAGTTTCCAAGATTTACAATTTTGTATCTGTACGACTTTTAGGTTATAAAAAACATGTTCTAGACTAGGATTTTAAGGGGGGAGTTTTCTAGCAAAATTGGAGACTGAGGCTTTTGTCAGAAGGAGCATAGTATCTCTTTCTCTTTGATTTGAATATTTTGTACTTCTATTTATGATATCTATTCAAAATTTGATTATGTTTGCATTGATCATGTCTGAGTAGTTTCATAGTTAGGGTAAGGGATTTCAAGGGTTTCATTATGAATTATTTAATTGATTATATTTTTGGGATTAATTGCTAGGATTCTTCATCTAGGATTGAACTTATTGCTTATTCTAGATTCACGACGTAGAATTTGATTTAGGGTTGTTATTTGGCACGAAAGTGTGGTTAATTATCTGATCTATCTTAGGTGAGCAAAATCATTTATTCGCAAAGAAATTTGATTTAGGGATTTTGTGAACATATCAAACTTGATCTTATCGCTTGTTTAGGTTTTAGAATTTAGCAAAGAAATTTAGAATTCTGGATTTAGACATAGATAGTTTACGCAGTAAAAGCTGGTAGGTTTTACAGTCGTGATTTGAGTTCTAGGACGGTACTTAATTATATTCTTGATAAATTAATTGATTCGTAGTTCTGATGATGCCTGAGATTTCCCTATGCCTAGCGTTTTTCCTCAATTTATTTACATCTCGTTTAGTTATTTTGCATTGTTATTTCACTACAATCTTATTTGTTTAGCATAATACCTTCACTTATAATCTACTGTGTAACTCTAAGTCCTTGAGGATTCGATCCCTAAGTACTACAATGATCTCTCAATTTGAGAGAGTAGCTCAGGGTAAATCTGAGCATATCAAATTTTGTGACTTGTGTTTTTAGCACTTCTTGATGGTGTGAATTGCTAGGTGGGTAGTCATGGATGTGTTTTGATTAGCTTTCCATAAGGTTGTATGTTTAGCTGATTGTTTGAAGTAATACATGGTGTTATTATATTATGATAATGTGGATGTTTAAATTGCGTGGGCTTTCATATAACCTGTCGTTTGGTTTACCAAATTTTGATGCATCACTTTTGTCGATACAGGTAAAGATAAGGTGTGATCGTGCAATCAAGGCGAGGAGGGGGAGGATGATTAGGACCGGTAGTTTTTAGGTTTTGTAGCTATCGTAGAATTGCTAGAACAAGTAGAACTGTTGACAATGTGTGGTCGTTATTGCCTTTGTATGTTAATTATTTGGAGAATATTTAAATATATAGGCGCTTAATTATTAAGTAAATACATGTTAAAAAAAAAAAAAAAAGTGCGGTCGCCACATTTTTGGTATCAAAGCCTATACGGTTCTAGGATAGCTTGTGTGTTGCATGGGGTCATAGAATTATCCTTTTCGAGCCTTGTGGGATTCCACGGTGAGTATCTTTATTGTGATGATTGTGTTTTAGCGTTTCTTAGTCCCTATTCTTTGAAGTGCAGATGGCTAAAAGGTGTGGTGGAGGCCGTGGCCGGGGTAGAGATCATGGTCGTATGGTGGAGGAGTGAGTCGATGAGTTGCATGCAAGTCAGGTAGGGTCTGAGAGTATGGCCGGTGTGAGTACCGGTGTGGCTGGTGTTCTAGCGGGTGCTACGGATATAGCAGCAGGTGATGCGGGTGTAGCAGCGGACGATGCTCACGCCGGAGATGATCGTCTTGCTGATCTCTTGACAATGTTGTTTGAGCAGTTACCAGAGAGGATACCAGCTCAGGCTCCTATGGTACCACCAATGGTTATTGAGGTTCAGCCTCAGGTTGCAGCTGCGGTTGCTGAAGAGGGTGATGCGCATCTTTGATGGAGGAGTGTGGCAGCCCGGAGAGTTCAGGCCGAGATGGCTTGAGCAGATTTTGTAAAGGAGTTTAACTCCAAGTATTTCCCTCAGGAGGTGTTTAACCGGTAAGAGTCGAGTCTTGCCAGGTTAACTCAGGGGGATCTGTCGGTATGCGAGTATGAGGTGGAGTTCAACCGGCTCGGGTTTTATTTTAGACAGGCGATTGAGAGTGAGTCAACCCGTGTGCAGAGATTCTTGATGGGTCTTAGGGTTGACTTATGGAACCATTGCATGGGTAAGGCTTTTTGCACGGATGATGAGTTGGTTGAGACTGCGGCATTGCTTGAGGAGGGTCTGAAAGATGAGGTGGTAGCGGTTACAACAAGTTTTCGGGCGAGATCAGTGCAGCAGCAGTCTGGTCCAAGCAGAGGCAGTAAGCCGATGCAAGGATAGAAGCAGAAGCGGGATGGCGCTTCGAGAGGTAGTCAAGGTGGTCAGGGTTACTTCGGGTATAGGAGCATGGATCACAGAGTGGCGCCTCGAATGTATTCCATCGTCGAATCCGAAGAGCCGAGTTCCAGGCCGATCACATGTATTTTCTTAGATTTATCTAAGTTTAGTTCTGTGTTGGGGAATTTGGATGCTTGTTGGGGTGTTAAGGGTCTCAGCACAAGTATGTGTGCATGGACCTTGTGTGTTGGGGGTGTTGAGTGTCATGTGTTGTTTGACACGGGAGCATAGCATTGCTTTTGTCACTCCAGAGTTGGCCGAGAAGGCTAATATTCGAAGCGAGCCCGGTGTGAGTTTGGGATTCATGGAGGTTGACGGAGAGAAGCACCTGATGATTCACGGTAGGGTTAGAGACGTGGATGTTCAGGTAGCGGGAGAGTCTATTGCTGCCAATTTGATTCTCTGCTCCGTGGAGCTGTACGATGTCATTTTGGGCATGGATTGGCTCTGGAAGTTTAGAGCGCATCTAGATTGTCACCGAGGGTGTGTCATGTTCGACAGAGGTAAGGGGAGGTTGGTGTATCAGGGGGTGAGACTGACTTTTGTGAGTCTCGTGATCTCGGTTATGCAAGCCGAACGTATGATCGAGAGGGGGTGTGAGGCATATTTGGCTACCATTTCTTTGCTGGAGCCTATTGGGGAGGCTAAGGTTCAAGATATTCGAGTGGTTCGAGAGTTCCAGGATGTGTTCAAGTCATGGCAGGGGACGACACCGATATCTAAGGCTCCTTATAGGATAGCTCCAGCAGAGTTGGCAGAGCTGAAGAAGCAGCTGGAGGAGCTGAAGAAGTTCCAGTAAGGGGTTTAGTCGCCTGAGTACTTCACTGTGGGGAGCACCGGTGTTGTTTGTAAAAAAGAAGGACGGGAGTTTTTGGTTGTGCATTCACTACCGGGGACTTAACCGAGTCACAATGAAGAACAAGTATCCTCTTCCTTGGATTGATGAGTTGTTGGATCAGTTGAGAGGGGCTACTTGGTTCTCCAAGATTGACTTGGCGTCGGGATATCATCAAATTCCTATCGATGAGGTAGATATCCAGAAGACGGCTTTCGGATCTCGTTATGGCCACTATGAGTTTATGGTGATGCCATTTGGGTTGACAAATGCACCAGTTGCATTTATGAGATTGATGAACAGTGTTTTCTAGAAGTATTTGGATGAGTTTGTAATGATCTTTATCGATGATATCTTTATCGAAGAGCTTGGAGAAGTATGAGGTGCATCTGCGTGTGCTTCTTGCGAAGATGCGGGAACAGAAGTTATTTGCTAAGTTGAGAAAGTGTAACTTCTGGCAGCAAGAGATTGGTTTTCTGGGTCACGTTATCTCAGCGAAGGGGGTTTCAGTGGATCTAAAGAATGTTCGGGCCATTAGTGCTTGGCCGAGGCCGAGGAATGCCACATAGATTAGGAATTTTCTCAGGTTGACAGGTTATTATTGGCGGTTCGTTAAGGGTTTCGCGAGTTTGGCTAAGTCTATGACGAAGCTGACGGGAAAGGATGTTCCTTTCGTGTGGTCCTCGAAGTGTGAGGAGAGTTTTGCGAAACTAAAGGACTTCTTGACTAGTACTCCAGTATTGGCATTGCCTGATCATGGCGAACCTTACGAGGTGTATACCGATACGTCGGGAGTTGGTCTTGGCTGTGTGTTGATGCAGCGGGGGAAGGTTATTACCTATACTTCGCGGTAGCTGCGGAAGCAAGAGGGCAACTACCCTATCCATGATCTTGAGATGGCTACGGTGGTTTTTGCTTTAATGATTTGGAGATCTTATCTTTATGGCGGAAAGGTGCAGGTGTTCACAGTTCATAAGAGCCTGAAGTACATTTTCACTCAGCCTGAGTTGAATTTGAGGCAGAGGCGCTGGATGGAGCTAGTGGCCAATTATGATCTAGAGATAGCTTACCATCCTGGTAAGGCTAATCTGGTTGCCGATGCATTGAGTCGGAAGCAGGAGGATTTGGCTCGGAAGCATGAGGTTGAGTATTTGGTGAGCGAGATTAGCACATTGCGATTGTGTGTTGTATCTCAGGAACTTTTAGGCTTAGAGGCAACTAATCAGGTGGATCTTTTGAGCAGAGTTTGGTTGGCTCAGGAAAAAGATGAGGGCTTGGTTAAGGCTTCAAAAGAAGCGGATTCTATGTATCAGGTATCTACGAATGGCACTATCCTTGTGAGCGGAAGGGTATGCGTACCTTTGGACGAGGGTTTGAGGCGAGAGATTATGAGTAAGTCTCATACGAGTATGTTCTCAATTCATCCTAGAGCGACTAAGATGTACTGGGATCTTAAACGGTATTATCATTGGGTCAGGATGAAGAAGGATGTTGCTAACTGGGTTATGGCGTGCAACGTGTGTCAGTTGGTGAACGCAGAGCACCAGGTCCTGAGTGGTTTATTGCGGAGTTTGCCCATTCCAAAGTGAAAGTGGGATATGATCACGATGGATTTCGTGGTGGGCTTACCATTTTCTCGGACCAAGGATGCTATTTGGGTCATCGTTGATTGATTGACCAAGTGTGCATATTTTTTGGCCATTAAGAAGACCGATAGGTCTACAATATTGGCTAGGAAGTACGTGCAGGAGATTGTGAGACTGTATTGAGTATCTGGGAGCATTGTCTCGAACCGGGATGGGTTCTGGAATGCGTTTCAGGCGGAGATAGGCACGAGGGTGCACATGAGTAGGGCTTATCATCCTCAAACATATGGACAGTCCGAGAGGACCATCCAGACTCTGGAGGATTTGTTGAGGATGTGCGTGCTGGACTCTGGGGTGGTCATTGGGTATATCACTTGAGCTTGGTAGAGTTTACGTATAACAATAGCTACCAGGCGAGTATTGGGATGGCTCCATATGAGGCTCTGTATGGGAGGCCATGTCGTACACCTTTGTGTTGGACTCAAGTGGGGGAGAGGAGCACATTGGGTGCGAGTTTTGTTTAGGAAACTATGGAGAGGATCCGGGTTTTGAAGCTGAACATGAAAGAGGCCCAGGATCGGTAAAAGAGTTATGTCGATAAGAGGCGGAAAGAGCTTGTGTTTGAGGTGGGAGATAGAGTGTATCGCAAGATGGCTTTTTTTAGAGGTCCGAACAGGTCCATTACTGCGACTAAGTTGATTCTGAGGTATACGGGGCCATTCCAGATTGTAAAGCGTGTTGGACCGGTAGCGTATCGGTTGGAGTTACCCGAGATTATGCAGGCATTTCAAAAGGTCTTCTATGTGTCGATGCTGAAAAAGTGTTTGCATAGGGGTGACGAGGTATTGGCTGAGATTCTGTCAGATCTCCAGCCCAATATAACAGTTGAGGCGAGACCTTTGAGAGTTCTCGAGTGGAGGGTCAAGGAGCTTTGTCGCAAGAGGATTCTGATGATGCAAGTTATGTGGGACTGTGACAGGGTGCAAGAGGAAACTTGGGAGCCAGAGGCTAGGATGGAAATGAGGTTCCGGAAGTGGTTTCAGAAGCAAGTTGCGGCTTGAGTTCCATCGAGAGGTTCCAGTTTCGGTGTGTAGCTGTATGCTATGTGTTTTTATTTTGTATTTCCGTTTTGAATAACGATGTTACATTATGAATGTTTAATAAGATGAGTATTTCTTATTATTGATGACTTTGGAAGTCATGGTTATTGATGCGATCCTAGGAAGCACTAAGGAGCTGGAAGAGGAAATGGAAGCTTATGAAGATAAGGAGATCCAACAAGGAGCAAAAGATGCATTGGAAGAGCAAATTGGAACGATTACTCGGGCTAGAAAATGAGAGTTTCACCAAAGATTTAGGGTCTCACTTCATGTGACTACTTATATAGATCACTTGCGCTGTCATGAGGGTATCAAGACTTCACTGGTCAAGATACACGCCCAAGAGACTTAGTAAATGGCCATGAGGACCATGCATACTCTTTTTCCCTTCTCCTCGGTTTTTCCCAAGTGGTTTTCCGGGAAAAGTTTTTAATGAGGTGCATTGGGTCTCATGTCCATCTTGCCATTTACTGAGTTTGATCCACCTCCAGGCCCATTTACTTCATCATAGGCGTGGCCCATATCTCTCTCTATCTCTTTTGAATTTTGAATGTTGTGTTTAATTCTGTATGGTCATTGTGTGATTTAAGAGGCATGTCTCGTAACTCTACACTCTTTATTGCTACTTCCTTCTCTTCTCTTTATATTCTGCATCTGAACCTCATTATATTTTATCAAACATTTTATTCTCAAATTCTCTCTTGTTTGATCGCCTTGTTCTCTGGTGTAAAGGATCATCATCCACACCTTGACAAGTTTGAAATCATTGGATTGCTTCATAATCGTTTGACGTTTCACATCAATCCACCTCTTGTTCTTGCCGAGTTTGGTTTTCACCCACTCGTGGAACAAGCCCCGAGTGTTCAAAGGCTACCCATCACCTTTGGAATATCACTCATTCAATCCGATTCATTACCTTTACTTCATTTCATCACTTCCGCACTCATATCTGTTCACTCTACTCATCACAACTATTAGAGAACATTCAGGGACGTTGATCCTCATCTAGGATCATATCAAGTGGTATCAGAGCTCGCTCCAAACCAGGTTGTGTCGATTCAAAACGTTTTACCCCTTTGATATTCCACAGATCATCTGAATCGATTTTGTCTGATGATTGCTATAATTTTCATAAATTCATTTTGACTGATAAAATCGTGAGATCTGTTGAATCTGTTTTGCAAAAGAGTATAGTATTTGTTAAAATTGATTCTAGAATTTTTGAATATGTTTTGATAATTTTTCGAGGTTGATTTCGTCGAACAGTCGCAACTAGAGGTTCTCGGAATTTGAAAAGTTATTTTCGTGTTAACTTGCTAGAATTGTTTAACATTATGGGTTAACCCTAAAATCGTGAAATCTGTTGCATTGAAACCATGATTGAGTCTAGTATTTGTTAAAATTGTCTCTGGAATTTTTGAACGTGATTTGACATTTTATTCTGATTGATCAGGTCAAACTGTCATTTAGGTTTCTTGCCAAGTTTTTCCTTGTTGTGTTTGAGCATTTTACTTGTTTACTTGTTGGGATTTGAACAGGTACCATGGTGGGAACCAGCCATGACGAACAAGAGTCTTCTAACTCTAACAAGAAACTTATGGACTCCTTCAAAGCTATGATGGTTGAGAGTATGGCCACTATGAAAGCCGAACTAGAAAGATCCATCAATGATGCTGAACAAGAACGATTTGAGGCTATGCTGGCTAAGAGGGCTCACAAGTTGTGTGAAAGATTAACAGCCAGGAACCAACAATTTGAAGAAGTAAATCCACAATGGCATGGTCTTCTAAAAGAAAAACCAAGCAGAGAGCCATGGAGAGACAAGCCGAGACAACAAAGAGAAGAAGCAGCCTATGACTACTGTAGACCTGATGGTAAATCATCTCATGACAGTCAAAGAAAGCCTACAAGTGTGAAGGAAGGCAGAGGAGAACACAGCTACAAATTTGGAGATACTTCACTAGATGTTGTAGCCAAGATTGAAGCCAACCTTGCAAAAACTAAACTGAAGGTCCTGATCATCAAATCAACCGAGGGAGGACATTTTTTTCGACCAACCATGCATAAAGAAGATTCTGGTCAAGCTAGAATTCTATTTGATGGATCCCAGTTTCAAGTTACTAAAGACATGCCATTTGAAAGTCAAGGAATGACTAAACCGGCAACACAAAAACAAAATCCGGAAGAGACTAAGATAAGTGTTGATTTATTCCACACCCGTTGTCTAGTGAAGGAAAGGGTTTGTAGTCTAATAATCGATGGGGGTAGCTGCACCAATGTTGCGAGTGAGTCCATGGTTGAAAAACTCGGACTAGCAGTCATTAAGAGAGCTAAGCCTTAGAAGCTGCAATGGCTTAATTATGAGGGAGAGCTGGAAGTCAAGAACCAGGTCCTTGTGCCTCTGTCCATAGGGAAATACAAAGATGAAGTATTGTGCTATGTTCTACCTATGGAAACAAGTCATATTCTCCTTGGAAGACCGTGGCAATTAGACAGAAGAGTACAGCATGAAGGCTTCAGAAACCGTTATTTGTTTGAACATCAAGGAAGAAAGATTGTGTTAGTTCCGATGACACCTCAGGCAGTCTATGAAGATCATATTCAGTTGAAGACCAAAGCTGATACCAAAGCCAATAAAGATTGTCAAGATGTCATCAACACCATCTTGAACAAAGAAGAACCACCAGGATCACCACAAGAAGTTAAACTCCAAGAACCACCTAGAGAAGCAACAACACTTGTGTTAAAAGGGTTCACTCAAGCTGAAGCAGTTCTGGTCGACGATCAATTACCTACTGCGGGTCACAGTATTCAGACTAATGAGAAACCACCTGATGTTTCACCACCAATCAAGACCTGAGGTAACTATCTTGACTCCCAAAGGCGAATGAGAGCTAACTTACTTTCTCTTGGTGCAGATTGTACAATGGTCAGTTTAAAACATTTTCAAGAAAAGAAGACTACTCTTGTGCCATTGCCGGCTCATGAATTTAACCTTGACAAAATCAAACCCAAAGAGAATCAAGAGCAAGGTAAGAAATCTAATCTTTTTGCTATGGTTAGTAAGGTTAATGATGCTGAATATTTTGATCATAAAATATTTTTCTCTGTGGATAAATTCTCGTGTGTATCTAACCTTGCACCGGTGCCGCCGAGTGAGCTTAACAAATTTTTGCAGGACTTGTCTTTAGGAAACAACTCACGGAAGCTTCCCTTTGATAACTTCCACGACTACAGTGTGATCCTGATATATGATAATAAGATTCTTGTTAAATTCAAAGAAAACAGAGGACAAAGGATTAATGAAGCACTCGAGAACTACCAAGCTGATTTGGGTGCCAAAACCTTTGCTGATATTGGCGAGAAGAAACTATTTACTTATGCAGTTTTTCCTCACAAGGAGTCTGAAGAATCCATACAAGTTCATGCCATGATCGTTCTGAAGAAACAAGGACTTTATTTCAGCATCAAAATAAATTTAAAGGGCTTAACTTTGATAATATTATAACCGGGTCATATGGATGATTTCTTGATTACTAACATGGAAATTTCTTTTTGTCTTGTTAGGATAAAAGCAAGAGATCCTAAGGCTTACAAGAAAAAGATGTTTGAATTAAAGAATAGAAATGCAACTAAGGACATTGCAGGAAACGACAAACATGGGACGCTAGATCAAATTTTCTTCGAATTTCAAAGATGAACCACCAGATGCATTGCCTATGCTCAGAGACAAAGAACTTGAACTCGACAAGGTAAGTATCTTTGTTCCCAAGAATCATTTTATCCCTGATCACGCAGATATAATTTGCTTGTCTCTGTCACAAGAGCCAAACAAAGGTTTTAGGATAGTCTTGAAACATACAAGAAGAACTGAAAAGAGAGAGGACGTAAAGAGAGAGGAAGACAAACGATTCAAGCCAACTGATCAAGACCAGGATAAACAACAACGCGTCAATCTCTTCATGATACTGGTCCAAGAAAAACCCCCGGATCCAACACCACTCCCATTTACCGTGATACTTATGAACACCAAACACAACAAGGAACTTATTCAGGTAAGTATTTCTTTTTCTCAATTTGTTTCTCATGACTTAAGGGCTGTGAGTATGAGTGTAATATATTTAGAAATCATTGAGAAAATGTTTGGATTATTCAAGGAACATTTGGAACCAAATTCTTGTCTTAGAACGCAAGTAAAAGAGGAACATGATAAGGATAACTATTGGGTCCAAAATGATACTTGTTTATTTGACTCCATGAATGTGATAATATGTTTTCTCTTTGCCAAAAGTGTTGACTACATTACAGGTAAAAAAAAGGAGCCACCTGACCTCGAAGTTCTCTTGTCCAATATCTTTGCGAGGACTGAAATCGGAGATGTTTTCATGCAGCATAAGAAACCCATTGATTATTTTAGGATGATCTTTGAGGTTGGAGAATGAGTATGGACACCAAGGATTGATGGTTCATTTCACCTAAAAAGAAGAATCATCAACAATGCCTATCGACTTGATCTCCGAGGTAAGTATCCCATTATGTTACTCTTTGATGGTTCTAACTTAGTGTTGTTTGCGGCAGGTCAAACAGATTTGAGGACAAATCCTTTTCAACTGGGGGAGGATGATGCGATCCTAGAAAGCACTAAGGAGTTGGAAGAGAAAATGGAAGTTTATGAAGATAAGGAGATCCAACAAGGAGCAAAGGATGCATTGGAGGAGCAAATTGGAACGATTACTCGGGCTAGAAAAGGAGAGTTTCACCAAAGATTTAGGGTCTCACTTCATGTGACTACTTATATGGATCACTTGCGCTGTCATGAGGGTATCAACACTTCACTGGTCAAGATACACGCCCAAGAGACTTAGTAAATGGCCATGAGGACCATGCATACTCTTTTTCCCTTCTCCTCGGTTTTTCCCAAGTGGTTTTCCGGGAAAGGTTTTTAATGAGGTGCATTGGGTCTCATGTCCATCTTGCCATTTGCTGAGTTTGATCCACCTCCAGGCCCATTTACTTCATCATAGGCGTGGCCCATATCTCTCTCTATCTCTTTTGAATTTTGAATGTTGTGTTTAATTTTGTATGGTCATTGTGTGATTTACGAGGCATGTCTCGTAACTCTACACTCTTTATTGCTACTTCCTTCTCTTCTCTTTATATTCTGCATCTGAACCTCATTATATTTTATCAAACATTTTATTCTCAAATTCTCTCTTGTTTGATCCCCTTGTTCTCTGGTGTAAAGGATCATCATCCACACCTTGACAAGTTTGAAATCATTGGATCACTTCATAATCCTTTGACGTTTCACATCAATCCACCTCTTGTTCTTGCCGAGTTTGGTTTTCACCCACTCGTGGAACAAGCCCCGAGTGTTCAAAGGCTACTCATCACCTTTGGAATATCACTCATTCAATCCGATTCATTACCTTCACTCCATTTCATCACTTCTGCACTCATATCTGTTCACTCTACTCATCACAACCATTGGAGAACATTCAAGGACGTTGATCCTCATCTAGGATCATATCAGTTATGTATTTCGTTTTGGTGTTAAAAAGCGATAATGCATGTGAGTAATAAGATGTTAGTTCTTATTACTGATGGAAAGTTTTTTATGAGAATTTAAAAGCTTGGTTCATAATCGGGAACAGATTATGGTGTACCCGAAGTGACTGGGTATATGTGCGATAGCTTGGTTATTGGTTATGCACGATAGATATTCCTGGTGTGGAATATGGGTGATGCCGGTGTTACCTTGCGAGGATTTACATGGATCACAGGAGGTAGTTCAGTCGAGGTGCTTATAGAGTGGTCGATTGACCCTGTTGTTCTGTGACTTGTGTTTTTAGCACTTCTTGATGTTGTGAATTGCTAGGTGGTTAGTCATGGATGGGTTTTGATTCGCTTTGCATAAGGTTGCATGTTTAGCTGATTGTTTGAAGTAATACGTGGTGTTAATATTTCGTGATAGTGTGGGTGTTTGAATTGCGTGGGCTTTCATATAACCTGTTGTTGGGAGGATCAATCTCACTCAGCATTTTGTTTACCAAATATTGATGCATCACTTTTGTCGATGCAGGTAAAGAAAAGGTGTGATCGTGGAATCGAGGCGAGAAGGGGGAGGATGATTAGGACCTGTAGTTTTTAGGTTTTGTAGCTTTCGTAGGATTGCTAGAACCGGTAGAACTGTTGACCATGCGTGGTCGTTGTTGCTTGTTGTATGTTAATTACTTGGAGAATATTTAAATATATGGGCATTTTATTATTAAGTAATTGCATGTTAAAAAATAAAAGTGCGGTCGCCACATCTCCGTTGACTATACATTCCTTAAGTGCATATGTTGTTTTAACTGGGGACTCTCTAATTTCTTGGAAGACCAAGAAGCAAGATACCGTCTCACACTCTTCCGCATAAGCTGAATATAGAGCTATGGCCATGTCTCTTCGAGAAATAAAATGGCTACATAAGTTGTTAAAGGAGTTAGGTATTGAACAAATTGCGCCAGCCAAACTATTTTGTGATAATAAGACTGCCATTCACATCGCAGCAAACCCAATTTTTCACGAATGTACTAAACATATTGAAGCTGATTTTCACTCAGTAAGGGATGTAGTTCACGACGGGATCATTGTTATTAAGTATGTCTGCACAAACGAGCAACTCGCGGACATCATGAGCAAGGGTCTTGGTCGTGTTCAATATCATTTTCTTTTGTCCAAGTTGGCATTATTTACATACATGCTCCAAAGTGAGGGGGAGTATTACGGATGTAAAAGTTAAGGGTAGTTAAGAGAATTCAATAAGGGTTAGTAACTTAACTCGCTTAGGGTTTGGGCTAAGTTAGCCGACATACAACTTGTATAAATACCAAGTTTATTATTCAATAAAGGCAAGCAAGTGCTTTACCTAATTCTACAAAGTGCTCCTAGACCAGATGGACTTATTTGTTTTTTTTTTCAAAAAAATACTGGCATGTGATTCAGGATCAGGTAATTGTTAAGGTGCAAGGCGTTTTGAATCAAGTGTTCTACCTGAAGAATGGAATCATACACATTTTTGTTTAATCCCCAAGGCACAAACAACAAAAAAATGACATAACTAAGACTAATAAGTCTATGTTCTGTTATGTATAAGATAATGTCAAAGATACTTATCAGCAGGTTAAAGAAACATATGCCAATTATAGTATTTCCTTCTCAGTCAATATTTGCACCAGAGAGATTGATTTCTGATAATAATCTAATAGCTTAAGAAATAGTTCCTAGTCTTCAATCTCATAAAGATATTTCAGAATCTTCTTGTAACATCCTGGTTCCTAGCACGATCATGGTCAACGTGTTGACCTTCCGATTCCACCAAAAATCTTCTTACTAACCTGCAAGAGAAGAAAAGGGTGAGTAACATGCGAGTTACTCAGCGAGGTGTGGGATGCTAAGGGCAACACACAACTCTTTATACCCGGCTTAACACCACAACCACGAGAGTCTCGCCCTAAAAAAAATGTAACAAACATGGCACCTAAAGCACCCAAGAAAAACAAACAACGGGTCCTATGTGAATTAAGTGATCGCCCAAACCCTCCGAATAGGCTTCTTTTATGAGATAGTGCCTAATCAAATCGTCCATAGATGTTTTATCAATACACACAGATTCACGGCTCAGCGATCGACTGACTGGCCATACCCAACACAAAAAAGACCCCAACAGTACAGGGGAAACGCCGACTCTATACATCCACTGAGTCTCCTCATATATGTATAGACCAACTATCACATCACTAATCACCCAACACATGTGAATCACTCAATAGATGAAATCATTTAAATCACATATGTCCGTTTTAACACGAAAGAAATCAGACTCGATCATAGAGACACTCATAGAGACCATACATATCTTAGAACTAAACTTCAATGGTAGAGTTTCAGCCAAATAAACGGAAATGAGAGTGTGATTGCATGGTTAGCCTTCACCTTAGCCAGAAAAATACGAGATCAAGTTTTTTGGTGAGAAACGGATCGGGAAAATAAATTTGATTCTCATTTCACTTTTATTTGATATTATTTTCAAGTTATTTTAAATTATTATATAATATTGCATATAAATAATAATAAAAATAAAACAGGAATATTATGGAAACTAACATTGATTTTAATTTGCCTAAAATCTATCTACCTAATTTAAATCAATATATTGGAAAAATAATTATGATACTCATTTCACATTTCTTTCAAAAACGGATCAGTTTTTGGCGAGAAAATTGTAAATTTTATAGTTTGGCAAAAGGATTTGCAGTATGATAGAAAACATACGAGATCAAGTTTTTTGGTGGGAAACGGATCGGGAAAATAAATTTGATTCTCATTTCACCTTTATTTGATCTTATTTTAGAGTTATTTTGAATTATTATATAATATAATGCATATAAATAATAATAAAAAATTAATATTTTCTACATATGTTGTGATTCGAATATATTTTTGGCGGGAAAATTACAGATTTATTTTTAGCGGAAAATTTGCAAATTATTCATTTTGGTAAAACAATTATGGATATGCAGTTCATTAAAAATTTTATAGTCAAGTATTTATTTTTCGGGGAATGGATCAGTTTTTGGCAAAAATTTTGCAAATTTCTTATCTTGGCAAAATGAATTTGCAGTTTGTTAAAAACATATCAAATTTTTTTGCGAGAAATTTTCAAATTATTTATTTTGATAGAAAATTATGGATTTGCAGTTTATTAAGAAAATTACAGAGTAGACTTTTTTGGCAAGAACTGGATCAGTTTTCATGTAGTTAGGAATTTTTTTAGTTTTGATTAATTTAATATTTAATTCAGTAGGATTTGCTCTAAATTATTTCAATGAGAGTAAACAACACCATTCATTTGGCGTAGGTTTGATTCAAATAACAAAAATTTGATACTGTTACATGGAAATAAAACAATTTCATGTTTAAGGCATGTTATATATATTATAAACAATAAATAAATAAACAAAACTACAAAAATATATTAAACGGAAAAATATATTCATAAACATTAAAAAACCAAAAAACTATAATTTATATTAAAATAATTGACCCACGGTACACCGCGGGTACGAATCAAGTTAAGGATAAATTGCAGTAAAGGTTAACAGGTTAGTATGCCAAGAATTTATCTCAAGGTAGAAAGGAAATCTTTCTAAAATATGTGGCTACGGCAATGCCGATATATACAATATGCTGTTTCAAGCTCCCCAAAGACATTATTAATTTAAAAAAAAAAATTATGGTGTGTCTTAGCAGGTGCGATTTGACAATTATAAAGATGGTTAAAATTTTGTGGTTTCTCTTTGATGTTACTCTCACCACTGGTGGGTTTCGTCGGCATGCCAGAGCTGGCGATGATGGGGGAGGCTCCTCTTCTCAGTTCTCAGCATCAAACAACTAATCTATCTCTAGTTAGCAGTTGGTCAAACGTTGTTCAAGCGAAAAAGTATGAACTCAATGTGTTGTCTCAAGATGATGTGAATTATGTGATGCCCCAGATGAGATTTTTAAGGATTCATCACCACTGCTATTTAGCAGGAAATTGCGGGTATGCATTTTTGGCGAGAAAATTACGAGTCCGTATTTTGGCGGAAAAATTACATATCCATTTATTGCGGGAAAATGATGAATTTCTCATATTAACAAAAATAATTATATAGATTTGCATTTTGGTGGAAACATTACATAATTAAGTTATTGGCGGGAAAATTGTGAATCTATTTTTTTTGCAGAATTATTTTGGTTTACTCATTTTTAACAAAAGATGTGAATCATATTTTGGGCGGGAAAATTTTGGATATACATTTTTGGCGGGAAAAATGCATATATGCATTTAGGCGGAAGAATGCAAGTATCCATTATGGCGAGAAAATTGCATATATGTATTTTGGAGTGAAAATTAAAAGATTGTGAAAATTGGTTAAGTTGGTTTGATTTAATTTTAAGAAATTAATGGGTTAGTAGTTAACCATCAACCCATTAGAATCTAACCCATTCGACCATCAACTCAATTAACCATTAATTCAAAAATCTACACTAACTTCTAGAAAAATACATTAAAGTCTTTGAAATCATAATACACACACTAACACATACTAACTTACATTCGAATTCTGAGGTTCTTCCAATCTGCCTCTCCGGTGTCCTCTAATCCTTGTTGGTGCCGTGACTCGTGAGAATATTGTCAATTACTAAATACATCTAAATGCAAAAACGAAAAATACTAACCAACAATATGTGGATGTATCATCCAGAATTAGACGCATCATTATCCATACACAAACAAACAGCCCCGAAATAATATTTGTAGTTTTGTTGTGTTGTTGTGACGACCACATTTTTTTTAACAAGCAATTACTAAATACTAAACGCCCATACATATAATATTCTCCGAGCAATTACAAAAACAATGATAGCATTCAATTTACACACCCGACCACGAAGGTCAATAGTTATACCGGTTCTAGTAATCCTACGAAAGCTACAAAAACCGCAAAACTACTGGGTCCTAATCATCCTCCCCCTCCTCGCCTCGATTCTACGATCACGCCTTATCTTTACCTGCATCGACAAAAGTGATGCATCAACATTTGGTAAACCAAATGCTGAGTGAGATTGATCCTCCCAACAACAGGTTATATGAAAGCACCACGCAAATCAAACAACCACAACAACATGAAATAATAACACCACATATTACTTGAACCAATCAGCTAACCATGCAAAACTCATGAAAAGCTAATCAAACACAGCAATGACTAACCACCTAGCAATTCCAAACCTCAAGAAATGCTAAAAACACAAGTCTGTTTCACAAAACTCAAGTCTGCTCAAGTCTGCTTCACAAAACTCAAGTCTGCTCAAGTCTGCTTCACAAACACACAAGCTTCACAAAACTCAAGTCTACTCAAGTCTACTTCACAAACACACAAGTCTGCTCAAGTCTGCTCAAGTCTACTTCACAAACACACAAGTCTGCTTCACAAACACACATCAAAAAACAAGGGAAACACTCCCACAAGTCATGAAATCACCAAGAAACCACAACACACACAAGACCAAATCAAGCATAAGAACTCACAATCAAAGCTTAACAAGGCACAACAAGTAACAACCATGCTTCTCTAACAACCACAAGCTTAGCAAACACCTACTAAAGCTCCACAATGACCCATAGAATTCACCAAGAACCCATGAAAATCACAACACCAAATCAAGCATAAGAACTCACAATCAAAGCTTAACAAGACACAACAAGCAACAACCATGCTTCTCTAGCAACCACAAGCTTAGCAAACACCTACTAAAGCTCCACAATGACCCATGGAATTCACCAAGAACCCATGAAAATCACAACACAAAATCAAGCATAAGAACTCACAATCAAAGCTTAACAAGGCACAACAAGCAACAACCATGCTTCTCTAAAACCACAAGCTTAGTAAACACCTACTAAAGCTCCACAATGACCCATGGAATTCACCAAGAGCCCATGAAAATCACAACACCAAATCAAGCATAAGAACTCACAATCAAAGCTTAACAAGGCACAACAAGTAATTAACAACCATGCTTCTCTAACAACCACAAGCTTAGCAAACTCTAGCTAAAGCTTCCCACATAACCAAGAGGCTTCCAAGCATCCTAGCAACACTACAATGCCTATAACAACCCCACAATCCCCCACACAAGGCTTAATATTAACCTTTGGTCACAAACTCACCTTAGCCAAGGATGAATCTAGCTCTAGACAACCTCCTTAAGCTCTAGAAAGATCTCTTCTTCCTCTCCAAGCCCCACGCCTAAAGCTGCTCCCCCAAGCCTTCTTTTTCCAAGCTTCCCAAGCTTCACACACACAAGATCAAAAGGATCCAAGCTTCTCACAAGCTCCACAAAAATCCTTTTCTCTCTTCTTCTCTCTAATCCCCAAGCTCTCAAGCTCAAAACTCCACTCTCTCCCTTCAGCCACAAATGGCGTGACAAAGGAGAAGAAGGAAGGAAGAAGAAGTCAATTTGAATTTTACCACTTCTTTGAGAAAAAGCCCACAACTTTCGAATCGACTTATGACACCCCCAGAATAAATCTAAATTGATTATTTCACCCCCATAATCAATTTCTCGAGACTTGTCTAAGATTCATAAACTCGAAAGAACTTCCAAATTAATTAAATTAATTAATTTCCGGAACACGGGCATTACAGTTGTTCTCCGGTTAGGGATCTCTATTAGGATACTCTTATGATATGTTTAATATATGTAAAGGACTTTTATGTCACTAATAATCTTTTATATATCACTTAATATCCCTACCCACATCCGATGTGGAACATTTATCCCTAATAATCTCTCCCTTTTGTTTAGTTTTGTTCTAGCGGTTTGTTTTCAAAGCTCTTGTAAAACAATATCCAAAGGGATAGACTTATATATAACCTCAGGATCAAAGCTCTCAATCATAAGAGCCTCGTCATTGGTAACTTATCCATTGAGTAGTTATTAATATAATAGAAATCAATATTTTTAATATAGTTTAATTTGGATTTTTATCTTAAATTCCTACATCAATTGCTAAGGTATCTATTAAATCTATCACCAATGTAAAAATCATGTAATATATTCTATATTTGTGTATATCCCACTACCTCTATTGAGCAATACTAGTAATCAGAATACCAGTCAGATATATCCAAAAATATATTATTATATGATTAGAGCATCTCCAACTCATTCATCTATATTATACTCTAAAATAGAGTAACTCTATAATAGAGATGAGTTTTATTCCAACCCATTTCTCTAATTTTAACTCTAAAAAGAATATTCCAAGTATATTTTTAATAATTAATTACTTAAAAATATATATTATTTATCAAAATTATAAATTTAACCCACATGTTTTATTTGAAGCCATAAATTCAACAAAATTATAATTTATTACATAAATAAAATTACTACCTTTTGTTGTGCTATGTTTGATTTGTGTTGGTCTTCTTTAACTTTGGTATTTTATTATGTAATTTGATTATGTTATTATGTTTCTAATAAATAAAAGTTGTTGTTATATTTTACAGTTTTAATTATATAGCTATATTTAATTTATTACCAACATTTATCTAACTACATAACTAAAATATTATTTAATAATATGATTTAAGTATAAGATAAAAACATATAAAAGTGAAAGGACTATTTTATAAATAAAAAACATTTTACTCTATAATAGAGTAATGAATAGGAATACTCCAAATATAGAGTAATTATTTCAAAACTCTATTTTAGAGAGTGGGGTTGGAGCATGTTTTACTCTATAATAGAGTTTAGAGGAGAAAATAGAGTGGAGTTGGAGATGTTCTTACTGGTATTTTTCCATGTTTAAGAACTTGCTAGGCGCTGATCGGGCGGCAAGGGAGGGCCTAGGGAGTAATCGATTAATCAGATTTAAATACGGGATTAATTTTTGTGTTTAGATCAATGAATATGTATATTAATTAATTTTGTGAAAAAAATCCTGAAACTATAGCATAGTCTCTACTGGTAACGAGAGTCCAAATCAATTCATAACCCGAGTTCAAGTCCAATGAGTCTCTAATTAAGTTATTTTTCATTTTCACTTTAATGAAACATAAAATGACGATTATACCCTCGTCTTGTTCCTCAATATCTGCGACTCTTCAACCCTAATTTCTGCCTGCATCATTATTTTTGGCCATTTTGCGCTTATAACATGTTGTTTTGTGTAGGGTGTACTTTGATTTAACTAAATATAACAAATCGAAAAAGAAAAACTAGTTTTCTAAGTAAAAATTCATCATTTTTTTTTGGAAAAATTCGATTTTCATTCCGATTTTGATGAAATCGCGGCAGCTCTCCTCCGATCAACACCTAACTAGCGATTTAACGGGCGCCTAGCCCGCTTTTCGAATGTGTGTATTTCTCAATATGGACAGTGAAATATCCAGTGAAATAACAATACTCATGTAAAATATTATATTTTCTTGGATATTTCACTATAGAAGCCGGTCTGGTCATGAGCAAGTGGAACAAATGCTCAAGACTCAAAAAAAATTTTGGTAACTTTAAAGCCCAATTTTATTTTATTTAAGTAAGAAGAAAATATCTCAAAATATATTTTTCGGTAATAAAGGTTAGGATGAACACTTACTTGGTGGTTTAGAGATTAGTCGGTTCTGTGGACTCTTTTTGACGTCTCGACTCAAGAGCGGTTCCGTGTAAAGAACCATCAAAAATTTTGATATCTAGTCCAATCATGGCCACTTCTCTCTTGATCATTACCTCATAAATATCCTCATATCATTAGACATTTAGTGTTGGAGCGTTTGATCGAACCATATGCAATATTATCCAAGTTTCGCGAATCTCACAGTCGCGGATTGGCGCTGGTGTTGTCGCGGGTCAGTCGCGACAAAGAATAGAGAGAATCTTTCAATTCAAACTTCTTTTTTCAAGATTTTCTTCGAATCCCATAATATTCAATTCTCATTGAATACGTGATCATAGCTCATTTGACTGAGTATTTCTTAAAAATTCTCTTACCTTTGTGATTTTTGTAGCCGCGGAAGGTGCCGGCTAGGATCATGATGTGAAAAGTTGGCCATCTTCATATCTGAGCTTCTTCTTCTGAAATATCCTCAATCAAAACTTCCTAATATCCATCTTATCAGTGAATATCAAGTTGTACCACTTTTGATCGAGTGAATTTTAATATTCACACTCATTTGTGAATTCCATGGTCGCGGATCGGTCTTGATACTCAAAAGCATATAATCTTCCAATCTCGACTTCCTTTTATAAAAGTACCTCGATCATTACTCCTGGAATACTCATATGATGTTGAGTACCCAATCTTTGATAATTTGATCGAGTGAATTGGAATATTCTTCACAAAACATGAATGAATCGGTCGCGGCTTAGTACGGACGAATGCTACCTTGACTTGGTCTAATGTAATGGATGATGTTGGGGAATGGTTCATGGTTCCTCAATGTTGTGTAGTTAGCACTAGAAGGCTCCATAAGACACAAGATGCAACAAACACCAAACTTTTACGAAAATCCTCCAGACCTTGGTCATTGGCCCTCGTGACCGGGGTCTGGCCTTCTAGGGACCTCGGTCACGGGCATGTGTAACCGGGGCTTGCCCTTCATGTGACTTTGGTCACTCTCATCATGACCTAGGTCACCCTTCTTCCTTCTTTTTCTATTTTCTATTTTCTTCTTTTCTATTTTCTTTTCTTGTTTATGAAAAAACTGAAACAAAACATGCAAAGATCAAAAGCAAAAGGAAATCTAAACTAAAAAGGTACAAGAAAACTTACAAGTGGGTTGCCTCCCACTAAGCGCTTGTTTAAAGTCTTTGGCTAGAATTGGACAGCCGGTTAGGCTTGTGAAAGTGTAACTTCGGAGATGGGTGTCTCCTCAGCTTCCTTTAAGTCTTGATAGTCAGCTCCAGCTTCTATCACAATTTGTCTTTTCGAGGCTGTTTCAAACATTTTTGCTTAAAGAATGACTTTCTTAGTCTCCTCAGCTTCCTTTAAGTCTCGACAACAAGTTTTCCATCTTGTCTGCAGTTTGCAAGCTGAGCTTTAACTCGGTGCACACCAGTGACGGAGTTAGAAAATAGTTTTAATGGGTGCAAAATATTGCAAAATTGTTACTAAAAGGCTTTGAACACCCTACCTCTAAATATTTGGTTGAGTGCACTACTAACCAAATTGCCACTTTCATTAATATTTATAATGTGAAAAAACTCAAATATTTATATTTCATAGGGTGCAAGTCACCCATTAATTGCACATTGGCTCCGCCCCTGGTGCACACGCACCTGATTCCCCCACCGTGAACCTCTGTTTCAACTCCGACCAGAGCTGCTCTGCTTCTGTGATAAACGACACTGTCGATTTCACCTTTGGCTCTATGGCTCTAATCCAGCCAACAATCATTGAGTTTACTACTGTCAAATTTTCGGAATCAGAGTCATCACTTGGAGGCTTCTATATCGATCCATTGATAAACCATGTTTTCCTTTTGGCTTGCAGAGCGTTAAACATCTCCATAGCCCATTCTTCATAATTGTCTCCATTCAAAGTAACTGGAGATAGCATGGCTCCTGGATTGTCTGAGCTAGAGAGGGAGTACGGCGAAGTCACTGTCTTCTTCGTTTTCGTCACTGCGCCTAGTCCCGTCATCTTCAACTAACACAAATCGATTGACACAAATAAGTATTTAGGTTTCTTTTGTAGAACCTTAAGGTTGGATACCATGTAGAATTAGGTAAAGAACTTGCTTGACTTTATTGAAAAATAAACTTGGTATGTATATAACTTGTATGTCGGCTAACTTACCCCAAACCCTAAGAGAATTAGATTACTAACCCTTATTGAATTTCCTTAACTATCCTTAACTTATACATCCGTAATAAACTTTCACCATTGATCCAAAAAACTGCATTTCTAATTTTATCATGTGATATATGTATGGAGATATCTTGATTCATTGTTTGAATACTTTTGGTTGAAAATTATGAAGAAAATCATTAACCTGGACTGGCTGAGATGATTTAAACAAATTTGAGAAGAAAGAAACATCAACTTCACATTTTTTCGAATCTGAAAGATGATCATTTCCTTGTTCATCTACTAAGGTTTGCAGATAATTGTGATTTTTAGAAACTTTCACTGAAAAAAATTTAGTGTTCATATCTCCTTCTTGAAGCCATTTCTCTCTTCTGTTTTTACGCAATAAATCTTTTCATCTCTAAAAGCTATTGCAAGCTCATTCTTGATTCATTTATTCAATAAAAACAAGGATTTATAGATTCATCTTGAGCTATCAATTCATAATTTCGTCTCTTAACCTTTTGATTCTAATCTCAAAGTTAGACCAAGATTTCTTTTTCCAAACACTTATTGCTCTTCTACAGTTTGCAGATCTTGCCATGCGAGTACTATTTAACAAAAACAAGTCTATTAAATTAAATTAAATCATTCCACTCCAAAATGGTATGAACGGCTAAAACAAAAACAGCGGAAAGAGAATGTTCTCTCTGTCTTCTCCACTTCCAGGTCGCGTTGCTTCAGTCTCCATTGCAAAAACCTTTCTATAATTCACCTCTGAAACCTTCTTTAGTTTTACTTCAACTGCCACAATACCTATACGATGAGAATTGCAGATTTCATTCTCTTCTTCTTCTTCATCTCCCCTCCCTCGTTGATTCTTTCTCAATCTCAACCTCCTGACATCGACCCACAAGACAAAGCCTCTTTATTGATATTCAGAGTTTCAATTCGCGACCCAAATCGAAGCTTATCAACATGGTACGGCTCAACATGTTTTAACTGGACAGGTCTAACTTGTCAGAATCCTACCGGAAAAGTTCTCTCTCTCACTTTATCCGGTCTTAATCTCTCCGGTCAGATTCACCCATCTCTCTGTAAGCTCACTTCTCTTCAAAGCTTGGATCTTTCTCACAACAACTTCTCTGGAAACATCCCTTCTTGCTTTGGTTCGTTGCGTAATCTTAGAACACTCAATCTTAGTCGAAACAGATTCGTTGGTTCGATTCCCAACACATTCATGAGCCTTAAGGAGCTTAGAGAAGTTGTGTTAAGTGAGAATAGAGATTTAGGTGGTTTGATTCCTCATTGGTTTGGAGGTTTCTCGTTGAATCTCGAGAGAATAGATTTAAGTTTCTGCTCGTTTCTCGGAGAAGTACCTGAGAGTTTGCTGTATTTGAAGTCTCTTAAGTTCTTGAATCTTGAAAGCAATAACTTCACTGGTACACTTAGAGATTTTCAACAGCCATTGGTGGTTCTTAATCTTGCTTCGAATTGGTTTTTGGGTACATTACCTTGTTTCTACGCCTCTCGACCGTCTCTTAGTGTATTGAATCTTGCTGAGAACTCTCTCGTTGGTGGATTACCTTCTTGTTTAAGTTCCTTGAAAGAGTTAAGTCATTTGAATCTTTCTTTCAATACCTTCACCTACGAGATATCTCCTAGGCTTATGTTTTCAGAGAAGCTTGTGATGCTTGACTTGAGTCACAATGCCTTTTCGGGTCGTCTTCCTAGTAGAATCTCGGAAACAAGTGATAAATTGGGTTTGATTCTTCTTGACCTCTCTCACAACAGATTTTCTGGTGATATACCTTTGAGGATCACCGAGTTAAAGAGTTTACAAGCGTTGCGTCTCTCTCATAATCTTCTAACGGGTGATATCCCGGTTAGAATCGGGAATCTGACTTATCTTCAAGTCATTGATCTTTCACACAACGCCTTAACCGGATCAATCCCTCTCAACATTGTTGGTTGCTTTCAGTTACTTGCTCTTATGATTAGTAACAACAATCTCTCCGGCGAAATCCAACCCGAGCTTGATGCCTTGGACAGTCTAAAGATACTTGACATAAGCAACAACAAGATTTCGGGTGAGATCCCGCTTACTTTGGCTGGCTTGAAGTCGTTGGAGATTGTTGATATAAGTTCTAATAACCTCTCAGGGAACTTGAATGAAGCCATTACTAAATGGTCTAATCTAAAGTATCTCTCTTTCGCCCGGAACAAGTTTAGTGGAACACTTCCTTCTTGGTTGTTCAAGTTTGACAAAATCCAAATGATAGACTTCTCAAGCAACAGATTTTCTTGGTTCATACCAGACGATAACTTAAACAGCACACGGTTCAAGGATATTCAAACCGTTGGAGAAGAAGGATCCGTTGAGCCACCAGGAAAAGTAGAGATCAAAATATCAGCAAATGTGGTTGCCAAAGGTGATCTAAGCTTCAGCTACAGTCTCCTGTCCATGGTTGGGATTGATCTTTCTGACAATCTGTTACATGGTGAAATCCCAGAAGCTTTGTTCAGACAGAAGAATATAGAGTACTTTAACTTATCCTACAACTTCCTCGAAGGTCAGCTTCCGCGTTTAGAGAAGCTTCCAAAGTTAAAAGCTTTAGATCTTTCACATAATTCTCTATCAGGACAATTCACTGGAAACTTCTCAGCTCCTCCAGGATTGACTCTTTTGAATCTGTCTCACAACTGTTTCTCTGGAGTCATTACTGAGAAAGAAGGGCTCGGGAAGTTTCCAGGCGCGTTGATTGGGAATCCAGAACTATGTGTGGAGTCTTCAGGAAGTAAGTGTGATCCAGCAAACATGGATGCATCACAAGAGGAAATATATCAAAATGAATTGGTAGAAGGACCGATATCGATTTGGATATTTTGTTTGAGCGCGTTTATTAGCTTTGATTTTGGTGTGTTAGGTATCTTCTGCTCAGCTCGTGCTCGGAGTTATACACTTCAGAGTAAAGGTTGAAACTTTGAAGATTGATTGATGTATATTATGAGTTGTACCATGTATGTTGTTGGTCTTGAGATGTGAAAGTAAACACAAGAAGTCAAGATTTATCTATGCTTGTGTAAATAGCTTTGACTGGTTTACATTTTTATGAACCGGAGATATTGTCAATGTTCTCATTTTATTTACTAAATTTTGCTTAGAATGATACTAATTTTGAAGTTAATGACTAAAATGATATCCTAAAAAAAGTTTAAATTTGGAAAATAAAATTAGTAAAATTAGAAATACTAAAATTTAATGATAAAAAAAAAAACAAATCACTTTAATGTGAAAAAGAAAAAAATAAAACAGAAAGATAAAACAATAAAACAAAGGGAGGAAAACTTAAATAGCACATAATATAAGTGAAATTACGAAAATGAGTCAAATTTTTTTTTAATTACTTAAATATTTTGCGTTCCCAAAATGTCCTTCTAAACATTTGATAACAAAAACGTTATTACACAAATGTCATTACTATTAATTTCCACATCAGCGTAAAATCATGTGTCGCGCCTACATGTCACAAAAAAACCTACGTGTATTATGAAAGTCTGCCGGGGATTTATCTCGCCTATTGACGGCTAACTTATTCAACAAAAATGCTGATTTATTAAAAACGGCTGATTTAAAAAATAGAATGGCTGATTTATCTCAAGAAATCACCATGAGTCTCATAGAGACTTATAAAGCAGTGGCTGATATATGTGCAGGAAACGGTGACTTATAATAATTCTACCTGATTTATGAGATATCGGCTGATTTATATGTGCAAGAAACGGCTGACATATAATAATTTTTGCTGATTTATGAGATCTTGGCTGATTTAAATGTACGACACGGCTGAGTTATGAAAATGTTGGCTGACTTATATTTTGCTTGGCTGATAATCGATTGCTCTAGCTGACTTATTTAGCTGATTTATACTTAGCGGCTGACTTATGTTATCTTGATGTGGTGACTTATGGTTAATCTGCCATTTAGTAGCCGATTAAACGGAAGTCAGGTTATTTACTGACTGATTATATAATCTTTTAATAATTACGGTAATAGAATGCTTTTGATGACATATTTATGTAATGTAGCGGCTGACCTAATTGTCTGACCTGATTAATGTGCATCTAATGGCTGATTTTTTAAACTTAAAAATTACTTAAATATTTGTTTCCCTATTTTTGTGTGAGGGCTGATTTCTTGTGGCGGGTTTTATAGTTCCTTTGGTGGCATGTTTACTATGTCAGCTTCCACATCATTAACATTAACATTATTGCATAAGTCAGCTACAACGTTTAAGAGTTTGTTAGATTTGTAAACGGATTAATTGATATCAAATTTTTAATTCTTGTTCAATTCATCGTTCTTGTTCGCCATTGTTTCAGTTCTTGCTGAGCTTAACAAGGTCAGTCGATTCTTTGTTTCTGTGTAAACATTGATTCGAATTGTGCAATAAACGTATTTGGCTTCAGTTTCATTTGAATTGAAATTTCTTTGTATCACTCTCTACGCCAAGCTGTACGACAAATACACCAAACTCAATTTTCAGCAAAATCTTCCCTTCAATTCTCATGGGTTTTAGTGTCTCATCTGTGGATTAGATTTGACTTCTCTCAAATTTGATTTCTATTTCCGTGGGAATAAAATTTCCGAATTCGATGAGATTAATAAAGAGGAAGAAGAGAAGGAAAAAATTAATATGGCTTCGATCTAAAAGGAAGAGATTCCTCATGGTTGTACCTGGCGAAATTAAATAAAAACGAAGAAAAGAAGAGATAAATGGGTAAGAAATCAGAAGATAGATGAATAAAATAACGCAGATGAAGAAAAATGCTTAACCTGGCGTAAGTCAGCCAGCCGTTACTGAAGAGTAAGTCAGCCGTGACAACCGAATAAACCACTATTTGATGATGAGTTAGAAAGAAACTTCAATTTAATCGGAACCGGAACCAAATTCGTTTATTGAACAATTCGAATCAATGTACAAAGTGATTCTGGGCTGGGATTCATCTTTTTAAGCTCGACATGAACTTCAACAATGGTGAGTGGACTTTTCCCAAATTCATGTTTTAATCCCTTTCTTGTAACATTTCTGGGCGTGGATTCAATAGAAAGAGATAAATGCTTGAGGAGATTGCTTACAAAATTATGACGAGGAGTTATTATTTTGCGGCGGAGTTATCATTTATTATTGGCTGATTTAGTGCGTAATCCGGGTGAGTTATTGATTATCTGCGGTTGATTCATGTAGAATCATACGATATAATTGTATAGAAATCCGCATGAAAACAAATTAAACTGATTAATAAAACCAAATTAACCAAAATAAACGAAATAAATCCAACATAATGTCACCAAAGTAATATCACCAAAGAAAGAAAAAAACCAAATTTTCAAATAGATTTTGAAGGGAAAACAGTATATTAATCTTTTTTCCCATGGAGCGAGTCATGATAGTCTCTTAGAAACATTCCCATTGGACAGATCTTGTCTAAGCCGACCTTCGTCCAATCCTTCGGGTCTGCTTCAAGCCTGCGAATATCGCGCTCCAGGTTCTGAACTTGCTTAACCCGATCTCGGTGCCTTGTTAATAACGCTTCGTGCTGAACCTTGATCTGTTTACAAAAACATGTATTAAATATCAAAATTCAAATCAACAAACTAAGTCTACTTCATACTCTGTAACCAAAGCTTTACAAGTTTAAATAAACAAGTAATCTACATATCCATTATAACTGAAGTTACTAATTACTACAAATCTTATTTTAGTTGAGACTTTACCTTATTGACGAAGAACAGAGCCATGCGGTTTTCAACCAATCTTCAGTTGGAGATTTCACCACACCAGGATCGAATCTTCGTGGCTCTGGCACGAAATCCGGGAGAGGATTTTTCCATGGGGAATAAAGAACACTACGTCTCTCTTCATGAAATGGATAATGGTCCGTCGGATTGGAAGGAGAAGAACGCACAGGCGATGGAATTCGAGTTCGTTCATAACGACATCTTTTCGCTTGAGGCGATAGAGTCAGTGATTCAGAACTAGAACTGGATGTTGTTTTCGAAAATGATGGGGATGATGGGGTAGGAGATGAGCGGTTAGGCGACGAGGTTTCTGAACCGCTGTTCATTTTGGTAAAAGATGGAACGTTCTAAAGATGATCATATATTGCGTAAAGTAGGTGTATATATACAGAGGAGAATCAGAACGTTGGAACTCTAAATCTTTTGTCGAGAGAATCAGAACGTCGCAACTCTTCAGCATCTCCCGAAAACATAAAAAGTTGCAACTCTTCAGTATCCATAAATAATACATACCATAGCCATATAGCAGCCGTAACTTATAATAAAAAATAGCCATTAATTTGGTGGCAAACCATAGTTATAAATCAGCCACAACATTGTCATTAATCAGCCAAAAGATTGTCATAAGTCAGCGAAAACCTTGTCAAAGTTAGATTTAATCGGCTGTCGAGGGAATCAGAAAGTCACGAACTCACTTTTTCAACTCTCGAAAGCATAAACTTTGCAACTCTTCAGCTTCATTGTTAGCCGCCATAAATCAGCAGCCATAAGTTAGCCAGCCATTAATAAACCATACCACGCTATAACACATCCATAAATCAGCCATTACTTGTAACTAACCCTATGTCAGCCGGACGTAAACTGTAACTCGGCCATTACTAAACGATATATCAGCCGTGAAGCAACCAATTTCATGAACACAATAAACTTCAGAATTACATAAAAACTGTTTAGCATAAAATTGGAAAAATGGTATTTATTAGTCTAAGAACAGACGCTACTAAATATAAACTCCACTGTTCATGTATCAGAGAAAACAATACAACAATTCTATATTTGTTTACAAGTTTTCGCATTATGTCCAACTTGTTTACAAATTGAGCATGCGTGTTGCTTTCTTGGGCATTTCTTCGCAGTTGCCAATTCTAAAGCAGATTTGATTCTACATTTCGATGGTCTTCCTGGTTGATTTTTGGCAATTGGGGGGTTACACACTTGTTCCGCTATGTGGTCTGGTACGGTAATCGCCGAATCTATAGGCATCACTGATCCTGCATAGGCGTTAAGCAAATACCTACTGTAATAATATGGGTTACATAATGAGATACGAGAAACACCCTTGTGCTGAGCGGCTGCAATTGCATGTACGCATGGTAATTTGTCGATGTCAAAATGACGACAAGTGCATCTCTTCGATCTCAAATTAACAACATGCAAAGATGTTCCATAGATAACTTGTATATGCGAAGCATCAATTGTTTGTACCGTCGCATGTATGGCACAATTCACACGGTCCTGTATAACTCAAAACAATAGAATGGGTTATACCTATTATTTCAAAATGGTTGAATTATTAAATAGATAGGCTGACTTATAAAATATATTGGCTAACCTTTAACAATTTTTCAACACCACGTGTAAGTGTTGTTTTCAACGACATTGCTGATTCTCGTCGCTCATTAAACCATCTTGTCATCATTGATCTTATCGTTTCCAATATGCGAACGATTGGATAACTTCTTGCTTTAGAAAGGACCTTGTTCATCGATTCCGCTATATTTGTCGTCGTTAGGTTATACCTATCACCCTGGAAAATGAACACGGGCCCACATGCGTATATCTGCTCTTTCGAGGTAACCATGAAGTTCAGGGTTAATGACTTCAATATCACGGAAGACGGATTCAAATTCGTCAACTCTATAACAATTAGCAGCTTTCTTCACTAAACGGAACAAATTCCCCCCTCTGAATCGTAACAGAATGTTCTTGTATAAATGATACGTACAAATTCCACGAGATGCCAATGGATACACGGTTCGAATAGCTTTCCCAATTGACTTATGCCTATCTGAGATGATCGCAAGACCGTTATCATCAGGAATAACGTTGTTCAATTGCGAAAAAAACCATAGCCAAGATTCATCATTTTCAGTGTCAACCACCCCAAACGCTAATGGAAAGATCTGAAAGTTTCCATCTTGAGCTAGTGCTATAAGGAGCGTCCCTTTGTATTTTCCATGGAGAAATGTACCATCCACAATGACTACTTTGGGCATAAAACAAAAGCCACTGATGCTTGCTCGAATGCAATAAATAAATACTTAAATCTCCTAGACTCATCGAGTTCAAGACTAGTAATCAGGCCTCGATTTGCCTTTTTGTATCATGTAGAGATAAGAAGGTAAGTCTTCATATCCCTTTCAAGAGTTCCCAACTCGATCTCTCTTGCAAATCTTAATGTCCTATAGGCTTTCCAGTAATCCATCTATTTATCATTATATAAATAAGTTAGAGTACGTACATAAGTCAATCGCAGAAAAGCCATAAATCAGCCTGTATATTAAACCATAAATCAGCCGTAACTTATAATAAACAATAAATCAGCCTGTATATTAAACCATAAATCAGCCGTAACTTATAATAAACAATAAATCAGCCTGTATATTAAACCATAAATCAGCCGTAACTTATAATAAACAATAAATCAGCCGTTAGAGGATCATAAACAATAAATCAGCCCGAAACTATACCATAACTCGGCCATTACTAAACCGTATATCAACCACCAACTACAATAAGTCAGCCTCAATGAAGTAGGAGATTACCTTAATTCCAAATTGCTTAGTAATTGATACTCCCACATGTCTAGGCAGAACTGATGGCTCAGTGTCGCCAATCAAATCCCTATACACTGCTCCCAACACATCCGGTGTTGCTTGCCGAGATCGAGTAGATCGCTCTGTAACAGAACAGGTGTGTTCTGAATTGAATCGATCGAATATAGAATTTCTGCGGATTGTCCTGTTGTAGCAACGAACTTTCCATCCACATCCGCTTACCCA
Organism: Cardamine occulta; assembly: GCA_028015245.1. Classification (NCBI taxonomy): domain Eukaryota; kingdom Viridiplantae; phylum Streptophyta; class Magnoliopsida; order Brassicales; family Brassicaceae; genus Cardamine; species Cardamine occulta. The sequence goes on from CM051366.1 coordinate 6,560,505, forward strand.
ACACTTAACGATCGAGTATCAACACGAGAAACCGATACATCAAAATCAAACCTATATCTCACCGATAGAAGTTTCAGTCGTTTCACTAACGTCTTTTACTCTCGTATCGTTGACCTACAACGAGACTTAGCGAAGACAGATCTAACCTAACTGGATCAGTGTCTTTCGATAGTTGTTTCGAAATATTATGTACTCTTTTCTTCGGCGGCAGTACCTCAAAATCTTCATCTTCTTGTTCATGCTTCCCCAGTAAGCTGAAGTTATCATCATCAGATGATGCACCATCCGGATTGTCAAAAATATCAAATCTGCTGTCAAATTCGTCTTCTTCAATGTCGTTATCCCGGATCTCATCAGATCTCCCATTACTTAACTCTTCTTCTGGAACATGACTCAGTGGTTGTTTAATCTTCTCTTCCGATTTATCATGATGCATAACTTCACTGTCTTCTTTATCTATAACCTCAACGCATAAACGTAGGTCATCACTTTTCGTAAGCTTAGAAAACCTCTTAATTGACGAGAATTAGAAATATAAACCGTGGAGTATCAAGCGCCATTTTTCGCAAAGTCTTGCTCGAGAACATGTAGCTAAGTTGGATCTTACAGCTTACCTCATGTAACCCATAATCCTCAATAATCATCTGCACAAGTTCGTCGAAGGTTGTATGTTCATTGACTTCCGAACTCGACACCCTCGTTTGTCGCTTGAAAATATATCTATTATTCTGTACCCAATTGCCGCAAACTATAATAACCGGGTCCATTTAGGATTGAGTAAGATAGATATCTCGAAGAAGATGATGGATGAATGATGAAGACGAAGAAGGATTTAAGTGTCAAAACCGACGGCTATACTATCCAGTAAATAGAGCTAAATCAGCCACTTAATAGGACCACTCAAACAATGTCTGACTTACTAGACACTTTGGCGGATTTATGAATACGGCTGACTTATGTTTAATCTGCGGCTGATTTATAAAACTGATAACGGCTGATTTAATACAAACATCATAAATATTCCTTTCTAACATTAAGCATGTAACATAATTACATAAATTGTGCATACATGTTTGGGACTTCATCATAAATATTCCTTTCTAACATTAAACATCTAACATAATTACATAAATTGTGCATACATGTTTGGGACTTCATCATAAATCTCAGCTGCCATCTTTTCACGTATGCCCTGGATATTATCATCGCTGAGACCTTCGAAAACGACGCCAAGCGATAACATTTCAATATACTTAAGTGAGAAGACGCCACAATCACCAACGTTTTTATTTTGGGGGATGCCTTTTCTCCTCCTGAATTTAAATTGCTGATTACTTGGCTTTCGGAGGGTAGAGGGAATTATTTCGCTCAACAATAGCAGGCACCATGCGCGTGAACATCCTGCACCTGCTCATGTATTAATTTATCAGACTCTACAGTTCCTTCTCCTATGATATCGTCAGAATAATCTATCTTCTCCTTAGCGAAATCAATCTCCAACGTTACCCAGTGGTCTCCGTTAACTTGTTGAACCAAGTACGCGAGATCTACATCCACATACCATTTCTTATTTGTTGGCATGTCAGCAGGAGATTTGCCATTCGCTAAATCCAGATACGATTCGGTGAATTTCCATTTCTTTGGATCTAAACTCCACTGTTTGTAGTCTTTCACCCATGTACACACGTAACCATGGATCGATAAAAGCAATCCGGTCAAGTATAAAAAGGAGATGGAACGTTCATAGACCTCTTCCGAATCAATCGAGAAACTGTGTCAAGTGCTGTTATGAAGAAACAATAGTATAAGTCAGCCCAAACTTAGAATTAATTCTGCCAGTACTTAAACTTAAGTCAGCCTGCACCTAAAGTTAAGTCAGCTCTGTACCTAAAGTTAAGTCAGCCTGCACCTAAAAGTTAAGTCAGCCTGCACTCCAAAGTTAAGTCACCACCTAAACTTAAGTCAGCCTGTACTCTAAACTTAAGTCAGCCTGCACTTAAACTTAAATCAGCCATAACATACCTCAGATGCCAGCCATCCATAATCCTTTTCAGGCCAATCCTTTCTCGGAGTGATAAGCTCCCTATAGAGAAGGACATCTTCAGGAATATGTTTTTTCTCTTTGAGGGGAATAGATCTGATGAAAAAAACAACAGATTGAGAGCAAGTTTAGGCAAAATAAAATATGGAGAAATGTACATACTCATATTGTCGGAGGAATTCTCTAAGTGTCTCCATTTTTCTATGATCCACTCTTTTCAGAGGATCATATATTGCTTTTGAAGGAACCAAACCCTTCCTCATTAACGACATTCCATTCAGTCCTACCATCGGATATGGTGCAGGTGAAGGCCACGCTTTTCTGGACGCTTTCCAAACAGTAAGATGCTCTCCCCTAGTTCCTTCTCTAGCACATTTAAAGCAACATCCAACTTGGCTTGCCTAAGCTTTCTTCTCCTCGCTCTTCTTGAGTCATCGAGCAATTTATTCTCATCTGCAGCGACTTGATCTGATTATATCTGCCAACTCAGATGTATCTAGCAATATTGGAATCTGTTTCATATCATGTTGCTTGGGGTGCTTCTCTTGATTAACTTTTTTAGGCATAAACAACTCCCTTCGTCCCTTATCCTTTACCTTCTCTTCATGGCCTATATTCTGGGCATTGTCTTCCTTCTTGTCATTTCCTTTCTTTTCTTCTTGGTTTTTATCTTCTTTTCTTTTCTTCTCTTCATTGCCTGCTTTTTTTGTCAATGCTTTCAGTTTCCTTTTCTCGACTTCTTTTAAGCGATTATCATCTATATCGAAACATTTATCGGATATGGTTTATGCTGTATCAAAAACAATTATATATTAGCCATAATATATAGCATAAATCAGCCATCATTTAAAGTATAAGTCAGCCACCTCACAATTGTAAGTCAGCCATAATTTAAAGCATAAATCAGAATATTACCGGGCTAGTCACCTCTTCTCCTTCGAAAACCTTCGACATGCCATCGCTTTTGAATGGAATTTTCAATTTCACGAGGTTCTATCGAGGGCTTTCAGCCTTTTCAACTCATTCTCCATATCCCCAACTTTGTCTTCCACACATGTTATTCGATGGCCATATTTTTCATCGAACTTAACTTCAAGCTTCTCTTCTATCACCCCCACAATGCTGTTAATGTTTTCGCCAACAACATCAAATCTTCTCAAATCTAAGCATCATGTTTTCAACGAGTTTAAGAAGGCCATTCCCAGAAACATCTGGACCATAATCTAACATTTTCATGCAATCAGCACCTTTTATCTTCTTAACATTTCCTTCTCCATCCACATCCCCTTCATCAATCTTTTTTCTTTTCTCCTTCGGATGCTCTGATTTATCGACTTTCTTTCTGTTCTCGATAACTTCCACATTCTTGCCTTTGCCTTTCGGCCCTAGATGGTTCAACTTGCTTCACATCCCAATAACCTTTCACAAACTTATCTTCAAGAATGTCGACTATCAGGTTCTAACTTCTATGCTTCGTATGTCATCATCCCATGGAGGATAGATCTCATCAATAGGCTTTATGACCATCCTCTTAACACGCAGCTATATCAATATCAAACATTGTTGTAAGTAGGCCAGCTACAATATTGAATACCTACAATATTGAGATATTCAATACTAACTTAGCCACAAAATGAAACCATAGGTCAGCTACAATAGTAAACTAAGTCAGCCGCTATATGAAACCATAAGTCAGCTACAATATTGAGATATTCAATACTAACTTAGCCACAAAATGAAACCATAAGTCAGCTACAATAGTAAACTAAGTCAGCCGCTATATGAAACCATAAGTCAGCTATAATATTGAGACATAAATCAGCCGAAACATAAAACCATACCTCACCACGCTGTTCAATCTCCTTACTAATAACCTTCTCTAAATCAGACGCGCATTTATTTCCACCCCCATCGAAGAAATGGCAAAAGACTCGACTGATTTCTTCTCCCAAAACGCTCTCCGAATACCGTAATCGATTCATACGCCCAAAAGCAACGCTGCACGCAGCCATTGACGATATCTAATCAATGCTTCAAACTGAACCATCTTCACACCTTCTATAAGGCTTTTAAATGCAACCCGACCCCATGGATAACCAGCAAAGTCTTCATCATTGAAGACTCTTTTTGTTTCTAAAGGCATTCTAGAATTATGATGTAAACCATAAATCCCCATGTGTAGAATGCATAAGCAACCCCAAAGCATCTTCCTTTTTGGTAAATCCCATGCACGGCACCTACCAAATGCTTTGGCCAACTCATCATACTTTGGCCCAACTCCATACGGCACACCTAACTCTGCCGGAAGCTAGTGTAGTCAGCTTCACAACTTTCCTTTGGAAAAACATCGGTGTTTAGCCCAGTAATCTCAGCAAATTCAGAGAGGCTAAACCTGATCGGTTGACCACCGATTCGAGTACCCATATCTCATATGCATTCTCTATTGCCAACTCGACGGGTCAAGAGAAAATGCCAGATCTTAGCCGACCAAACGTAGTCGAAATCAACAAGCTTAGGAAGCAGTCCAACAGATGATTCCTTAATTGGTTCCCATGCATCGCTTCCTATAGCTTCTTTAACGCGAGAAATTACCTAGTTGACAGTTGTGATTCATGCTCTTATTCTCGCAAAGGCGATTTCCGTCACAGAAGTGTAATCGGGTACTTCTTTGGTCCATCAGAAGAATCCATCTATATAAAATAGAAATATATCACACATAAATCAGCAATAAAATTTCCAAATCAAACATAAATTAACCATAAATCAGCCGTAAGAAAACCAAAAATCAGCTGCTTAGGGTTCGGCTAATTTATGATAGGTATATGTCATTGCTTATAAATCTTTTACCATAGATAAAGTAACTTAAACACATACCTTTCTAGTTTTCGAAGTGGGGAATTAGAGCTTAACTCTCAGAAATTTGAGATTCAAATTTTTCGGCAGATGAACGATGAATCCATTTATGAACAGTTATCTTTATAGTTCGTCTTCGGGATTCTGCGATGAAGCGGTCGTTGGGAGACGGACGAGAAAATCCTGGCTTTAACAACGGAAAGACACAGCGTTAATCTGTACCAAATTTAGCAGGGAACTTCTCCTCGATTTCGCAAGAGAGTCGTCGTACAAAAGAAGAGACGAGAATTTTTTTTTTTATCTAACCAAAAGTGAAAGTGAAATGAACAAGTCTCTTTTCAAGTTTTAATAAAATAACTTGGTTTACTGTCCAACCCAAGAAAATTCAAAAAAAGGGCAAAAACCCACATGCTTCCACAAAGACATCGACCACCCAAGATTAACCCATAAGTCAGCCAGTACTAAACCATATGTCAGTTAGTACTTTCAATAAGTCAGCCAACACTAAACAATAAGTCAGTCCGTAACTAAACCATAAGTCACCAAGATTAAACCATAAATCAGCCAATACTAAACCGGACAGAAAACGCTTAACTTCAAGTCAGTCACTCAAGAGTAAATCAGCCGTTACTGAAGAGTAAGTCAGCCGTGACTGAAGCCTAAGTCAGCCGTGCCTATTTGCGACACTAGCTGATGATCGGTCACAATAAGCTCCACTTAAGTGGAATTTAAGAAGCTTATCTTCTCTTTAGTTTTCACTTATTTTGAACATAATTTAATAACTTCAGCTGGTCTTAGAAGCTTCCTAGGTGTCTCTTAAGGTCATAGAAATCGTGCTCAGATGATCTTCATGTTTGATCTTCAAAATATCCCACTTGACATTTTCGGCTATGATAGGATCCATCAGATATGCCTCCACTGTTGGGCCTCTCCAGGGTGATTGGCTGAGCGGATTGAGGTGATCTTAGATGTTTTGGAAACTAGACGCAAATATCTTTAGATCCATATGTGTCTTGTTTCCTGAGGTTTATTGAGCTGAAAGCGACACTTTAATTAACATGTACTTCAATTCGCAGCTCTCCAACGGCTTTAGGTGTAAATCTTCAAACTGATCAAGACTGATCATCATCCATAAAGTTCCTGAACTATTTTTTATCAAATACTATACTCAACCTAGGTTAAGATGAAATTGGTTTCACGATTTTAGCACAAGTCAATAATTAATGAGAATTCAAACAATATTGGACATAAACCGCTTAACTAATCACAACTCTTCGATGAAATCGATCTCAAAAAATTAACAACACACATCCAAAAAATTCTGAAAGCAATTTTAAAAAATACTAGACTCATCCTAGGTTCAGAATCAATTGATTTAACAATTTTATCGTAAGCTAATAATTTATGAAAATTCAAACAAAATCGGACAGAAAACGCTTAACTTCGCGATGATGCTCATAGTCAGCCTCATTATTTTATAAGTCAGCCATGACTAAAACTTACGCCAGCCACGACTGAAACTTAAGTCAACCACTGAATCGTAAGTCAGCCATGATTGAAACCTAAGTCACCATGATCGAACCGTAAGTCGCCATCGAATCGTAAGTCACATGATCGAACCATATATTGTACAACCATCCATGATCGTTCATCTTCTTCGATTGAAATCCAGTAACCTACGAAAAATGTGCGTTAATGATTTTTCTTAAGAATCACTGTCAAACCTTAACATAATAACTTTAAGGTAACTTAAACACAAACCTTTATAGCTTTTGAATTCCCAAATCAAGTTTCATTTGCAGAAATTTGAGTTTCTAATTTTGAAATTTCAATCAGCGAAGATGAATAACTCTTTGCGATTTTTTTTCTCCGGAGATAGTGCAACGAATGCGGATGTAGGGAGACAGAGGAGATGAGGCACGATCGAAAATTTGGGGAAAAAAAACGCTTTTTAAAGCTTAAATTTTTTTTATGAAAAGAAATAAATCATAATGGCAAAATCCGTAATTTAAGTTTTAAATTTGGCTAAACTGACATTTTCATTACGAAAACTGATATTTCAGTAATTTCAAAAATAAATATCTATGGTAGTCATTTCACAACTTTTCTGGTATATTTAAGTAATTCTTTCTAAAACAAATCATTTTAATGTAAAAAAAAAAACATATCAATAATAATCGGGATTCAACCCGATTTTCAACCCCTTTCAACATTTTTTTCTCTCAGACCCTAAAAATCGCCGCTTGTCAATTGTCGTCGCCGTTCAACTGTTACGGTGTCTCCGGTCATCTCAGCGTCGTCGTAGGTTTTCTCCTCTCGCCGCTGCTCAGGTAATTTATACAGGAGAGAACAAGACTCTTCCATTCCCAGGAGAATGAGTTAGATTTTCACTTCTTATATCTTTTTTGAGACTTGTTTCACAATGCCCTAATGAACTTTCTTTTGCTCTTCAGATTGTTAGAATCAACATTTAGCTGTGGAGACGTGACTATGCTTGCATTTACATCCCCTTGACTTTCTACTCACTGAGATGGTAACCTGACCTTATTCCTGAAACGGTGACCTACTCAATTTGATTACTCAATTGAATAGTTTGTTTGTTTGTTTGTTCATCTGATTAAGATGGTTGCTACATCTCGTGGGTGCATTGTTAGCTTGGAAGATCCCAATACAGTTGCTTAAACAGGTTAGTGTTTACTATTTTATTTTTTGCTCAGTCTCCTCCCCAAAATGTGTGAAAAATGACTGAACAAATTATGATTTCTTTGATGACCTTTGAAAATTGTCCGCATATATGTTAATCTGGCAAAAGGAGACTCTCAAAATGTTTTCTCGGTGCCATATCCAGTGATGGACGATCATATAACAAACAGGTCAAATCCTATAACTCAATTCACATCAGCTCCTATTCTTCAATGCTGCATAAGAGCGAAAGAATTTTGATTTTCCTGGTTATGTTGTAAGTTCACTCTATGGTTAGTACTTAGTATCAGATTTTGTTTGTTCACTCACTTTTTTGGAAAACAGGAAGCTTCTTCTCCAAAAGTTTCTTCTCCTAAATCACCTATCTCCACAAACAGACCTTAACTTTGGGCCATCTTAGATGGAATGAGACTTATAATAGCATTACCACATGTTTGCAAACGTTCTTAGCTTCTCTTCAGGTGATTTTGTTGTACTTCTTTCAGAAACCCATCTTAAAGAAACATAGATTTACTTAACTGCCTAAGTTTCATTTTAGCTATCAAGGTCATGTCTCTGCTGCGCTTGTGCTTGGTGGAGTTAATATCACCGGACCTCATTTATATATTGTAAGTTTTAAGTTCCCAACAAATGATATATACTGAGAAGAGATGTTTTAATGTTTGTTGTTATTCATATATATATGACTTAACACACATATAACTGGATGCTTGTTGGGTGCAAATGATGAACCTTGAATTGTTACTTCTTGTAAAATTTTAACAAGTTCAAGATAAACATGCCCATTGTCAAGTAGTGAAAGTTTTATCTTAATTGTACTTGGAAGCTTCCTTGGCATTCTGTTTCTTTTGCAGAGATCTGGATATGAAGCCTACTCTTGCCTTGAGTCTGGTAATTTACTAAGATTGAATTTTCCTAATTGGTTATATACAATATTGTTGCTATTGATATCGCAGATCTGAGCCGTTGGAGTTGTTGTTGTTGGAAGAATGAAAAAGAGAACATGTCATGCTTACTCGGTTTTTAATAGAATGTAGCATTTATATATCAACTCACTCTAAACCATTGTCTCTAGTATAATATATTAAGCTTTCTAATTTCCACGTTGGTCTCCATATTCCAGTTGACCTTTCCTTCTGATCATCCTTGGAACCATCGGACTTGGTGGAATCAAAGTTAACAGGTCGGTGTGACGACAATTGTATGGCTGAAATGCAAGAGAAGCAAGAGAAGCTATTGCCTGTACTTAAGTTTTTTTTTTCCTGATTATAAGTGAACATGTTGTTAGATTAAGACATGGTTTATATGTGTTGGATGTGAGACATTTTTATGTATGTTGGATTTGTCTAATGAGTATGAAATTTAAGATTTTTATAATTCATGGACTATTGTGTAAAACATGTTAAATTCAGGGTAAATTTGAAAATATGATAAATTTAGGATCTATGATAGCATAAAATATGAATTGTCATCACTTTTTAACAAAAAATGGTGGTGCTATAACAAAATAATTAAAAGCATTCAAATATTGCTATGGTATCTTAACATATCGTAGCAAAAAAACATACTATCGTATAGGTGGCACCTACCATAACAGAGGATGACATGGCATTTATGAAATCGCTATGTAACATATATGATAATAGACTTTCCGCGCTAACAATTGACATATTTTTTGTAGTGACTCTTGCTATCAACAACAAACAACCATCTATTATTTGCAAACATCCATTTTCCAGATACAAGGATGATGCGTTCCATGATAAGTAAATAGAGAAAGGATAAGATTGAATATCATGAGAAGGAATAACTTGGAATGAGTGTTGAAAACTAAAATAATTTTTGGGGAAGAACACGATGGAGGCATCCCAAAACCCTAACTTATTCAGTTACATTTTATTTTTAAAATATTTCTATTTTTCGTCATTAGTTAAGAAAATTATGACAAAATCTGCGGTAACACACATGGTAAAAACTTTGCGGTAACATAGCGTCAAAAAATCTACGATATTAAGTCTACATCCACTAAATATACTATTCTAGTAAATTTAATCTCTGCGGTAAAGGGAATTACGCCAAAAATTTTACGTAAAAAAGATTTAAAACTACGATAACTAAAATTAATAAAAATAAAATCTGTGATAACTAAAATGTTAATCTAGTAATTAAACTTTGGCAAAAAATCTACGGCCACTTGAATGTGAAATCAAGCTCTGCCATAACTAAATTTAAAAATCAACAGTAAAAACATAAGTCTACAAAATAAATCTATGGTAGAATATTAAATCTGCCATACAAATTCTTACAGTTAAAAATCTACTGTCTCTATCCTAATATTCGTTAAAAAATCTACGGAGAGCTAAAATACTTGCGATGAATTTAAAAATCTACTACCACTAAGACTTAGAAATCTACGGTTAAAAAACAATTTACGAGAAAAATCTACGGTAAAACGAAAAATCTACCAAACCAAAAAATCTGTCATAACGTAGAACCGTAGATTTATTACGCAGATTTTTCTTTCCGCAGTGGCAAAGTCGTAAATAATTTTTTTCCTTTTAAAAATTGGAAAAATGCTGATGTGGCATTAATTAGTAATGACATTTCTGTAATTATTTTTTTCCTAATACATGGTCTTAAGGGTATTTTTGTGATCAAAATGAACTAATCTAATACTAATCTTTCATATGCTAGATTAGCCATTAAATCTAAATCTAGTATTATTCTAGTAATTTTTCCTTTTTATTTATTTATTTATTTATTTATTTATTTTTTGTCATCTAAATTTTATTGAAAGTAGAAAGGGTAAAGTTACAAAGACCACAATTTAAGCTAAGAGGTTAAACAAGAACATGTAGTCAATACTAACACGTTCAAACCTACAAATCCAAAAACCAAGGGATACAACACCCTAAAAAGACACAAAGGCGATGACGACGGGATCACTCCATTCCCAAAGAAATGCACAGCCAAAAGGAAATCCTCAAAACAACTAGACAAGTCACTTGAGATTCCAATGACATCGAGGCAACTAAAACTAAAGGGAATCAGCACCTAAATCTATCCAAAGCAAGGATGAAAAACCCAAGCTAGCCAATACACATGCCCCGAATAACAACTGAAGCTTCTAGCAGACCTTCAAACAAAAAATTACCAGGGAGAGTTGTGCAAAACAAACCGGCGGAAACAGATACCTCCTATAGCAAATCCAGGGTACCACACAAGATGAGAGTCCACGGTTTCATAACCCAACAAGAAAAACCCCAAGCAAACGAAGCAAAGACGCTAAGGGAACATGTGACCAAGTGATATGATCCTAGATGAGGATCAAGTCCTTGAATGCTCTCCAATAGGTTGTGATGGTCGGAGGGATGAGATTAGTGATGCGGAAGTGATGAAATGATGTGAAACGGCGAGTATGGTCTGATGGGTTTTATGGATCGATGCGAAACTTCCAAAGGGAATGGTGAACCTTTAGACTTTCAGACTTGTTCTGTACGTGGGTGAAGACCCTAGACGTGATGAACAAGAGGTGGATCGAAGTGAAACTTCTTAAGAGTTGTGACAGACTCTAAGACTATCGGCTTGCTCGGTGTGAAGGAATGAAGACCCGACACTTTGAGCAAGAAATGATCAAACAAGTATGAAGAGTTTTAGAATAAAAGTTTGATAAAATATAATGAGGTTCAGATGCAGAATATAAAGAGAAGAGAAGGAAGTAGCAATAAAGAGTGTGGAGTTACGAGACATGCCTCGTAAATCACACAATGACCATGCAGAATTAAACACAACATTCAAAATTCAAATGAGATAGAAAATAGATATGGGCCACGCCTATGATGAAGTAAATAGGCCTGGAGGTGGATCAAACTCAGCAAATGGCAAGATGGACATGAGACCCAATGCACCTCATTAAAAATCTTTCCCGGAAAACCACTAGGGAAAAACCGAGGAGAAGGGAAAAAGAGTATGCATGGTCCTCATGGCCATTTACTAAGTCTCTTGGGCGTGTATCTTGACCAATGAAGTCTTGATACCCTCATGACAGCGCAAGTGATCCATATAAGTACTCACATGAAGTGAGACCCTAAATCTTTGGTGAAACTCTCTTGTTCTAGCCCGAGTAATCGTTCCAATTTGCTCCTCCAATGCATCCTTTGCTCCTTGTTGGATCACCTTATATTCATAAGCTTCCATTTCCTCTTCCAGCTTCTTAGTGCTTCCTAGGATCGCATCATCCTCCCCCAGTTGAAAAGGATTTGTCCTCAAATCTGTTTGACCTACCGCAAACAACACTAAGTTAGAACCATCAAAGAGTAACATAATGGGATACTTACCTCGGAGATCAAGTCGATAGGCATTGTTGATGATTCTTCTTTTTAGGTGAAATGAACCATCAATCCTTGGTGTCCATACTCGTTCTCCAACCTCAAAGATCATCCTAAAATAATCAATGGGTTTCTTATGCTGCATGAAAACATTTCCGATTCCAGTCCTCGCAAAGATATTGGACAAGAGAACTTCGAGGTCAGGTGGCTTCTTTTTTTTACCTGTAATGTAGTCAACACTTTTGGCAAAGAGCAAGCATATTATCATAGTCATTGAGTCAAATAAACAAGTATCATTTCGGACCCAATAGTTATCCTCATCATGTTCCTCTTTTACTTGCGTCCTAAGACAAGAGTTTGGGTCCAAACGTTCCTTGAATAATCCAAACATTTTCTCAATGATTTCAATATATATTACACTCATACTCACAGCCCTTAAGTCATGAGAAACAAATCGAGAAAAAGAAATACTTACCTGAATAAGTTTCTTGTTGTGTTCGGTGTTCATAAGTATCACAGTAAATGGGAGCGGTGTTGGATCTGGGGGTTTTTCTTGGACCAATATCATGAAGAGATTGACGTGTTGTCGTTTATCCTGGTCTTGATCAGGTGGCTTGAATCGTTTGTCTTCCTCTCTCTTTCCGTTCTCTCTCTTTTCAGTTCTTCTTGTATGTTTCAAGACTACCCTAAAACCTTTGTTTGGCTCTTGTGACAAAGACAAGTGAATTATATCTACGTGATCAAGGATAAAATGATTCTTGGGAACAAAGATACTTACCTTGTCGAGTTCAAGTTCTTTGTCTCTGAGCATAGGCAATCCATCTGGTGGTTCATCTTTGAAATTCGAAGAAAATTTGACTGCGTTCCCATGTTTACCATTTCCTACAATGTCCTTCATGAAAACATCTCCAATTCCAGTCCTTGCAAAGAAATTAAATGAGATAACATTTACGTCCGGTGGCTCCTCTTTTGTACCTGAAAATTTATCAACACTTTTGGAAAAGAGCAAGCATGTTATCACAGTCATGGACTCACAATAAACAAGTAAACATATCTCAGCTTGAGTCAAAACATTATCCTTATCATGTTTCTCTTTTACTTGTGTTTTACGACAATGATTTGATTCCAAATATTCCTTGAATAAATATAAAATTTTCTCAATGATTTCTGGAGATAACAAACTCATACTCACAGATCTTAAATCATGGGAAACAAATCGAGTTAAAGAGATACTTACCTGGATAGGATCCTTGGAGTGTTCGGTGCTCCAAATTATCTCGGTAAATGGAAGCGGTCTTGGATCCGGGGGCTTTTCTTTGATCAGAAAATTGTTGGTGAGAATGCTTTCCACTCTAAAGGTTAACTTGCACAATGAGGATGCTCCTGGTCGCCATTGATAATTTTGGAATGAACAAAATGATGAAAAATCCATTTTAGGTTCTACGGAGAACATGTGAAGTGAAGAGGTCCAAATCTCGTGGGGTAAGAGTCTTGAACATCCTAGATAGTGTCCAGGTCTCCAAATGTGGTTATGAGATGCATCACAGATGGGTGGTAGTCCAATGGGGTTATCCACTTGAAACATGATCTCAGAATCCTGTAAAAGAGACATCATCTTACTCGGCAGCACCGGTGCAAGGTTAGTCAAGCTCACGAGAGCTTTGTTATCATCAAACAAGAATAATGGCTGTTTTACAAATAAATCTTGCTTTACCTCACCAGCCTTTACAAAGAAATTTGATTGCTTGCCTATGCATTCTTCCTTGTGTTTTAGCCGAAGTTGATCTTTATAATATTCATGGTGATGTTTTGTTTGCTCTTGGGATGGTGTGGTTTGGATGGTAACATCATAGACTCTCCCTTGAAAAGTTCTTGACCTCAAAACTGTAAAATCTGCACCAAGAGAAAGTAAGTTAGCTCTCATTCGTTTTTGAGAGTCTAGATAGTTACCTCGGGTTTTAATTGCTGGTCGAGCATCCGACAGTTTCTCTTTGCCATTGCACACATCTAAGGTACCTGTAGCTTCCTTGGCACTTAAGGGAAAAATCAAGTGTATTATACTAGAAACTTCAACATTCAAAACAGGTTGCTTGAAACTACGAGTGAATGTGAAAATATTCCAATAATGAATAAACTCGCATTCTAAACTTACTTGAGTACCACGCAAGATGTTTGGTAACATTTCAGCTTTGAAGAGGGTGAAATCTGATTCACAGGTAGCTGGTGCTGGACATGGTTTTGACACCACACGGTTTTCATAATTAATTTGCTCACACTTGTTATCTCGGAAAGCTTGTGAAGTGGTTGACACCGAATGTGGATTCTTCTCTTTTATGGTTCCTTCAGCTTTGTCATTCTCATGCTCCATAGTATGACCTGAATCAACATCCTTTGACAAGACCAAGTGCATTATACAAGAACTGGAAGTTTCTACACCTTGATTAACTACTTCACTACTTGAGTTTTGTGAGCTCAGTTTTGATCCTAATGAAGTGATATTCAGCTCGTGTTTTTCAGGGCAAGTGGCAGAAAAATTTCCTTTCTTACGAGAGTTATAACAAGTAACTTCCTTGGATTTTGAGGACTTACATTGCTTTGGTTCACCGCTTGAGTCAAGTGACGGATTTAGGCTTTGCTTGTGAACCACGACTTGTTCAGTAGCCTTCTTGGGTTGAGATGTTGACTTAGCCTCCATTTTCTCATTTAGAACGGTCTTGGACACTTCTTTTGGCTGAGGGCTGTAAGCTTCTTTTCTTTGTTGTCTCGGCTTGTCTCTCCATGGCTCTCTGCTTGGTTTTTCTTTTAGACGACCATGCCATTGTGGATTTACTTCTTTAAATCGTCGGTTCCTGGCTATTAATCTTTCACACAACTTATGAGCCCTCTTAGCCAGCATAGCCTCAAATCGTTCTTGTTCAGCATCATTGATGGATCTTTCTAGTTCGGCTTTCATAGTGGCCATACTCTCAACCATCATAGCTTTGAAGGAGTCCATAAGTTGCTTGTTGGAGTTGGAAGACTCTTGTTCGTCATGGCTGGTTCCCACCATGGTACCTGTTCAAATCCCAACAAGTAAACAAGTAAAATGCTCAAACAGAACAAGGAAAAACTTGGCAAGAAACCTAAACGACAGTTTGACCTGATCAAACAGAATAAAATATCAAATCACGTTCAAAAATTCCAGAGACAATTTTAACAAATACTAGACTCAATCTAGGTTTCAATGCAACAGATTTCACGATTTTAGGGTTAACCAATGATTTTAAACAATTCGAGCAAGTTAACACGAAAATAACTTTTCAAATTCTGATAACCTCTAGTTGTGACTGTTCGACAAAATCAACCTCAAAAAATTATCAAAACATGTTCAAAAATTCTAGAGTCAATTTTAACAAATACTAGACTTTTTTTGAAGCAAATTCAACAGATCTCACGATTTTATCAGACAAAATAAATTTACGAAAATTCCAACAGTCAGCAGACAAAACAGATCGGAATGTAAAGAGGTGTACTAGATCGGAAAAGATACAACTTGGCATGGAGTCAGCTCTGATACCACTTGATATGATCCTAGATGAGGATCAAGTCCCTGAATGCTCTCCAATAGGTTGTGATGGTCGGAGGGATGAGATTAGTGATGCGGAAGTGATGAAATGATGTGAAACGGCGAGTATGGTCTGATGGGTTTTATGGATCGATGCGAAACTTCCAAAGGGAATGGTGAACCTTTAGACTTTCAGACTTGTTCTGTACGTGGGTGAAGACCCTAGACGTGATGAACAAGAGGTGGATCGAAGTGAAACTTCTTAAGAGTTGTGACAGACTCTAAGACTATCGGCTTGCTCGGTGTGAAGGAATGAAGACCCGACACTTTGAGCAAGAAATGATCAAACAAGTATGAAGAGTTTTAGAATAAAAGTTTGATAAAATATAATGAGGTTCAGATGCAGAATATAAAGAGAAGAGAAGGAAGTAGCAATAAAGAGTGTGGAGTTACGAGACATGCCTCGTAAATCACACAATGACCATGCAGAATTAAACACAACATTCAAAATTCAAATGAGATAGAAAATAGATATGGGCCACGCCTATGATGAAGTAAATAGGCCTGGAGGTGGATCAAACTCAGCAAATGGCAAGATGGACATGAGACCCAATGCACCTCATTAAAAACCTTTCCCAGAAAACCACTAGGGAAAAACCGAGGAGAAGGGAAAAAGAGTATGCATGGTCCTCATGGCCATTTACTAAGTCTCTTGGTCGTGTATCTTGACCAATGAAGTCTTGATACCCTCATGACAGCGCAAGTGATCCATATAAGTACTCACATGAAGTGGGACCCTAAATCTTTGGTGAAACTCTCTTGTTCTAGCCCGAGTAATCGTTCCAATTTGCTCCTCCAATGCATCATTTGCTCCTTGTTGGATCGCCTTATATTCATAAGCTTCCATTTCCTCTTCCAGCTCCTTAGTGCTTCCTAGGATCGCATCACCAAGCAAAAAACGAGCTCACCAAAACTCATGCCTAAATAGGAACCAATTCCAGCCAAAAGCTCCAAAACACTAAGCAACGAGAAACTCAGCCTAGAGGAGAGACTTACAAGGAAATCTAGACATGATAGATTTGTTGAGACATAACCTTTGTGGAAACCGAACTGAGAGAAAGAACTCTACGGAAGGCGACACGACAGTGAAGGTGTTGCAGCCTCAGCCGGCACCTCCAAAGTCTCACCGGAAAAAGTACACCGGCAATGCCTACTTCCAACAGATCGGGAAAGGACGAGTCAAAACCAATAAGCTAAGCCGAGGAAGGAAGATAGAAGATCAAATTCAAGGAGAAGACAAAGGCTTCCACTTTCTCATGGACTCAGCGATGAGACCCACCGGAACTCTCCTCCGTGAGCCAAGAACAGAAGGTGACAACCCAAGCTTCCCAGCACCCACCAGATCGGGGGAATCTGTGATCCACAGCATCACCTCAATAGATCCGAAACTCGAAACCCACAGCTCCACGAAGAGAGAGGCCTCACATCTCCACCACCAAGGGACCAAAGACAGAGGAATACAGAATAAGCAGAAAATTAGAGGCGGTGACCGACGCCGGCGCTAAAGGAGCCGCCACGCACCGGTCAAAACTTGTCAGAGCCTTAGAGAACGATTAAGCGGTGCGAGCGTTTAGTTTTAGGGCGAACCGATAATCATGTTCTCATTTTATTTCGTTACTAGAATCGGACCCATACGGGGTTATATTTGTAAAATGAATATGTTTGATATTTAAATTTAAGATATAATTTAGTTATAACATGTTTTTTACGGCAAATAAATTATATTAATTTGAAAACACAAATTCATAATACAAACGGTTATTTAACCAGACGGGAGGATAAATACAATTTGAAAATATGTGATTTGGAGGTCCAAGTCTTGCGAGGAGATGAGCTGCTTTGTTGTTAGTTTTTGAAACATGTATAAAACGTATTTCTTCAAATTTGCTTCCCCATGTTTAAATAGCTTAACATATATTTAGAATGGAAACTTCCTCATGGTCATTTGTGACGGCATTAACCAGAATTTGACAATCCCCTTCAAAGATGACTTTTTTATATCCTTTACTCTAAACCATTTGAAGTGCTACCAACAAAGCTTTATTTTCTGCTTCTCGTGGAGAAGATGTATGATTAAGATTCGATGAACCCCAAAATTTTGATACTCCAATTGTATCTCGAAGTATCCATCCGCTAAAAGCTTCATTATTTGCTTGATTGAAAGAGACATCATAATTACATTTTAACCAATCATTATTTGGACGAGTTCAAACTTTGTGATTGTTTAAATTAATTTTTTTTTGAATTGGGGTATTATTTTGTATTCATTCATGAACATCTGAATTAGCAAGATCAATATCATTCTTTGGAATTATTAGTTTTTTATTAAAAATAAATCATTTCTTGATTTCCAAATTCTCCACAAAATCCAAAAAGGTAGAATTTTTTGTGCCTTTGTTAAAAATTTATCATTTTGCAATTGAAGAAAATAGGTGATATTCTCTTCAACGTTATATGTTGGCCTGTATTGAAACATAAACGGTAGTTGTGATAGTCTCCACGTTTGATGAGAAATAGAACAAATGAAAAGGAGGTGATTTATTGATTCATCATTCATACAACGCCTTTGACATTTCTTGTCTATTCGTATTCCACGTGTATTTAGTCTTATTGTTGTACTGATAGCCTTTGATAATATGCGCCAAATGAAATGTTTGAGTTTAGGCATTATTGGTAGTTTTCACACTTGAGTTTAATTTCTGGATTTCCATGTGGTGCCATTAAAGGTTGATGTTGGAGATCATTCATTTCCTTTGCTAATCTATATCCCGTTTTCACTGAATAATGACCATGTGGCATTAGATTCCAAATAATTTTGTCTTCTTCTTCTTTCTGTGCTAAGTATATCCTTCGTACCAAGTCTTGATCTTCATTTGAAAGAGCAGCTTCTAATGATTCGTCATTCCAAGTTCTGTAATTTCCGTGCTTTCTGATCAAATAACTAACTAACATCTCCGAATTTGGTTATCTTGAATCTGCAGGTTTTGGAGGGTTTGATGGAATCCATGTATCCTTGAAAACTTTTGTTGATCGTCCGTTTCCAATAATACTTAAGCAACCATGTTTAAGATTTTTTCCCTTGACCTCTAATAATATCAGACATACTTCTATCCAAAGATTCAAAACAATGCTTGCTCATCATCGGAGCTTCATCCCAAATGATCAAAGATGCTTCTTTCGCTAAATTGGCAAGGTCTGAGCCAGGCTTCATTGTACATGTAGTACTATCATCAGGGTTTAATGGAATACCAAACCTAGAGTGTACTGTCCTACCACCTGGTAACAATAGAGAAGCAATGCCGCTGGAAGCAACATTGAGGACAATTTTACCTTCAGAGCGAATTTTTGCTGAGAGAGTTTTATAAAGAAATGTCTTCCCAGTTCCTCCAAAACCATAAACAAAGAATAGACCGCCCATGTCATCATCCACTGCCTTAATGATGTCATCATAGATTTCCGTCTGCTCGTCAGTCATCATCGTTAGGTATTTACTAAGTTTATCTTTCAAATCATCACGATCATAATTTTTTTCATCCACTATCAACACATTTGTATCATCATCAATCTCTTAAGGTAATTGAGGCATAGTCTCAAAAGCTGCTAGAGAAGTTCCATTTCTTTTTAAGATTCTATCAATATCTTGGAGGGCAAATTGCTGTTTATCCTCATCAGAGAGGATTAATTCTACACACACAAAAAAATACTCAAAACCAATAACAATTTACAGCATTTTAATTGATTACTTGAATACTTAAATTTGGAAAATGTAATAATGGAAAGTGTTATTACCTGGGCGGTTTAAGTATTTTCTCCTTGTATTTTCAATGTCTTCTGAAAGAAGTTCCCACGTTTTTTCCCAAACAACTTCTGGTTGAGATAAACTAATAGATTGGAGCATGACAACAAATCGACGACGAAGGAAATTTCCAGTACTCCAAAAACTTGTTCTTGATATATCATCTATATACTCCTGATCATTGTCAAGCAAACCTAGAGCATAACATGCTTCTTTGATTTTTTTATAAACCACTCCATTCACAGTTTTGAGATCTTCAAAACTTGTGGAACCTTTTTGATGATTAAGATGTACTCTTTCATAATATCCTTCTTCCAATCTAAGTGTAACATAGTTTATTTTCCCAACAGTAGACCCTGGTCTTTTACACAAGTTAAATTGTCTTGCTTTCCCATCCCAAGTAAAATATTCAGGAATTTGAACATATGTTAGCTTTCTTGCTATAGAACTAACCTTATTCAATTCAAACCAAGCTAGAAACATAGAGTTCTGTAACTCTGACCGATTCAAAACATCTTCTACTTCATCATCAGACTTAAAATAAAGCAGCTGTTTCCCTGGCAGATGGAAAGACAATCTCTGAACTGATGTTGATCTGTAATGAATAGGGTTTTTCAAGCAGATACATATCTGGCACAAATCATAGATTAATGTTGTAAATGATATGGTTGATTGTTTTTTAAAATACAATAACATATATATCGTAAATATAGACAAACCTGCAATCAAAATTGTCTTTTATCTCATTCTGACTCTTGCCCCCTGTAGTAGTATCTTTAGAATTCCCATTTGTATTTCCATTCTCTGTAAACTTTACTGTTGGCTCAACAACCACTGAAACACGATCATGTCCTTTAGTGATATATTTGAATAAGTATTTAATAGAACCAGTTTGGTTGCACCACTCTACATTAATGTGAGCTCTGTAGCAAAGCGACAACTTTTTGTTATATGGTATAACATATCGATTGTCACAATTAAAACCATTCTTCTCCACAAAGCGATTTGTTTCCCTTCTTCTGTAAACTGGAAAACCTTTTTGATCAACTCTAGTGTGTTCTATATGTTTCTTTGGGTAAAACTTTGAACATTTGCCTTCCACCATACACGGTGAATTCTTGTTGATAGCTCCACATGGTCCATGAATCATCATCTCCTTAACAACTTCATAGAGCTCTGGTTCTCTTTTTTTGTTAGGAATTTCTGCAGATTTTATTTTGTCAATGTCTTCTGATTTTGGCAATTTATGATCTGGATGCAACCAAAGTAATATGTGAGCATGGGGAAGGCCTCGTTTTTGAAACTCAATGGTATACATTGCTGCAAGCAATTTTCAAAACATAGTTTATTAGATTATTTTATAGGATAGATATAAGAACTAACACGATAATCAGTAAAATAAAAAAGGAGGATTCTTACATGAAACCGTTTTCCCTAGCATATGTTTTTTGGTTAAATCATCCATTAGATAATTGAACTTTATCTTGAACACCCTACTTATAATCTCTGGCATGTCATCAGAATTCAACTTCCGTTCTTTACAGAATCTAACCAGCTCTGGCCATTTTGGATTGCATGTAAACGTGATGAACAGATCAGGAAATCCGTAATGGTTACATGTAGCCATTGCATCCAAGTACATATTCCTCATATACCTAGGCCCACCAATAAAAGTAGCTGGTAAATAAAATTTGTTGCCTTGATCATCCAGGTCTGTCTTTCCTGAAGCAGATGCCTCTTTAATTGAATCGTAATTATCTGCCCTCACGCTTGACTGATTTAGTTTAAAATAACTAAGTCGATTGGACTCCATAGCTGTAAAAACATCTACCAAGAACTGCTGGAACAACCGTTTAGACCAGAGCAGAATCGATGACTCATTCTTTCTCTCATGTATACGGAATGCAAACCATTGACGGATACTTATGCACTCATTCTCATTAGTTGTTTCACTGTTTTCTTATTTTTAGCTTTAGAAATCCCTTTCTTAATTCCTGGCCTGAAACCAACCTCACCAATAGGAAATAACAGAGGATATTGTAGAGGTTGATAAGAAGGATGAATTTCACTTATCCTTTGTAAGTCTCCAGATTTTTCTTCAATCACAATGTCACGACTTGGCATATCTATAGAAAAATCGTTTGGAATCAATGCAGCAACCTCTGAAGCTGTGGGAACTGCATATGTTCTTCCATCTTTGACTCGTTCACTTACAATTCTCATCTGAAAGCTTTCTTCTGGATTTGTATTTAATCTGTCCTTGGCCATCCTAAAATTGGCAACATATGGGTTGACTTCATCTAACAGTTTGATTATAGCTTCAATCACTTCCTTTCTCAACTTTTGCTTTTTCTTATACTTCCTAGCATGTTTTCCTTTGCTGCATTGTTGATTGAAAAAACATTTAAAAAAAATTTATAAGAATATAATCTAGACTAATAAGCAAATATACTTCATATGAATACTCTTTGTAACTTTACTAACCTCAAAATTCCAGCTCTATTTTGAACCTCATTCTCTGTATCGACAATATATAGCTGGGAAAACTTTGCAAAGTCGCCATCCTCTGGTTTCAAACTTCCAATCAAGTGATAATTTTCACCTTCTATCTGAAACATATTTGGACCATTACCTTTGGTGACGGAGTTCTCACACTTACCACCAAGAGAAGTAAATGAGAATATCATGTTATAGGCTCTGATATTTTCTCTGAAATGTCTACTGATTTCATCATCGTTAGTTAGCAAAGCAAACAACAATTCTGGCTGATTATGTAGAAAAGGCAATTGTAATGATCCTTGCAAACAACATTGTGTAAATGTAGGATTACGATCTCTCCTTTGCCTATTAATGCGCTCACCATACCACATAATAGCACCACAATATGCACAAGAGTACACTGGATCACCATGATCCAAATATTCTGAAAATCAACAAAAGAAATATAAGAAAATGCATTATGATAAATCAGCAGATAGAAATCGTTTTCCATCAACGAATAGACACAATATAAAGTTATAATGTACCTGTTTCTTTGGATGTTTCTTTGGTTTTTCTTTTTACATTCTTACTTTTGTTGACAGCAAAAGCTTGTGTCAAGCTTTCGTCTAACATTGATAGAAAGTGAAACCTTTCTTTCACTTCTACTGGGATATTCTCAATATTTTCTTCATCATTTTCACTTTCAGAAGAATTATCCTCTACACTACCACATTCGTTAACTTCTTCATCTTTTCTTAGAGAATTGCAATCACTGAAAATGGTTTCTTTTTCTGAATGTAGTATCCCATTAGGAAGGATGTTTGTGCTTCCAGATGATCATTTGACAGTTAGTTGTCTCTGTCTTGCAGCAGATTTTGCTAATCTCAATCGAGTTCGTAGTCTGGTAAGGACAATTCCCTTTGTAGCTATATTTAAAACATATTCTGAGATCATCAATAACTCATTTATTATGTCATTTTATGAGCTCGATTTAAATTGTGTTAAAAAAATAGTTACCTTTTTTGCTGGTGACAGATGGAGGAGTATCTCTTTTAACATTTCTCTGAGATTGCCTTATAGGATTTGGAGGAGTTTTTCCAACAGTGTTGTGAACATCAGGTCTGTTTGTAACATTCTGCAATTCTTGTAATGGTACTCTTGTTGCATTCATATTAGATCCTCTATCTGATGTTGTAGAAAATGCAGTAGTTCTAGCATTCTTCTTAGCTTATCTTAGAGAATTTGTAGAAGTAATAGTAGATTCATCTAATAAAGAATGATACTATTGATTAGTTCAAAAATGTCAATATAACACAAAATAGTGATATGATGTGAATTACTTACCCCATAAATCGTTTTTCCTTTTAGCAGTAGAAGAAGTATTCCCATCACGTGCAGGAACTCCATTTTCCTTGTCAGGTATGTTATTTATACCAACTAATAATCGATTAAAATTGATTTTACACTGACATCACGACTGCCATGATTTCTTGGTATATTTGGATTATGGTTTTCATCATTTTCATCTGCTCTGAATCGTTTTCTTTGATCTTGATTAGTAATGTTGTTCTTTCAGTTACCACCATCATTCTTCCTCTTTTTCATTCTGAAAAACAAAAACAGAACCCCAAACGAATTTACGTTACAGTAATTAATTTGTTTGTATAAAATGGTGATGGAATTAATAAGTCAAAACTGAAATACCTTACATATGTATTTCTTGCTCTGTTTAATAGTATAGATGATTATAATTACCATGAGAATATGGCTGATTTAGAAATTCACCAAATCTTCCTCAGAATTTTGAAAAAGATATATATATAACTGAAAAATCTTTTTAGTTTTATGTTTGTTAATAGATTTAGTGTATTTAAGTAGTACATATGTTTTTGACCAAAACAAAAATAGTAAATATGCATACAAATACATCTGTTTCAGAATAATTTTGTAAAATATAATATTTCTGATGATGCAGATCTACAATAACACTTTAACACGTCCCAAGAAGTATGGAGAGAAGCAGGTGGTATAGGTGAGGCATACAGTAAGGTATCTTACTAACTCTGAACCTTGTTAGGATCTACGTAAATATATTATTAGAAATATGTTGAATTATAATATGATACACACTATCTTTTTCATTTTGACAGATTTTGCCATGTATTAAACGGCCAAACATTTTGTGTAACTACAGTTCCAGTCATCTTTTTTCAATGAAGATATCCAAGTATAATTCTTTCCCTAGTTAATGCGAGTGGTATAGAAAATGGAATTTCGAATTGAAGGTTAGGCTAGAGTTGTATATGAATCAAAGCTTTATTAATATTTACTTCCTCTTTAGAAAGGAAGATCAAAGTAGAAGAGAAATCATTAGAAAATCCAGAATTTAAAATTTGGCAATGTAGCCATTATTTGTGTTTCTGAAAAGACTGAAAATATTAAACTAACATGAACCGAATCTAATAAATAAAACAGATAAAAATCTCCAAAGTTGTTGCTTCTGGAATCACTTTCATGCAGCATCCACTTTATTCTTGTCAGATTCCACATCTTGCTTTTCAGTATCAGCTGTGATTGACTTCTTTTCACTTTTAGTCTCTTCCTTTTCAATTTCACCTTTGATTGAAGAAACACATGGTTTCTTGGTAGTTGATGACTGCTCTAATGTATATTCAGAGATGTCCTCTTTTCTTCGTTTGGAAGAAGGAGTAGTTGAAACAGCACCCAAAGAATCAGACATGTCACTGCTATTAGTCAAGGCAAGGGTTTCCTGTATTAAATGAAAGTCAAAAATCATGATAAATCAACATATTGATTATTGAACATCCTAGATATATAGATGAGATTTCACCTGATGATTAGAAAACTCAGTAGTATTAAGTGAATCTTGAACATCTGAATCTTCAATCGATGCATCATGACCCAACCAAACGTGAGAAACTTTGTAAGTGTCATTCCCATCATTGATGTTTTTATTTTCAATGTTCACCAGTAACTGGAATGTTTTACCAATTAATTCTCGCAAAGCTTGAGGAGTATTTGTTGGATCTTGAATCTGTAAATAAGATTAAGTTAAAGTAAACAAAAGACAAAAACTAATATGTAACTATTGTCATTTTACCTCATTCCAATGACTTTCCAAGAGATCATTCGCAGATTGTCCAATAATCTCAAATGCATTATTGTCCCACAACATACACTTAGTCTCACCAGTGTTATCTATCACCCCAACAATTAATTTGTATCTATATTTGAAAGAATCCATTTATGTATGTGAGTGACTTTATCAATTAACATTTTGTAGAAATCAATTAAAATTCTGAGTAAAACAAATAGTAGTAAGTAGGTACCTGGGTACAACCTTAGTTGTTTCTTCACAACATGTAGCACACCAGAACAAAGCTTTTTTACCTCTTTTGACAACCTCATTTTCTTTTTTAGGTACCAAGTATGCTGTTTTGGTACACTTCAGGCAGCAAAAGTAATACAAAGAATAGTCTGTATCAATTGTGAAGATAGTACACATGATTTTGCACTTTCCAATCTACAAATAAACAATACATTTAGGCCATGTTAGTAAATCAGTTGGAAAACATAGTATATGAAAAAAAATATAATACTAATGGTTACCTCTGTGGCATCAAACAGTTCTGAAATGGTTTTCCGAGGAAACCGATCAAAATATTCTCGTTTTTCACAATCTTGCACTCTTTTGGCTTACTTGGTTGTATTGTTAAAGCTAGTTGATCATTTGGTAAACTAACAAAAGGAAAAACATGTAAAACATTACTAATATCTAAATTAGAATGAGAATATATATATAATAAGACAATTATACATACTTGGCCATAAACTCTTCCACAACTGGGTAGTTTGGATTGATCTCTAACAAAGATGTGTCATAAGCATTAGCAACTGATCTCTCACCTGTATTTAAATTATCCAACATGTTTCAGAATGTTAACATCTAATGGCATTGTATATATGCATCTTTCTATATAGATATTTAAAGATAAATGAAATTATATTTGGCAATATTAAAAAAAAAAACCTTTGAAAGTATTGATCTTAGCAAATCGAATCAAACATATGACCCTTTCTTTGCATGCATTCTGACATGCATTCCACATGGTTGACATGCATTCCACATGGTTTCAGCATAGTTTTCCCAGAGAGTGCATGGTAATCTTTCATCACTATAAAAGAGCCGAATTATGAGTATAGATAAATTATTATGGAGAATAAACCTAATAATAAAAATATAACAGATATTAAGGTAGTAAATATACTTTGTGTTTCTCAGTTCAATCTCAAGTTTCTTTGTAGGTTTGTCCTTGATGTCATGAGTTTTCAATTCACCAACATTGACCACCTGTCCCAATATGTCTATTAAACAAAGAGTGTTAAGATTTTAATTTAATTATGATTATTAAATAATTAAAAATATCAATATAATTAGAAAAAATGATGACAATAAGAGGTTACCTATGAAAATATTTTCACTCAATCCTGATTCATTTGAAACATCTTGAAAGTTGGCAAAATCAAAAAACATATCATCACAAATATTAGCAGATCTTGTGATAATAGTCGTGTTCATGAAGGACATTTTGTATGTGTGTTTTGTTGCCTTGAACTTTCCCATTGCTTTAGAGAGAGTGAAATTTTCAATAATTCTCCATTCTCCAGATTTGATTTTGCTTTGAAACTTGTGAATTTGTGGCTTTTTAATCGTAGCATGAATGAGAGTACCCTAAAATATAGTTTAAATAGTTAGTTATATATTTGTATAAAATATAATTTGATCTTTATAAACATAAATATAAATTGTAATGTATACTAACCGATGCATCAGACAAAATCATGTCCAAAGTTTCTCCACCGTAGTTTGTTAGTTGAATCCACGAATGCAAAATTTTAACTTGAATGGTCCAAGCTGTTTTGTAAGGTTTGATGTTCGAAAGGTTTGTGTAATCAACCATTTTTAAAAAATTAGATGTAACGTTTAAAGATTGATGTGGAATTGTGACTTATGAAGTTGAAAGTGATAGGGTATTTATAGTTTTAAGAAAATTGGCTACGGTTGTTAGTAAATATTTAGTCAAATATTGTACTGCAAGATTTTATATATTTTTAAAATTTGATTTTAGTTTATCTAATAATATATTTCGTTAGTTAATTTGATTGTAGTGTTTGTTAAGTTAATCTTTAAATATTTCTGATGAGGTTTATTTGTTTTTTGTAAATTTTCGAAATGGAATAAAATTTAAATCAAGATTTGTTTTCTAACTATTCTGTTTATTTGTTTGGTATATTTCCGGAACTGAGGGAGAATATTTTTTTGTGTAGTGTTTGTACGGTAGTTAGTAAATATTACTCAAATATTTTTGTTTTTTTTTAATTTGATTTTAGTTTATCTAATAATATATTTCGTTAGTTAAAATTTTTTTTTAGATTTTAGATAGGGATGGTTCGAAAATTTTTGTTTTATTTTGTAGTGTTTGTTAAGTTCATTTTTATATATTTCTGATTAGATTTTTTTGTTTTGTGTAAATTTCCGAAATTGAGGGAAATTTATTTTAAGATTTATTTTATAATTTTTTGTTTTATTTGTTGTGTATATTTATTTTTGTTATATGGGCCTTGTTATAAAAATTTATTTTATGGACCTTTTTCTGAATCAACCAACAGATGACCCAAGATCCGGCTCCTCCTATAAAGATCTGCGTCTTTTTTTGTTTTTGTGGTTTTCCAAAATTGCCCAAGATTGTTTTTTGTCTTCTCCTTTAATTTAATGGCATTTCATGTAATTACTTATAATTTAACGTTTATTTTACAATGTGTACTTCTCAATTAATAATATAGATAGATTGTTCTGCAACTAGGCCATGGACATTAGGATATTCGGTTCAGTTTGGTTAAGATCAATTCTTAAGAGTTTTGGATAGTTTGATAT
Source organism: Cardamine occulta (assembly GCA_028015245.1). Taxonomy (NCBI): domain Eukaryota; kingdom Viridiplantae; phylum Streptophyta; class Magnoliopsida; order Brassicales; family Brassicaceae; genus Cardamine; species Cardamine occulta. The sequence goes on from CM051366.1 coordinate 6,588,267, forward strand.
TTTAATATGGATCAAGTGAATAATCTTATAGTACCGACTAGCGTCTTCAGTCAGATAAGCTTATCCGATCCAATCTAAACCGAATCAAAATAATCGATCGGAAAACCAAACCAAATGATATATATGTAAGGTTGTTAGATGGATTAATTTTTCCTATATCCGAAAACTAAAATCTAAATCTAAATCTAAATCTTATTTAAAACCAAAATTTCTTTAAAAATTATGGAAATCATTTGATTAAAAACCAGATCAGAATTGTAATCAAAATTATACCAAGACTAGATTAAATTCTACCTTAGATTGAAAATCCAAAACAAAACCTGAAAACCGAATTAATATCTAATTAAACTCAGGGTTACCCGTAAATATTTGGATATTTATTAAACAACATTCGAAATTGAAAAGTATTCAATTCATCATGTAAATTATGTTTCCACAAAAATTAATAATTTACAGAAGAAGAAAAATATGGCAATGTGATTTTCTCAATCGTGGTCGGTGAAGAAAAGCTAATTTCGCCGCAAAGCCCATACCTTTGATTGATCTTAATTCTGGGTTTCTCTCCTAAATCATTCAAATTGGTAACGAATTTTCCCCATCTTCAAAAAATCAACCCAGAATCATGCTTTCGTTATCCTCTTCTTCTTCGTTGCTTCTTCCAAGTTTACACTACCATAGTTCTTCTGATCGATCCATCGTTGTGGCAAGAAAGAGTAATATCTCAATCCGTCGGAAAGTCTCTTGCTGTTGCATAGCTCCACCTCAGAACTTAGACAACGATGCCACCAAATTCGATGTAATAAATTATCACAAATTTTGCTATTTTGTTAGTTTTTTTTTTAGCTTAAAGAATTGATTTTGCCGAAGTAATTTGCTATTGGCCATTATATCATGGTTATAGTGTAGAGTTTCCTTGCAAGTTTATGTCAAATGTTCTGCATTTTTGGTTTGAACATGTTGATAATGTGATGATATCTGCAGAGTCTCTCCAAGTTAGGAGGTATGCGTAAACAGCGAGAAGCTGAGGAGGATGATTCTGATGTTCTAATAGAATGTAGAGATGTCTACAAATCGTTTGGGGAAAAACATATCTTGAAAGGTGTTAGCTTTAAGGTATTTTCGTCACTTTACATTGAGACTACACTATGTTAAGAGTGTACTGCTTTGGTTATTTGTAGCATATGTTGTTTTATCGTATATTAAACTCTTGAAATCCCAGGGCACGTTCTCAGATACACTGCAAAGATTTTTTAGTGTAAATTATAAGTCTTTTCTCTTGTTAGACACTTAAGAATTTGATGAGGTCCTATGAGTTTATATTTTACCACACTTTTTGTGGATCTTTATTTTAGATTATGCAAAGCCTTTAGATTTTGAAAGTCACGCAAACTCACCACATTCAAACCAAATTTTTGTATGCAGATTAGACATGGCGAAGCTGTTGGGGTGATTGGTCCCTCTGGGACTGGGAAATCAACAATTTTAAAGATCATGGCTGGTCTTCTTGCTCCAGACAAGGTCTACAACTATTGCACGTCATGATTTTAGAAATCACTTATCATAATATTATGGATTGTGTCTGATGCTTGGTATGCAGGGAGAGGTTTATATAGGAGGAAAAAAGCGAGCTGGTTTGATAAGTGATGAGGAAATCTCAGGAGTTCGTATTGGCTTGGTAAATGCTGTTCTGAGATATAATTTCTCATGAGTCGTGCATTTTTTTAGTTTGGAGTTCTTATCTAATTGCCTTTTTTTCTATCTCACAGGTATTTCAAAGTGCAGCTCTCTTTGATTCTCTAACAGTTCGTGAAAACGTTGGTTTCCTACTGTAAGATGTTATTCTTTAACGTCCTACATAAACCTCATTTCTAGCCAAGAGCTGGCTGATACTTTTTTGTTTTGAGTCATATTGATTAAACTTTTAATATGGAAACTAATCTCAGTTATGAACGTTCAAAAATGCCCGAGAATCAAATATCTGAGCTTGTAACACAAACCTTGGCTGCAGTTGGTTTGAAGGTATCCTAAATGTTATATCAGTTATTATCAAAAGATGATTGTTTACTAGATTTTTTGTTGCACTCTCATAGCATAGGCTAGTTCAGTACTTAGTAAATAGTTCATCCCGCTTATTATCGGTTTTTGTTCTAATAAGAACAGGGGGTTGAAAATCGACTTCCTTCTGAGTTATCTGGTGGGATGAAGAAAAGGGTTGCTTTAGCTCGTTCAATAATTTTCGATACAACTAAAGAGGTCATAGAGCCAGAGGTAATTACTGCAAATTCATGAATGTATAGTTCTTGATGAAAGTTTTTGACTCATCATTTGTTCAAAAATTAGCAATTCATTTATGGGTTATGCCTTTTCTTAGGTGCTCTTGTACGATGAGCCAACTGCTGGACTTGATCCAATTGCATCAACTGTAGTTGAAGATCTTATACGGTCTGTTCACATGACAGACGACGACGCACTTGGAAAACCTGGAAAAATCGCCTCTTATCTAGTTGTTACCCATCAACATAGCACCATTCAAAGAGCTGTAGACAGGTTTCTTCTGCTCTTAATCCATATTACAATATAAGACTTTTGCAGCTTTTGCTTCATCCCTTGAGAAGTTATATGTTTCTTCTATTCAGGTTATTGTTTCTGCATGAAGGAAAGATCGTTTGGCAAGGAATGACACATGAATTCACAACCTCAACAAATCCAATTGTTCAACAGGTCTCTTTCTTCACATATTCACATCTTATTTCAACATCGAATTACTTGGGAATTGGGATGCAGTTCCAATCATTCATTCTTTTTTTTTGTATCTCTCAGTTTGCTACAGGCAGCCTCGACGGACCAATCCGATACTAAGGGACGCAAATCGAGACTATATTCGATCGAAGAACACTTCAATTCTTCCAAAACAAAGCTTAGCCTACTTGTAAACACTCTTTTATAATTAGATGCATAGATCAGAAAAGCATTGTAAGTTAAGATTTCACTATTAATGCATAAATGAGAAGTGGGTTTAATTAGCCATAGAACAATACTTGCATTCTCATACAAATTCCAACAAAACTGATACTTGTGTATCTCCACAAACGTATATATACACACACAAACATAACTCATATGGTAGAAGACAAAGAAAAGATTCATTTTTTTTTCTAACTACCCAACTTGAAAGCATCAACAAAGAGACCTAAACAAACACCAGCTTTCCAGAAATTCATAAACACAACAAAAGACTGAAACTTTCCAGAAAACATTGAGGAAGGTTTCTTATACATAAGCATACCGATTCCTTCGATCGCAGCGACGACGATTCCCGCAACAAGCACATCCCAGTCACCAGTCTGACCAAGAATCGTAGCTAATGCATTGGCAGTGTAGAAACCAAGAAGCAGTAGAAATATCTTCATTGGGAAGTTTTTTCTTGCAGAGTTTAGTTTCAATAGTAATTGTTTGCCTCCTGCAATCGCAATTCTACCTAATCTAGTGCTACCTAGACCTGTTCTGTCTCCATTCATCTCTTGTTCTCCTCCTCCTCCATTGTCTCCAGGAACTGAAGAACCTGTGTCTAACGCAAACGCTATTTTCTGTTTTGGTCTTCTAATCTGAAAACTATTGAAAAAGGAAGAGACTTTTTTTAGTGTTGAACTAATTATGTTCAAATTCAAACGTAAACGCAAAAAAATTGTACCTTTTCATTGGATAGGGGAATGAAGTAAGCTTAATTGATGAAGCTCTTCTTTTGTGGAAGATATTTATCATAAAGGAGAGATCTTTTTCATATTTCAACATTGGGAAGATGTGTAAGGATTGAATTTGAGATGCCATTAGAGCCAATCTCGAGTTGTGAGATTTTTAGGGTTTTTACGTCACAGTGAGACGTAATGAAACTTAACCGGTCATATTCTAGAAAGGATGAGTAAGCATTTGATTTGGATTAAGAGGAGAATGCAAGAAGTTTGCTTAAGGAATCAATGGAGATTGGAGAGGATGAGGAAGATTTGAGCGATGAAGAACAATGATAAAAGGCGTTTGAAGTTTTTTTTTTTTTTATTAATTCATCTAGTTAAAAAAAAAAGACTTTTTTACTCCTGCAATTTCAGCAACTCTTTTTAATTTTTAAGATTTTTAAATTTTTGTTCCATCAACTTTTTGTTTTTTCTTTAAGAAATAAGTTTATTGTTTATTTTTAAAAGAATATTGATTGGAATTAACAAACATTCTCAAAAAATATTAGAAAATTCTATAAATTTTTATTTGGTAGTATGAACCAACCAAATAAAAATTGGATTAATCCTAAAATCTGAACCGGTGTTGTATATTATACTAAATAAAGGAGATCAATCGAGTATTTTAAAAAAAAAAGAATTATTTGTTATTGTAAACAATTCATAAAGGATAATAAAACCAAGAAATATGCTGGACAATCCTGAAATCTTGAATCATTGTTATCTGAATCATATATGTGAAAGGAGAAGGGGGAGAATTGCGCTACAACTTTCTATGGATCCTTTTACTGCAAACACTAGGAAGCTGAAAAAAGCTGAGACCTTTGGGTAAAAGCCTTCTTATTTCTCTGGTTAATAAAACAGGTTAATCAGAAGATGATTGAAAACGTGAAAACAAAACAGCAGAATATGGGACTCAGATTGCTTTTATCCGCAGAGGTAAAGAAACTGACTTTATTAGCGATTTCATTTGAACTGTGTTTTGATAGTGAATGGTTCTAATCATCTTAAATACATGTAAATGAACCAGGTGGTTCATGTGAAGAAGGATTACAAGTTTGATTTGGGTGTTAACGTTGGCTAATTCCATTAAACAGCCTCGACAATATAAGTTTCGGTTATTTTTTGGCTATTAGATTTTCGTTCAGTTTAGGAAGTGAGGCTTTCTCTTTATTTTTGTTCATTGGCCATAATGAAATCTATTTTTGTGTTGCCTAAACTTTAGTGGATGTTGTGAAATTTTGTATCAGTTTGTTCTAGAAGCTGCTACAAAGCACTGTGCTGAGATTGCCACTCATCGACATGGATGTTATTTCCTTTAGTGCTGTCTTTCAAACACTACTGGAGAGCAACGTGAGAGACTCATCACTGGGATAGCCAGAAATTCACTTCACCTTTCTCAATATCCTTTTGGGTAAACTCTAGACTCAAAAGATTTTAAGTTATGCATTTCGTTTTATGTGAAAACTCTCTCTTTAATTATGGGTTATGGAATTTTGCGGGAACTATGTTAGTAAAAAGGTTAAAAATTTCATCACAAATAGAATTTAACTACCACAAAAGGATCATGATTAGCTTGCAATGTGATTCTTATATAACGCTTTTGTAGTGCTTAATGAAATTTAAAAGGGTCTTTTCATTCTGATGAAAGTTTGACTTTTGATTGATGTTTCCTTTATTGTTATCAACTATAATTTATTAGACTTTAATTTCTCAAATTCTCTCATTTTTCCCTCTAAGCATCAATTTTGAATATTACTCATAATTTTGTTGAGTCTATTGAACTGTATCAAAATTAGTTTCTTTTCATTTTTCTCATCTTTCACTAACTATTTGAACTAACATTGAATCAAAATCAATTAAACCTAAACCCGCGCATCGCGCGGATACACGCCTACTTAACAATAAGTAGAACCTACAACATGTTTGTGGTCTATACTGGCCATGTTAGAAATGGAGCTGGTAGCCCAAATAAATCAATAATCAAATGTTACTATAACCAAATCTAGAAAGTCGCAAATGTTAGTCATATTTAAAATAAATTAGACTTATTCCGTCGGCTTCTCCAAGGCTTACTAACAAAATGTATTCAAATATCAGTGTACATGAACAACTCAATGGCAATATTGAAATCATGAATCATTGTTGTTTGGACTAACAAAAGTATATCAAACAAAGACTTAAACAAGAAAATTTACTTGTTAGTATAAACAACTCACTCATCTAGGAGAAGAAACCTAAAAATTATTATGGTGATTGAGTTATCTCCGAGAGATCCAAACAATCATTCTCAAATGTAGCCCTATCGATTTGTCAAATCTCAAGAGGTACTTGCCATAGTACGGTGATATCATACAAAATATAGTATTTTTATTTCTAATATATATTTACATCAAACAAAATCGGTTAATTATGGATAAATGCAATCTAAATATGTTTAATCAAAGTATAAATTTTTTGAAGTAGTTCTATAATATTATAATCATAACTAATCAGTATTTGTAATAATCCTTGATATAATCCACAAAATTTAGGCTAAAATTAGGCTACCAATTTTACTAACATAGTTTTGGACATCAATATCTAAGACTAAGTTCAAAACTAGTTCAAAATATTATATCTTAATAGGTACGGATTCAACTCTCATTTGAGAACCAGAGATTTTACATTGAAATTGCTTGTCTTGAGCTAATTGAGAGAGTCAATGACATCCCCAAGTTCTATCTATCTTTAGTTGTCCAAATCACATAAACAAATTTTCTTTAAATTGGTTATAATAGAGTAAGTTGGTTATATATTTGCGATATGCATCTAGATTTATATATATGTACTAAAATTAAATGAATGTTGTATTCATTTAATTTTATAAAAACTTTTTCTATTGTTTCATTTTTAAAATTTTAACTTTGGAAATAATTAATTTCAAAAAACTATATAAAAGCATATTTTTGATTAAATTGTAGCATTTAACAGCTTTATACTAGTTCTTTATATTACCAATGATTGATACTTTTTGAGATACTTCTATGTCTCACCTCTCTTTATGCTCCTCTGTTTATTTTATTTTTGAATTGACAAAATAATCTCGGTAAACTTGATATGTCTTGATTTTTTATGTGTTGAAAATTGAAATCTCATCTCTTAAGAATGGGCGTTAATCGCTTCTTGATAATGCTTTTGAGATGTGGTAGCATAAGTTTATGTAGATGGATTTCAAGTTCGGCTACTTGATTTCTTTCAATTTTCCATTTTTGCATGTCTTACATAGATCTAAAATCATGAATGACAAGGAGCTTACATTTATCGTCGGCAGAAGTGCAGATTTTCCTTGATAAAGATTATATATGTTCTGTACAACATCTTCAAGTAATAAAGAAGAAACTCATACATATGTATCTCAAGAATATTACAATTATCCGAGCAAAGTATCCGGTTGAGATATTTTAGAGATATGTATGGGGTTTCTTCTTTTTTTACCTGAAAATATTACACTAAATCTACCTAATCTTTATGGAGACATCGTTACATTACCACCGACGATGAATTTAGGAATCATATTCGATTGTAATAGCCAGCAAGGTTGGACTTGACATCAATAAATATCTCTAAAATAAGTATATTGTTATGAATCTAAGTGAATTGTCATATCCAGTTCTGGTCCATGAAGTTCGGCCCGGCCCATCACTTAGCCGACTTAAAGACTTAGGCGGTTGTACTTTTCCTTTTTCTCATTAGGAATACGTGATGTATGAATCCTATATATAAAGGATCGATGTAACCTCATTATATTCATTCAAAAACATAAGCAATAACACACGGATTCCCCTATCCTTTATCTCTCTATTTACAACACGTTATCAGCACGATTCTCTAAAAACCCTAAGCTAAAACCTCCGACAACAAAACCATTATCTCAGCCGCGTCGATCACGAACCAGCCGAAGCTCGCCGAAGATTCTCGAAGCTCGCCGAAGATTCTCGAAGCTCGCCGACTGGATTCTCAATACTCGATTCTCGATCCTCGCCGCGACAACAAGTAGCTGTTAGACGATAGTTCATACAGCCTATCAACGGTTACGGCGAACTAAATGAACAATCACAAAAGTTAAGGTAACCCTAAATCTGAAAACCCTAAAACCTTAAATCGGTAAACCTAGTTAAACTAGGAATCCATAAACCCTAAAACATGATCATATGTCTCGGTATTTTTCCGGACATATGTTCCAATGGTTCCATGAAATTTAAAATTTGATTCGAGATTACATGTTTGATGGAGTGTCGCAAGACACGGATATTCATGTTTGATTAATTGTTTGATTTGCTTGATAATTACACCAAGGTTAAGATGAATTTTACTAAAGAATTATTAAAACCCTAATCCGTAAATTGCACATAATACATAAACCCTAAAACATATATTCGTGATATTTACTCATGCAAGTGATTAATTTTGTTTTATGAATTACACGATGAGATTAATTTATTAATAAACTTATAAACCCTAATGGAATTTGCGCATGGACATATAAACCCTATTTTCGTGAAATTTACTTTAACATAAATTGTCACAAATTAAAATCTGATCAGCATATAGATAACTAGAACTCGCATGATGATTATCTCGAACATATAATTTGCTAGGTTGCCGGTTAGGTTATTATCGCATAAGTTGATTTTGCATCATTAAATAAATCCGCATGCATGATAATTTTTGATAATACGTTAAGAATTTTGTGATAATGATATGCATGATCTCAGATGTCGAAAATCAACAACTTAGACTATACTGCCCTGAATCTCTCCGGAGACAATTATCTTCAATAGGCATTGGATACAAAGATAAACCTAAAGTCTAAAGGACTCGGTGAATGCATAGTTGAAGGGAATGATGAGAATGAAAGAAATAGATACAAAACAATATCCATCATTCGCCACCATCTTGCGGAGGGTCTTAAGGACCAATATCTCACTATTGAAAATCCCATGGACCTTTGGAATGAATTGAAAGTAAGATATGATCACCATAGAACGGTGCTATTACCAAAGGCCAATTTTGATTGGAGAAATTTGAGATTCCAAGACTTTAAGTCTGTGGAAGAATATAACTCGGCAACGTTTAAGATAGTCTCACAATTGAAATTGTGTGGTGAGAAGGTAACCGACCATGATATGTTGGAAAAGACCTTCTCCACATTTCATACTAATAATGTGTTGTTACAACAACAATACCGTGAGAGGAAATTTGAGACATATTCAAAATTGATCTTTTGCTTGTTGCTTGCCGAGCAAAATAATACTCTCCTTATGAGGAATAGTGAGACAAGACCTCCCGGATCAGCCCCGCTTCCCGAAGTGCATGCGGCCACAAATGAAACAAATGAAAAAGAGGTTAACCACGTCCAAAAGAATTTTAATAATTATGGCCGAGGACGTGGTGGTAGATGGCAAGGACGTGGCCGAGGAAATTTTCATCCTTATGGCCGAGGCCACGGATTTCAAAACAATTCTAACCGCGGAAGGGGTCGAGGTCGCGGTTTCCACAATGACTATAACCGTGGTAATTCTTCACAACCACAAAACTCGACCGGCAAAGGAGTGTGCCATAGATGTGGAATAGACAATCATTGGGCTAAGACTTGTCGTACTCCCAAACACCTCACCGACCTCTACCAAGAAAGCCTTAAAGGGAAGAACCCGGAAACTCACATGATGGAACATAATAATGAAGGGGATTTTGACCATGAGAAAGATGATTTAATGGAATATGAGACTTCCGATATTCTAAAGGAAACATGTTGATTCGACATTTGATTTTCATATTTGCTTTGTATTTTATTTGCTTGCTTTTATGTTTTGGATTTTACTTTGTTATTGAGTTATGAACTTAAATGAATAAAACGGGTGATATTTTCTTTAAAGGATGAATGATGATATGGATGCATTCGTAGTGGATAGTGGATCAAGCCACACGATTTTAAAAGATAAAAGATATTTCATTGATCTTGTGCTTAAGAGTGCAAATGTGACCACTATTGCGGGTATAGCAAATTTGATTAAAGGCCACGGGCAAGCCCATATTTTATTACTTAAGGACACGCACTTAGACATTGCTAATGCGTTATACTCACCCGACTCCAAGAGAAACTTGTTGAGCTTTAGAGACATTCGTATGAATGGTCTTCACATTGAAACTATGGGCCAAGGAAACCAAGAGTTCCTTCAAATATATGAAATTGCCCAAGGACATAAGAAAGTCCTAGAAACCATACCCGCCATTGATACTAGTCTATATTGTGCTAAGATCAACATGATAGAAGCAAATGCCACGGTAAATAAAGAGATTACCGAGAACTTCACTTTTTGGCATAACCGGCTAGGCCACCCCGGTTCTAACATGATGCGAAAGATAATGGCAAATACTAAAGGGCACACATTAAGAGTTATCCCAAAGAATCTCACGTGTGAAGCATGTTCACTAGGGAAACTCATAACTAGGCCATCACCGGTTAAGATAACAAAGGAAAATATAGGTTTCTTGGAAAGGATCCAAGGGGACATTTGCGGACCAATATACCCACCTTGTGGGACATTTAGATATTTCATGGTTCTTATTGATGCATCCACGAGATGGTTCCATGTCTGCCTTCTATCAACTAGAAACTTGGCATTTGCAAGATTACTTGCTCAATTGATCCGGTTAAGAGCACACTTTCCGGACATTCCTTTGAAAACCATAAGGCTTGATAATGCCGGTGAGTTTACGTCCCAAGCATTTAATGACTATTGTATGTCCATGGGGGTAAGTGTTGAGTACTCCGTAGCACATGTACATACACAAAACGGTTTAGCCGAGTCATTCATTAAACGCATACAATTAATTGCTAGACCATTGCTTATGAGATCAAAACTCCCGGTCTCAGCTTGGGGACATGCGGTTTTACATGCAGCCGAATTAATTCGCATCAGGCCATCTAGTGAACATAAGTATTCCCCATCCCAATTGATTACGGGTCAAGAGCCAAACGTGTCCCATCTTAAAACATTCGGATGTGCCGTTTATGTACCAATAGCTCCACCACAAAGAACAAAGATGGGACCTCAAAGAAAGATGGGGATATATGTTGGATATGACTCTCCTACTATCATTAAATACCTTGAGCCAACCACGGGTGATATGTTTAAGGCCAGGTTTGCGGATTGTCATTTTGATGAATCCGTCTATCCAACATTAGGAGGAGAAAAAGATAAGCTGGTCAAGGAAATAACATAGAATCATACGTCCTTAAAATGGCAAGATCCTCAGACTCAAGAGTGTGAATTAGAAGTCCAAAAGATTATACATTTGCAAAAGCTAGCTAACCAATTGCCAGATTCCTTTGCTGACCCGAATAGAGTGACTAAGTCATATATACCAGCCGAGAATGCTCCTATTAGAATTGATGTTCAAGAGGGACACAATCAAGATGCTACACATTCTAAAATACGCCTAAAACGTGGCCGGCCAATAGGTTCCAAGGATAAGAACCCTCAGAAAGTAAGAAAAGGTGCTAAACCCGTGGATAGAGAAACCGAGGTTAATGGAACCACAGACATAACTGAACCGATGGTACCAATCAATGATGCTCGGGACGCCGAGCTTCATGGTCCGGAAGTTCATGATAATAATGAGATCTCAATGAATTATGTTATGTCTGGGATAAAGTGGAATAGAAAGAGCGTAGATATCAATGATATATTTGCATGCAATGTAGCACTTGAGATTATGGATATTAATGAGGATCTAGAACCCACGTCAATATACGAGTGCACTCAAAGTAAAGATTGGAATAAGTGGAAAGAAGCTATAAACGTGGAGTTGAATTCATTAAGGAAAAGGGATGTCTTTGGAAAGATAATACGGACACCCAATGATGTTAAACCAGTTGGACACAAATGGGTCTTTGTGAAAAAAGAGAAATGAGAATGGTGAAATCGTGAGATACAAGGCACGACTTGTTGCACAAGGGTTCTCACAAAGACCGGGGATAGATTATGAGGAAACATACTCCCCTGTGGTGGATGCTACAACTTTTAGGTTCTTAATAAGTTTGGCTATAAAAGAGAATTTGGATTTGCGGCTCATGGACGTAGTGACCGCATACCTATATGGTCCACTGGATAATGAGATTTATATGAGAGTCCCCGAGGGTATTGAGCTCAAAGATAAGAAAAGTTCCGGGAAGAACATTGTATAAAGTTAAATAAAGCCCTATATGGATTGAAACAATCGGGTCGGATGTGGTACAATAGATTAAGCGAGTACCTAGTAAAAGAAGGCTATAAAAACGACCCCATTAGTCCATGTATTTTCATAAAGAAATTTGATAAGGGGTTTGTGATAATTGCTGTGTATGTGGACGACCTGAATATTATGGGGACCTCTAAAGAAATAACCCAAACGGTTGAATACCTTAAGAAGGAATTTGAAATGAAGGACTTAGGAAAAACAAAGTTCTGTTTGGGGTTACAACTTGAGTACGTGAACAATGGAATCCTTGTGCATCAAATAACTTATACCGAGAAAGTACTCAAGAAATTTAACATGGATCAATCTCACCCATTGTCTAGCCCCATGGTTGTGAGATCGCTTGATTTGGATAAAGATCCATTCGGTCCAAAGAGAGAAAATGAGGAAGTCCTTGGACCCGAAGTGCCTTATCTTAGTGCTATTGGAGCTTTGATGTATTTGGCAAGCCACACTAGGCCGGATATATGTTTTGCCGTAAACCTATTGTCTAGGTTTAGCTCATGTCCGACACTAAGGCATTGGAACGGGATTAAGCACATTTTGCGTTACCTACAAGGAAGGACTTGGGTTTATTTTATACTAACCAATGCAAAGATAGTTTGATTGGATTTGCGGATGCAGGTTATCTCTCGGATCCACACAATGCAAGGTCTCAAACCGGCTATGTTTTTACGCATGGTGGTACGGCCATATCTTGGCGATCAATGAAGCAAACCATTGCGGCTACATCATCCAACCATGCCGAGATATTAGCAATACATGAGAAAGCCGGGAGTGTGTTTGGTTGAGACTAATGACACAACATATACGAGTTGATTGTGGGATGACCGAAGGAAAGCAAGAGCCAACGGTTCTATATGAGGACAATGCAGCCTGCATAGCACAACTTAAGGACGGATACATTAAAGGTGATAGGCCGAAACACATTTTTCCAAAGTTCTTCTTCACACACGCTTTGCAAAAGACCTGAGAAGTTCAAGTACACCAAGTTCGATCTAGTGATAATTCAGCGGACCTATTCACCAAGGCGTTTCCAACATCAACACTTAAGAAGCTTATACATCAGATTGGAATGCGCAGATTGAAGGACATTCAGTGAGGTTCGAACAGGGGAGTTTCACGTGTTGTACTCTTTTTCCTTATCTCGGTTTTGTCCCAATGGGTTTTCCGAGAAAGGTTTTAATGAGGCAACATCCAAAGCGTGTTACGAGCCCTATTACGGATATGACATTCAAGGGGGAGTGTTATGAATCTAAGTGAATTGTCATATCCAGTTCTGGTCCATGAAGTTCGGCCCGGCCCATCACTTAGCCGACTTAAAGACTTAGGCGGTTGTACTTTTCCTTTTTCTCATTAGGAATACGTGATGTATGAATCCTATATATAAAGGATCGATGTAACCTCATTATATTCATTCAAAAACATAAGCAATAACACACGGATTCCCCTATCCTTTATCTTTCTATTTACAACATATATATATATATAACGGTATCCGATTGAGAATATTATCTCTCTCAAATTGTACTAGAGGCTGTTTATTTTCCGCTTGTAAATCATCATTAGAAATGACATTACAAAATTTGAATAATATATTATCTAATTTATTTTTATTTTTTTGCTCTCTTTTTGTTGAGTTTCTTTTTTTATTAACGAAATAATTTAGATAAATAATTAATTAAATAAACATTTTTCTCTTAAAATATATATTATCTAAAAATTTAAGCTAATTCATTACATATTTAGATGAAGAAGCAATGCCGAGAAGTCCTAAACAAGAGAAGGATCGAAGATCGAGAGGGATGGAGCTTCCAACACCATCAATTAAAAAGGTGGCTACAGAGTGTCGAGGAAGGCAGAAACCCTTGAAGGAACGATGAGAAGCCAACCAAGCTAGGCACCGAGTCCAACAGCCCCATGGAACTCTGAATATCCGTGAAATTTCTCCATTTGGATTGACTCTCCCAAACCAAAAAATCCAAGTGACTCTCCCAGTAAAAAAAACGGAGACCAGAGCCACCACACAATGCCGGAACCGCGAGACCCATCAAGCAAAGAACCAAGGCAACCAAGACCTCCATCAACCTCGAAAAATCTAGCATACAGAATCAGCACCCACAGAGAACAAAGCAAAGCCGAACTAAGCCTTAGGAACCCGCTGAAGAAGAGAACCCATTAATCCGAGACAAGGAGGAGCAGGTCAGATAGGAGCTGAAGAACACCACACCTAAGAACCTATAGGAGGAAGAAGGAGCAACCGAGGAGAGAGCCACTGTGAAATAGAGCCCCTAAGAACTGCAACCCCAACCGAAAGAAGGAGGCTATCTCAAACACCCTTTAACTAGGCCGGAAAAGAGAAGTGTAGAACAAAAGTCGAGAAAGAAACAGTGATGGGACCAAACCGGGAAGGCAGAGGATAAGAAAGAGAGCCCTCAACGGAAGGGAGCCAACACCGGACGAAACGACAGCTGCAAACGACATCGAAAGATGGAAGAGGAAGAGAAAGAAACACCTTGACGGCCTCTTTAATATACAACCCAAGGAGCAACACAACCTTGCAACGGACCAGAGACTAAAGCCAAACCTATACTAATACCGAGAGCACTGACGGAGGAAGACATACTCCAAACTGAAGAACCGAAACAATCAAGAACAACAGCAACCTAAGTTAAGAACAACAACAACCTAAGCTAGGCTTAAACACGATAATCTAACTAGCTAAATCAAAAGGAGACTCGAAACTGGAAACAAACTCAACGAGAAGGGAACCGTCCTCAGGCAACCACAATCGAGAGAACTTCAGCTTCTACTAACACTTTGGAGTAGCTAATCAGAGAATTCTGGCAATAGAAGCGAAACAGATGACAGCTCAAGCGAGCGGCAAAGATCGAACACACTCAACCCCAAGTCGCCGTCCTCGAGCGAGTAGGGAGAGAGTTTGGAAAGACCGAGGCCGCGCCTGAGAGATCGACAGAGAAACAACCGCCGCTGCGCCTGAAGCAAGAGGAAGCTAAAACCCCGATTTGTAGTTCTGTAACACTCCCCAACAAATGTTTATTTATTTCTTGTCAAGAACTACCGCATGAAAAAGAATTTTACTTTGTGTTTTCCTATCATAGTAGAGGTTTTTGGGTTCTCAACTTGTTTGCTCGGACATTTTGATGCACAAGTTTAGCCTCATTCTAACACAGAACATGTAATACAGCCAAAAAAAAAAACACTATTAGAGACGTATCGATTGATTTTGTTGTCGGTTTAAAGGATGGACATATAAACTCGTCCCAATCCGAAATCTAGCCCCAATTTATTGTGGTTTTAGGTTGAAAAGTTTTGTTTTAGGTAGTTTTTTTACGGAGGACTAAACTATGTGTGGTACTGTGATTGATGGAAGAATTAAAACTTCTGGTGGAGATATAGATCGATCACCTAAAAAATGAAAGTATTTTCCGTGGTGATGATCGACCTTCGCTCAATGCCAACGGAAACAGATGGTGTGGAACAAAGTTTAGCTAAAGAGGAAATCTGATTTTAGAAAGTTTCAGTGAAAAGAAATATGAAAGCGGAAGAGCAATCTTGTAAGAACTTATTCAGCTCTCATGTTTCCGCGATTTCATCATTGGGCATATCAATCGCGAGTCCAATACATACAATTTCTTGGATCCGTTTATTCCAATACGAAAAAACATACAAAGTTACAAGACACTTCACTTGGCCATATGTATGACCAAAAGTGACCAAACATTACTATATATTACAGTATTTAATACCAGCAGGCAGATTTCTTACTTGCATTTCACCGGCCACGTACACACATTTGGCAAATGGTGGTTGACCTTGGATTTACATAAGTGCAATGTTCACAAGACCAATGGCTTGAATCTGAGCTGCTAGCTTTAGAACTTGATCCCTTATTTTTCCCTCCTAAGCTCTTTGAACTTGTGGTTCTAACACATACACCATGCGAGCTCACATCCGATAGCCCATTCTCCAAAGCTCGAACTAAGTTCTCAAAATAGTTTTTGGTGACACTGTTCATTCAAAGTTATAAATTGTTGATAGCTTTCTTCATCACGGAGAGCCAAATAAACAAATGAAGACTTCTAAACTCTTTTACTTAGGACTAAACTTTCAGTTTGCGAGTCAGTCATAATTAAATTTCCTTGAAACTGTTTCAGAACAGCTACTAAAATTTAGACTTATTAAGAGCATAAACACGCCATGTCACTTATTTAGCTTATCAATTTGTTCTGTAAGTTTGGAAAATTACCTTGTTAAACCTGCCAGTTTTGTGCGGAACTCATTAAAATCTTCACATGGACCTTTGGCGTCTAAGTACGTTTGTAGTTCTTTTTCAGCACATTGGTGAAGTCGTTCAAGACCCGACTCAGCTTCACCTAAACACATGATAAAGGAAGAGAAGAAACAAAATGATGAATTTTAGAACAATAAAGCATGTTACAAGAAAAAGTCCCCATACGAATTAACACACTGAAACTAGCGGGAAAAAGATGGAACTGAACCCTCAACAAAATGGTTACGATTCGGATTAAGGAGCTGTATGAATTTGTTATGAATAACACTTAGCCATAGAGTCTCACAGGGCATATCCTAAACCCTTCCCTATCTTACTAAGTCTACATGATGTTCAATAAAATCACGACCAGATCCATCAATGCACGTCTGAACCACTGATGGATCTAACTATCCCTAAATATTCTCCCTCCATAAAGTATCCAACAATTGAAACGGACCAAAGATTGATTGTAATTTAATTATTTATACTTATCATCACGCATTAACATAATTGGTAACTGTGATCACTCTCTGTTTCTAGAACAGAAAACTTTTTTTTGATAAAAATCGGTAACTTTTCCAGTTCAAAGATCATGTTTGCGGGAAGAATATTCAACTGTTCCCACTTGGAAAGACCAATCAGAGCAACACACAGACGAAGTAATTCACTCAAGGAATCAAAACCAAAAATTTTGAAAGTAAAGTTAATGTTAAATGTGAGAGGTAAATTAAGTTACCTTGTAAATACTCGAAAAACTGTCTCTTTCCATGCTCATGATCAGGTAAGTAGAAACCATAGGCATATGTCCATTTTAGAACTCGTCTGCATTCGACTATCTATTATTGTGGAGCAAATTAGTGAACGAAATCCAAAAGTCTCAGACATGCAACTGGAGGAATGGAATTTACCTGTAACCACGCTTCTATGATGAACTTCAGTTGTGATTCAGGCTGACATTGTATGTCACTGAGCTTCTCAATCTGTGAAGTCAATAAAAGAAAACTTTAGCGAAACCCAACAATACAAGAACATTCATTGAAAGTTAGAAGTGTTATGCTAGACAAAAATCAATAAGGGCATATATACTATCTCTTGCTAAAGATCATGATAACTTAAGCAAACTTCCTGAACTTCATTGGATATAAAATCTGGAATCAAGACCAACGAGAAGGTGAAAGAGGAGGCAAGACCAACGATTATTCTACAAATTTCACACATTTTTGTCATCAACCAATACTTAGTGATTCTTATTTACATCAGCAAGTGTTGCACTGTAAGCTCACATCATCTGTTTGCATCTTCTTAAGATCTGCCAGCGCCTTTTGCCTAGACTGCAGCAAGCAATGAAAACACTTGTAAATCATTTTTAAATAAACGCCAATAAGCTTTTTGTAAATACAAAACTTATTTTTCTTAGGGGTCATTATTCAATAAAGAATACACTTTACCAAAAAGGAACATGATACTTCAGGCAGATGATAAGTATACAATAAATTTCAAGGATTATTATGAATATCTCCTAAGACTAATTTCATTGATATGCTTAACATGACATAGACTTTTAATTTTTAACATAGTACGTTGCTCCAGCAGTTACACGGTTTGTTAACTATCTGTCACTCTAATAAAATATTCGTCACAATACCCAAGCCCCCAACGAATGTAGCCAGTATATAAATAAACTAGCTGGTTGAATTCTCCTAACTGAAGGAACAACAAAAAACATATAAAGTTTAGATAGTCATTCCACATCAAACTATGAAATAGTTCATCTATTTTTCAAGGTACATGAAGAGATTTTTTGTCCCATATCAAGGGATTTGAATGTGACAGCTGAAAACCCTTTCGTGAATTCCCTCTCTAAGACAAAGGTAAATTAGATAATAGTACATGTGAAAATTAAATGAAAAGAAATTAACATACCGATTGATTGGTCGCCCATCTTTCATAGTAGTGGGTATATCTCTCAAGAGAGTTCTTTGCCATCTCTCGGCGTTTTTCAGACTCATCAAACTGGACACAAAAATTATAGAAAACATAAAATGTGTTCAAAGATAAAGAAGACATATCAGTTGTCAGTCAGGAACAGAAATAATGTACAGAAGTCATACAATGCCATCTTGCTTTGCTGCTTCATAACGGTTACAAGCATAAAAGCCACCTGTCTTCTCACCATGATCTGTCCACGCTCCAAGGCAAAGCCTACATTTATACAATACAACTACTAAAAAGGAGAATTGACTGGGAGCAACAAAGAATCTCACACAACCAGATTCATATGAGGACCAGATATAAAGATACAGGAAACTGCAGAAAGAATATTAACACAGTTGATATCTATATGCTGATAAAATCTAAAAATGAACAATCCACTTATTTTATATCTTGCTTCAGAGTATAAAACATAAAAATTCAAATCAGATATAAGATTCCAGGAAGTATAGAGAGAATAAAAGCAGAACGTATGACATGAACTTACCAGCAGAACTCATATTTACATGGCGGAGTGCAGGTAATATGCATACAGCCCTGGTTTTTCTCTATTGGCCGTTTACATTTTGGACAGGGCTTGGAATTGGCCAAAATCCTGAAAGTCAAAAACGGAATTTAGCAGAAACAATATACAACGTGAAGCATCATGTACCCTAATGCTAGAAGATGAATGAGAAGAAACCTAATAGATTTTTTTTCTAACATTTGATAAATGCAGCACGGGTTTTTGGCTCCCTTTGGCTATACAAAATGGTAGCCATCACGACCATATAATGAAAATAACTATAACATTTGATAAATGCAGCACTGCTTTTTGGCTCCCTTTGGCTATACGAAATGGTAGCCATCACTACTAGATAATGCAAAGAACCCAAATATTAAAGAACTATAAATACCCTTTTAAGGTCGAGTACAACATGGAAAACATCTTAAGCATCTACATATATCAATTCTGTCTGCTAAATCAACGTACCAATTCATATTCTCAGACTCAGCGCTATTCTTCAATACCCACTTTGAAACGGTGTTACAATCTACCGGACGGTGAGCTTCCTCGGCACACTGCAGTCCCATGATGATTGAGTCATATGGTATGGTTGTGCCAGTTAGTTTGTACACGATGGACAGATACAACTATTCTAATTATAACTGATAGAGTGACTTACATTCCAGCAGAAACTGTAGCAACAGCGACAATTCACATCATAATTACCACTCCCAACAACAAAGTTTACAGCGTAGTCACAGCCTGGAGCGGGACACCACTTGGTCTACAGAATATAAGATGCATTACTATCTCGGTGAGTACATAATATAGAAGGATAAAGAACACTAAAGTTATGCACTTCTTTTCATTTGAAGGTTAATATAAGACATCACCGCACATGTCTAACGTATGATGATCAAACTGAAATTGCTAGCTTACCTTTCTATTGTCTTCAACATATGATCTGACAAAATACGATGTGTACTTCTGCCTATCTTTATCAGGAGCTAACAAATTGATCATATCCTGACCAATAGCAGCTTTGCAAGAAGGATCTGGACATCGTAACATAAGACATCCTGGACCATCATTAATCGCGGTGGTGATATAACCTAAAGACAGGGGAAAGGTCAGACAGACAATCCTCCAACAATGAACCATCATTAACTGTTATACTTCTATGCTGCATTACATAAAAATGAAGACTGTAATGGAAAATAAGGTACAATATTATCAGGATATCAGTAAAACTAACCTTCCCAGCATGAATCGCAAAACGGATGACCACAAGCAGCAGCATGTAATTTGTCAGAAAAGAAAGTCTCGAAACAAATTCCACAATCAAGCTACCACAAATAAGAAAGAAACAAGTATAAACAAAAGACACAGCTTGAAGCAAAAAAAAAACAAACAAACTTTACAATGTTTAAACTATGAGAAGCCATACTTCTTCATCAGTTGGGAAATGAACAACAGGTTTCTCCAATAAACCAACAGCGTCTCGAACCTTTTCCTCATCAGCAAACCATTCATCATGAACTCTACTCACACACCTAAACATTTTGCATATAGAATTGTTATTAAAATCAGAAAGACTACATTATGCAATATATGAATTTGGAATTTGGAATATGGAATCACCAATTGTAGTGACGAAGCAGGATTGCAGATGAATTTCTTGAAATCGATAATACAGTTGAAATCCTGGAAATATCATCTTCTTGAAGCTTACAAATATCTGATTCGCTTAACACACTATAATTTTGCTACAAAACCAAGAAAAAAATAGTAAAATCAATCCAAAAGAACAACACAAATCATCATTAGCTAAAGCTGTAAATTGATCATTCAAATCAACATTTACAAAAGGCATCTCTGCAACGGAAACAAGATAAGATTCAATTGAACTTTTTAAATATTTTTACGAGATGTTAGATCGGGAGAGAAACCTGGCGGCGGCGGAAGATGAGGTCATTGGAATCATCAGCGTCATCTTCAACGAACTCATAGTCGGCGTCAACACTATCGGCGTAATCGGAATCGTTCAGTGCCGGTGTAGAAATCGTCATCAGCTTCCATTACGATTTCTTCCCCAATTCGATTCGATTTCAACAAAGCTCAAATTTAAGAAACGCTCTTAAGACAATAGAAAAGGAGGAAGAATGGCAAAATGGTAAATTAAGCTAAGCCAATTAAATTCATTCTTTTCTTCTTCTTTTTTTTTGGGTCAAAAGCTAATTAAATTCATTCTTAAATTTAAATTGTTGATAAAATTGGAACAAATAGTGTCCTTCCAAATTTTGTCCAATTTTATCACAAGGCACGATTGGAACAAAATATTAGAAAGATTGGTTTTGAATTTTTAGTGAGTTAATAGTATTTTTTTAATGGCTGTGTGGATATGTTGATTTAGTAAAGGTCTTAATTGTAGGAATAATGTAATTTACGTGTTCAAAGTTGAAACAAAACCAACTTGGATAGTTAGATACCAAAATGGTAAGTTGTTGAAATGCGTTATGACTCAGTTTCATTCCCAACTCATAGTAGCAATTAAAAATTGCAAAATCTTATTATACTTTAGCAGTTTTCTAGCCATTTCTTATTGTGTCTTTGTGGATGTGACGGTGTTTGTATTCTTCTACACTTGTCTATTCAAATTCTTAACACTTTGGTGTTTGTAATTTGACCTTTTATTATTAATAAATTTTCAAATGACAAAAAATAAAAAAATTTATACTCCAGCCATTTCAATACATATGATGTTTTAAGAATTTATTTTTGTTTCAATTATATTATGTTCTAGGCGTTTATTTTTGTTTCAATATTTTTTATTTACTCGCATTTTTATGCAAACCATAATGTGTTTTACTTTTATTTATATTATGCAATCTATTTTATCATTGGTTGAATTGTATTTAACATCTTACTTATACTATAAATTCTTTTTAAAATAAATAATTAATAGATTTTTTTTAATCTACTAAAGTTGAATGTGTTCGATTACATATTTACATATGATATGTGCAAAGATTGGATAAATTAATAAACCTAAAACATACATTTTCTTGTTTTATGATTTCTATTTTCATTTCTGAAAGAAACATATTCACGATTTTATATTTTAGTTACCTCTAATTTTATTAGAGATTGAAATATTTATGAAGGCATCGCTTGAAAGACTTTTTTGGAACGTCAAAAGTCGCAATACACAACCGATACTAATAACCTTCAGGTTAAGACCACAAAAGCAGAGGAGTATAAAAAGAAGGCATTTAGGGAGAAAGCTAATTACGACTTACGTATTTATGTCTTGTCTTAACATTTGCAATTACCCAACTAACATACTAGCGGCGGTTAAATTTATTCACCATCCGCCGCCACCACCACCACCGCCCTTTTGACTGCTGGATTCCGTCCCCCAACCACCCCCTCCTCCATCACTCTTTTTACCACCAGCCTCGTTTCCCCAACCGCTACCACTAGCACCACCGCCACTGCCAGAACCGCCACCCTCGCTGCTCTTTTTACCACCAGAATCGTTTCCCCAACTTCCACTACCGCTACCGCCACTGCCTGACCCACTACCCCAGCCGCCTGCATCACCACTCTTTTTGCCAGCAGACTCGCTTCCCCAACCACCACTACCGCCAGCATCACCGCCACCTCCAGACCCACTACCCCAGCCGCCCACATTGTCACTCTTTTTGCCAGCAGACTCACTTCCCCAACCACCACTACCACCGCCACCAGACTCATTACCCCAGCCACCAGCACCGCCACTCTTTTTACCAGCAGAATCACTTCCCCAGCCACCGCCACCACCGCCACTACTTCCCCAACCTCCATCACCAGCTCCGGTATCATTATTACCCCAATCTCCATTTACATCTTGGCGATCATTGTTCATCTCATCCCTCCGTCCTCTGCCTCGTCCACGGCCACCACGACCACCATATGGCCTTGGCGCTCCACTTGGATGCCCATCACGTCCACCACCATTTCTGTAGTCACCTCCCCTCCCTACAATACATTTGCACATAATTTCATAAAAGTGGACATGCAGAATCATAGTCTCAGATAACAGAAATAATATTAAGATATATAAATGCTTCTCTGCATCCAAAATCCAGATTGCCGGAATTTAAGATATAACAAAAACCTGAGAAGTCAAACAATGACCACACAAGCCCTTCTGTGCAAGTGAAAAACCAACATTGAAATGGCATTACCTGAGCCTGAGCGATCGGAGATTCCTCTCCAGCCTCCTTCATTCTGAGAACCACCCCAACCACCTCCTCCAGACGAGCCACGGTCTGCAGGGCTTCTCATCGGTACCATGGCAGCAACAGACCTGATCGATGGCACTGCTTCTTGCAATGGGTCATCAATATGCCTCTGGAAGTATGCCACAAGCCTATCAATGTCCTCAAACATCCTCTTCCTGAATTTGAATCCCTTGGGATATAGACCGATATACTCATGATGTGGATTTGTACTCCTTATGTAAGACAGTATAAAGGTGCCTGGATGTTCATGTGAAATCCCAAAACAGTAAACTATCCTTGAAGGATTTTCGCCCTTCTCGAGCTTAAGAAGATCATCTACTTCTGATTTAGTCCCCTTTCGGAATTTCCGATAGTTGAGCATTGTCTTAAGATGAGATACCAAAGGATCGACATATCGATCCATAACCTGCAGTTAGGATATAGTGTGGTTAATATTATGTAAAGACACACCAAATTAGATCCAAAGAAGCTTGAAAAATTTGTCGGCAGCCTAAAAAAGCTTAAGGATTTTCAAGAATCAAATAAATGAATTCACTGATAGTACAATTAGATAAATAAAAAGACAAACCTCATCTAGATCCTCAAAGGTGTCTTCTCCAATCTTCAGGGTCTTCCCAATACACTGTAGGCTTGTGATGTCCTTGTTTTCTTTCCCACCTTCAGCTATCTCCTTGTGAGCGTAAACTCCATCATAAATCTTGAGCGTCAACGTTAGGTAATTGAGTCCTCGAGAACTTGGACGAACAATGCTTTCTCCAAAGTCTTTGTCAGACAAATACTGTGTACATAGCACCAACAAGTAAGCTCAGAGATTTCTTTAACTATACAACAAATGCAATTATCAAGACTAAATAAGTACCAAACGGATATATTGGGCATACCTCTGTTGCTTGGTCTGCAGTGATATTCTGAAAGCGGGGATGGACAATCATCCGAGACTTAAAATGCTTCTTAACCAGCTCTTTTTCCTTTCGAGCTTTCTCTTTTACAAGTTGGAGACTGTTTCTATCTTCATAGTAATAAGGATCCACATTCTGGTTCTGCTGGTGTCTGTTGTTTCTCATTTCACTTTCTTTGCAAACAAGGAACACTTGATACCTCTGCTTTTGAATTGATTTGATCTTGCATGTGAGGATATCCCCTTCATTCAGTCGGTCTGACAGCTCAACAATATCTCTGCCATCATCTGAGAAATCTTCCTTTGAAAGCATCCCAGTTAATCCAGAGTCTAATACACATATGGCTCTTCCACCCTGCAATCTCCGGACACTAGCCTGGACAATTCTGCCCTCAGCTATGGTGTCTTCAGTTTCACCTGAAATCATATAAAATTCTTCATCTTGAGTTGGATCTTTAAAGGGTATCCGCCAATCCTGGAAACCACAGCTCAATTCTCTCATGATATTGCTATAAGTTTCCTTCTTATTCTCCCGTTTCTTGTTGGCAAGATACTCATCAAGGACAACTTTTCTCAAAGAGGCTGGCCGATCTCTCACATGCTCTATTGCCATCTCTATCGCATCCTCATCATCATTTGAGTCACCTCTGACATCCTGATCATAAATATCTTTTGCCAATTCCTGCGCAAGACTATATGACTCTGGATGTATTCTGGTGTCATCCAATAAGTCGATAAATAGACTGCTACTAGCAGCCAGCCCACTTCTGCGGATGCGCAAGAAACCGGCTGCATTTACAAAAACTTTTTTACCAAGCCCATGCACTATTAGATCCTTGCGGACAAATATTGAACCAGCTCTTACAAGAGACCTCTGCAAGGATGCAGCTTTCCTAGGCCCAAGTCCAGAAATGAACTGTAAAGGAGAAAAAAACCACTCATGGCTAGCTGCCAAGTTAATGTCGATCCCAACCTGGTTTGTAATGTCAACCATAACCTGCTCAACCATTCCATACTTCTCGTCTAGCTGAAGAAAATTCTCCAGGGGATGAAGCTTCCAAGACAAGATTTCTCTACCTGGACCACATAAAGAGGCCACCATTGCTAGTGGATTCTGAAGATACCGTCCAAGAGCAACTGCACGTTTCACGATCCCTGACTGCTGAGGTAACTGTTCACCCGAGATTCGAGAATTTTCATATAGCCTAGGAAGCGACTCATCAACATAAACAATGCTTAAATCATCCATCCCATGACCGACATCTCTAGGTTTTTCCTCCACCATCTGGAATATGACCTGATATAGAGAATAAAATAACCAAGTTTTACTATGCAAGAAAATCAACAGTGAAAATTGAAACACAACCAGAAAATTTGCACAAACTGCAAAAGCAGAAACACAAGCTTATTTCATCAGATATAACAACTGAAAAAGCTGAAACTCAAGCTTATTTCATCAGCTATAACATTATATCATTTTCTGGAAAGCAGTCAAACTCAGAAAGGTATAGCAAGTTTGAAAGTAATAATGATAAACACACAAAATCCAGGCTTCTACAGACTTGATACTGAGGAACTAATTACGTAAACCAGTGAGCACAGTTATCCAGAACCATATGGATATAAGTCCTATATCTAAAGATCAAACTCCGAACATGTAACTTATATTAGCATGAGTCAACAAACATAGTTCCATAATAAGAATCCTTACCTCATATATATCATCCTTCAGGCGAGTACAAGACAAATTGACAGCTCCTAAAGCCACAACATGCGGTTGGTGGTCCATCATAAACTTTAAAACACGATCCTGGTCACTCTTTTTACGTTGCTGGTCGTTCACATTTTGAGATCGCAATGTGAGGGATCCAGCATAAAGCACATCAAGCACCTCACCTGATGAGTCCAGCATCACAAACGTATTTGGTGGCTTTCCAGGTCCCCAACAGCAAGCCATGACCCTTGGTGCAGCTTCCTCATCTGAGCTCATGTCCATTTCTTTCTTTTGATATGGCCCTGCAGATACCTTGTTCCACAAAGCCTGTCCATATTCTGAAAGCAACCGACTCTTCGCTCTGCAAGTTAGCAAGGATATTGCTTCTTTCTCCATTGATGGCAAAAGAAAAGTATGAAGTGCATCCTCCAGTATCAACTTTCTTTGCTCATTCCAGAGTTGAGCATACTTACTAACACCAACACTTAGATAGTGTTCATTGCAGTCGCTAATTAGCCTATTCATGAAATTCTCAGGTAGCTTGAAGGTTACTTGAAGAAGTTTCTCCTCTTCTGCCTTCTGAATGAGAAGCCATTGTGCACCCTCAAACTTGCTCAATGGCTTTTCACGTAACCACTTAATCCCAGAAAACTGATGGAAAGAATCTATTACTGTATTCCCATCAGCTGTTGGACTTGTTGAGACTACTGCATTCTCCATATAAATGCCACGGACATACTTCTTGACTGATGGCTCGCAACTTATCTCAACTGCAGCCTAACAAGGAAAAATCGGATATCTCAGCATCAATTAGAGGAGAAGTTCTTGTGATACTACTAAATCCAGCTAAACAGTTCATAAAAATAGTTTTATTGCAGAGCATACCATATGCCGGGCACCCTTCAGAACAGCTTGAGGATTTTCAAACATTGCGCACACAAAGTTCATTGCCATCTCCTCTGGTGTTTCCTTTGCGTCCTCAAGCTCATCAACCTGCAACTCAAGCAGCGTCAGAACTGTCATGCCAGTACAAAATACAGAAAGAAAATATAACAGCATACTGACCAGTTTTTCTAGGGACAATGCAAGTCCCAGTTGCTCAGCACTATACCCAAATTTGTTTGCAACCTCCCAGAGCCCCGCTTTGCTGCAGATACTATACTGTGATTTCCTTTTCGGCCTCTTGTACTGCCCTTCATCAACACCAATTTCACTGGCAGGAAAATGCAAGTTGAACTTGGAATCTACATCATCAACTTCTCTTTCTGTTTCTGCAACTTTAAGAGACTTAATGATTGATTCAAAAAGATACTGATTTAGATTGAGCCTAGTTTCATCATAGACTCTCCGAGACTCTTCTTCATAACGTTTAGTATAGTAACCATGCAAAGCCATTTTCCTTTTTCGCAGAAGCAGCCACTTCCTATCTAAGTCTTGAATCATCCAGAAGACCTACATTGGCAAATACTTTACATTAATTTACCAAATTTCCTCAGAATATGAATGATAAGCTGAATACTTGTTGTTTCTCCAAAAAGAGAACTGCTTACCTTATGCCACTTGGTCTCAGCTTTCTTGTCTAGATTGATGCCATCAGAATCAGCAGTATCCAACAAACTCCGGCATTGCTCCTTTCGGTACATAGCTATAAATGGTATCTAGATAAGATAGAATACATTAGCATACTAATCAATTATTCACGAGAAAAACCCAACAAAAGAATGAATCCAAAAACCTCTAATTTCTGCACATGATGTAGCTCCAAAAATTTTGCAATGTCATCCTTGTTAACTGAGAAACCCTGTTGTCCATCAGATTCTTTAAGCAGAGAAGTAAGTTGAGCATATATCCAATTGCTCTCTTCCTCAATGCTAATTTCATCTACAGGAGGGCTTCCGGTGCTTTCTTCAGATATCTGTCAAAGTTGACAAGGCATCTTTACATCTACCCATGAACACCAACAAAAAACATAGACCACAAGCACGCATAGAGAAAACTAAGCAGATAATGTACCTGCATTCTCTCAGGAATATCAAGTTGGCGGATTTCATCATCTTTCCCTGTCATGTACTTCTCAGAAAGAACAGTTGGCTCAAACTCATCTTCAAGCCTTCTTTCCATCCTTTCATCAGATGCCAAACCCCGTTTCCGAAGTGTCAAAAATTCGTCAACATCACCAAATATTTCATTAGCATCTCGCAAAGCACTGATGTCTGATCCCTGCCTAAATTTCTTTTTCTTAGCGTTTCCCCTGAAAAAATAGTTGATTATAATCAGGAAATATGTGTGACATCAGAGATATATCAGATTACAAGAGAGATTAAAAAAACACAGAAAAAGCAATACCGCTTAGGAGGACCAAGCCCATCATCTTCATCTACAATAAAATCTGCCATTTCATCCTCGCTCCCAACTACATCTTCTTCCACAACTAAATCTTCCTCATCGCCTACATCATCAGGTAGATCTACTAGACACAAAAAGTACATAGTCAACTATCTGCCAACAGTCAACACAAGAGTATCAGAAGGCACAAGAGAACATACCCTCAACATCATCAAACAGCCTGTCTTTGATCTTATCCTCGGCACTTCTTCTAGCTCCACCACTCCCATTAAACTCATCATCAGATGACCCCGCCTGACCAATATCACGTTCCTTTTGAGCTTTCTTCAACCGTTTATACTTCCTCTATCATGGTTCAAGAAAAAAAAATCAGTATGTATTAGTACCACAAATATACTTTTAGTGTGTGTACAATATCTGGAAATATACACGAATATGACCAACCTTTTGGATGTTGACGTTGTTATCTTGGAGAAGTAGATAATCATCTTCATCAAGATCTTCATCCCTATTAAAATCATCATACGTGGAAAGATAATCAGAAAGAGAACAGACCTGCTAAAGTTCATTTAACAGTAAAGTATAAAGTAATCACATATAAGCACTACTGAGAATTACACTACTAAGATTTACAGGAATATTAAATCAAGTGTCATGCACGTCGAAACTGAATTAAGTTTTTGTAAGTTAGGAAAGGATGAAATTAAAGAAAACGAGTAGGGAAAGAATACTCACTTCTTCCTTCGTTTCTTCTTCTTTTTCTGCCTCTCCTCATCGCTATCTTGCCTTTCTTCGTCCTCTTCTTCTTCTTCTTCTTCGTCTTCTCCATCACCCACTATGAACCCATCATCCTCGTACTCATTCCCAACTACAAAAAAAAATATACGGATCTCACATCATGGAACAAAAAAAGCCTGAATCTAAGTGCAAACGACTAGACAAAACCGCACTGACTAAACCCAAAGTAAGAGAAATGTGAAACACAAAGCTTAATATACAGATACCATGAAGCCTACAAAAAAATCTGACAAGGGAACCCGTATAAATCAAGCATTCACATGAGATAAACATCAAAGAACACACACAAATTTGCATTCACTTTGTTTCTTTCAACCAATCCAACATTGATTTATCTAACTGTCTTTTGTGCTGCTAAATGCATACACTGTATCCCCTAATGAAGCAATTGCAGCAAGCTTCTAAATTTCTCCAAATGAATCGATTACAAGACAATGAACTGCATGCACAGCTAATTTCATTCAAGGCAATCAGACTCTACAGCTTTCAGGTATAAGATGGTAAGCAAAAACTTTACACAGAACAATCAAAAAGACACCCAATTCTCACTAGTAGAAAGCCCAAAATCAAGGATAAAAATTTATACCGTCATCATCATCTTCTTCATCATCGTTGTCACCGTTATCAACTGGATCTCCATGAACAGGCTCTCCATCTTCATCCTCGAGCTCATGATCATCTGTTTAGAGGAAAAGATTCAAACTTTTAGACAAAATCATAAGAAAGAAACAAAACCCTAGAGAAATCACGCCGTTTCACACTGACAAAATTAGGGTTTGATAACGAAGCGATTTATGTTACCTTCATCGTCAGAAACGTTGTTCCTCCCCATGTTAATTTCAAGAAATTAGACGCACGATTACACAGATACGAACCCAGAAACCTGCAACAACGGAGATTGTTGTAAACTCTGATTTCAGATTTTGCGAAGAGAGAGTGGAAGACGGGTTCTCGTGATTTCTAGGGTTTTCAAAAAGCGAACCCGGAAGGAGCTAAAGCAGAGAAATGGATTAGGTAAGGCAGAGAGAGAGAGAGAGAGAGAGAGAGAGAGGCTTACCAGTGTGTTTTTTTTTTCTGAAGGGAAAGCCAAAAGGAGCTGAAACGAAACGAAGGTAGTGGAACAACGAAGAAGAAGACGGAACAGCGATGGGAAATTTCAAGTTTTATACTGAGATGGTGAAATTTGTCTGCATTTTTTTCCCTGCGGTTTACAAAGATGTTTTTCTTAATAAAAAAACAATTATATATTTCTGAGTCAAAATATTTTTTTTTTCTCAAATGGTTTTTACAAAATTGTACGAGTAAAAAGTAAAAAGTAAAAAGTAAAAAGTAAACTCAAACATAAACTTTTTTTTTACCTATCTCATAAGTTTAAAAGAAAATACTTGAATGAAATTTTATAAAATGTTTTGAAAACTAAATCAAACCGATTGGAAATCATTAATCTAGCTAAGTTTGTCAGCTTGAATTGAGTTAAAAATGGAATTTTAAATTAAACCGCCAAAATCAACTGAAGACTGTTAAAATCATTAACTCAATTTAATATCAAAATATCATTTACAAAATTTCAGACCTAATTTATTTAAAATTTGTTTTAATCAAATTTAAATCATAATTCAAATTCAAGCGAAACTAAAAAGAAAGACGAAGTTAATAATATTTTGTGTGTAATTTTCTTATGAAATAGTTTTACAAAATTTTATGGGTAAATACTAAACTTAAACATAAACATATTTTGGTTTGATTTATCTCATAATTTAAGTGAACAAAATAGTTGAATAACATTTATACTATATTTAAAAAAAAACTAAAGCAGACTGACTCGAAATTATGAATCTATCTGACTTTGAATTGAACCACCAAAACCAATGGAAGATAGTTCAAATCGTTATCCCAGTTTTAATATCAAATTTTGGTTTAAGAAATTTAAGACCTAGATTAATTTAAGATTTTTTTAGTCAAAATTTAAATCATAATTCAAATTTTTTGTTTTTTTTTCTTTCGAATTTATTTTGGATTTCCAATTCTATTAGAAACAAGAAAAAACATATCATTTAAGTATTATATCCTTGGTCGTCATTTCACTTGTTTTTATTCAGATGTTGTTTTTTTTCTTTTAATTAAACTATACTTGTTTTTTCCTTCAAAAATCAAGATGTAAAAGAGGTGAAATTCCTATCTAAGATCTATTTATAAGAGTGATATTATGATCTAAGGTTTATTGATGAGTATGTTACAGCTTTCTCGTATACCCCTCCATCTATTTTCATAACAATGTAAGATGACATTATCCAAATAAAAACAAAAAAAAAAGAGACAAAGTTAATAATATTTTATGTGTATTTTTTCCCAAATAATTCTACAAAATTGTATGTGTAAAAATAAACTCAAACATAATCTTCATTTTTATCTCATAATTAAATTTATTACTCAACAAAATGAATACTATTTAGGGCAATTCTCAATTTTAGTACTAAATTAAGTTTTCAATCCGAAAGTAGCACACATGTTCATATTG
Organism: Cardamine occulta; assembly: GCA_028015245.1. NCBI lineage: Eukaryota > Viridiplantae > Streptophyta > Magnoliopsida > Brassicales > Brassicaceae > Cardamine > Cardamine occulta. Next base: position 6,619,614 of record CM051366.1, read on the forward strand.
GGACAAAAGTAGAGAGAAAAATACAATTATATCCTCACCTTACAAAACAAACATTTTTCCAAAAATAGCACATACGCGATTACGAGATTTACGGCGACGAACTCTGACGACTCTGTGTCAATGCTCTGACGAACTCTCCGACTACAGCACTCCGACGAACTCTCCGACAACAGCGCTCCGACAAACTCTCCGACTCTGTTGCACTTTAGATCTATATTCAATTTAGGTTTTTTCCTAAGCTCGATTTAGATTGTGACAACGATTTATGCTTTGAAGAATTGCAAATTGAAGCTTTTGATTGTAGAATAATTAAATTAAAGTTGTGATTTGGACCTGACAAATTGGATGGTAAGTTTCTGTTGAAGCACAAAATTTTTGAATCTCTATTGAAGCAAAGTATCATAAACTTGTAGGATCTATTGAATGGGTTTGATTTGGTATCACAAAGTCTCGAGCAGTTAAAGGCTCACAATTTTGCTTGCGATGAGGATTTCAATCAGATACAAGTATATATTTCTCCTTCACATTCTCTCTCCATCTCTGCTTCTTTCTTCTTCTTCTTCTTCGTCAGATGCCAGATGGCGAATGTCGAATTTATGAGGCTTATAAGAAAATTGGGATCTTTTTGTTGTCTCGTGTGGCTGCAGTTTACACTTGTGTCTCGACTCTCTGTTTCTATCTTCTTTTCCTTAAAAATTCTCAGATCACTATGGCTTATCCTTAAAAAGTGTCCATCTTTCTCTATAAGTTATACAAAAACCCAAGAACGTGATTTGTTTTAAGTGTGATTGCTATTCAAACTAAATTCCCACATGTCTTTTTTTAGATAGTGTTACACAATATGTCAATATCCAAAGCTTTATACTCTCTCCAGACAAAGGTTACGAGTTAACTCTGACTTTTTCTTCTTCCCAACAAAGCTATTGATTTTTATTTACTGCAAGGGGAAATATACTTGAGCGTCAGAAACAGAGGATGCATGTCAATTTTAAAATGTGATAAGATATTTTTCACCTTATACTATTCTATTTTCGCTATATAAATTTTACAAACAGTGATGTACATTGCTTATAGATTTGCTGAAGAATTTGGCCGTGGAGATTTTGTCACTATGCTCCACTGTGACTTGTATGATGTGGTTAGTACCCATGTGATTTGTTTTTTCTTGTGTTCATTTTCTTTGCTTTGTTATACTTCTATCAATTTTTTTTATGTTTAGGATGGGCATACTAAATTTAAGAAGATATTCATAGTTTGTAAATTTGCCTTTTCCAAGTTATAAATTTGAGTAAGGTCTTCCTAAACTGTTTTTTGTGTGTGTAGGATATATAATATGGAAGATTCTTTTAATCTTAAAAATCCATTGCCTAACACGCTATATGAATGAGGAGAAGAACCAATGTTAAATAACCAGTCCATTATTGCAGTGTGGTAAAGATTGCAAGAACTAGTTAGTGGTAAGGTGTTGAACCGCATGAAGAGTACATTTATGGGACCTCTCATTGAGGCGGGTGGAGGAAACTTGGACTTATGAGAGAAGAATATCTTCTAAAGCTTTGTATGTTTATGATGATGGGAGAAATTCTGTGTATGATGAGTTTTCTATCAGATTCTAATCATTTAGGAAAAGGTATATAAACTTTAGGAAGACTTTCCTAAAATGTAAGAAATTTTTCCTAAATATATTCTTAAAATATATACTAATAAAAAACACAAAATATTAGGAATGGTTTCCTAAAACAATGAAATGCTTCTTAAAAACAATGAAATGCTTTCTAAAAACAATGAAATGTTTCATAACATGTCAATATAAAGTAGAGAATTAGGACAGATTTCCTAAAACAATAAAATGCTACTAAAAGAATAAAATGTTTCATAACATATCAATATAAAGTAGAGAATTAGGACGGGCTTCCTAAAAACAATGAAATGCTTCTAGAAAACAATGAAATGCTTTCTAAAAAAATGAAATAGTTCCTAAAACAATCAAATAGTTCATAAAACAATGAAATGCTTCCTAACATGTCATTATAAAGTATTAGGAAGGGTTTCCTAAAACAATGAAATGTTTTCTAAAAAAAATAAAATGTTTATAACATGTCAATATAAATATTATAACGGATTTCCTAAAAACATTTAAATACTTCCTAAAACAATGACATATCATAAATGCTTACTAAGAGAATGAAATTGGTAAGACTTTTGATTGTTTTCTACTTTCTTTCTTTCCGGGCTCATGTAGTTTATGCCCCCTGATCAACATTGGATCTTGCTTTTTTTCCCCAGGATACCGTGTTCAGAGGAGGCATTGGCTATTATGGCCCATTTTCATCTTTTCCTTTGCAGTACTTGTTGCTCAAGTCCTGTTGTAACGCTCGTGTTCCTGAAATTAATTAATTTAATTAATTTGGAAGTTCTTTCGAGTTTATGAACCTTAGACAAGTCTCGAGAAATTGATTATGGAGTGAAATAATCAATTTAGATTTGTTCCGGGGATGTCATAAATCATTTCAAAAGTTGTGGGGTTTTCTCATTAAAAAGTCAAAAGCAATTTTTCTTCTTCTTTTTCTCTTTCTTCTTCCTTGGAGCGCCATTTTTGGTTAGGGAAAAGAGAGTGAGTGAGCTTGAGAGCTTGAGAGAAAAGAAGAGAGAAGAATAGAGAGAGGCTTGGAAAGCTTGTGGGAAGCTTGGATATTGTGAGACCAAAGGGGGTGGAGCTTTGTGAAGCTTAGCAAAAGGAAAGATTGGAGTGAGGCTTTGTGGCGTGAGCTTTGGAGGAAGAGGAGAGATCTTTCTTGAGCTTGGGGAGGTCATCTAAGCATAGATCCATCCATTTTAAGGTGAGTTGTGATCAAAGGTTATCATTAAGCCATGTGTGGGGGCTTGTGGGGTTGTGCTAAGCTTTGGGGTGTTCCTAGGTTGCTTAGAAACCTTGTGGTCATTTGTGGAGCTTTAGCTAGAGTTTGCTAAGCTTGTGGTGGTTAGGGAACCATGGATTTATGCTTGTTGTGCCTTGTTAAGCTTTGATTGTGAATTTTTATGCTTGCTTGGTGATTGTGTGTGTTATGTTTTTTTGGTGATTCTATAGCTTGTTGGGAGTGTTTTCCTAGTTGCTTGGTGTGGTATTGCCTTGCTTGGTGTGTGTATTGGTTGTGGTTTAGAGGTTTGGCCTTAGGATTGTGCCTAAGCTAAGTTGAGAAGTGGGGAAATCGGACCCGCTATCGACAAGGTGTGGTCGATAGGGCGAGGTCGATAGGTGCTATCGACTAGGGCAGGTCAATAGAGCGAGGTCGATAGGTCCTGCTGGACGTTTTTCTTAGTGCTTATCGACCAGGTGTGGTCGATAGAGCGAGGTCGATAGGATGTATCGACTAGGGCAGGTCGATAGGTTGGTCGATAAATCTTGCTGAGTGTTTTCCTAGTGTTTATCGACTAGGTGTGGTCGATCGAGCGAGATCGATAGGGTTTATCGACTAGGGCATGTCGATAGGTTGGTCGATAAATCCTGATGGACATTTTTCCTAGTGCTTATCGACCAGGTGTGGTCGATAGAATGAGGTCAATAGGGTGTATCGACCAGATTGATTGATAGGTAAGTCGATGAGTTTTTTCAGATGGTTTTTAGGATGGCTATCGACTAGGTCGTAGTCGATAGTGGCTATCGACCAGGTGTGCTCGATAGGGTGAGGTCGATAGTTGGTATCGATGGTGATGGTCGATAGAGTGTGGTCGATTGACCCTGTTGTTCTGTGACTTGTGTTTTTAGCATTTCTTGATGTTGTGAATTGCTAGGTGGTTAGTCATTGATGTGTTTGATTAGCTTTGCATGAGGTTGCATGTCTAGCTGATTGTTTAAAGTAATACGTGGTGTTATTATTTCGTGTTGGTGTGGTTGTTTGAATTGTGTGGGCTTTCATATAACCTATTGTTGGGAGGATCAATCTCACTCAGCGTTTGGTTTACTAAATGTTGATGCATCACTTTTGTCGATGCAGGTAAAGATAACGTGTGATCGTGGAATTGAGGCGAGGAGGGGGAGGATGATTAGGACCAGTAGTTTTAGGTTTTGTAGCTTTCGTAGGATTGCTAGAATCGGTAGAACTGTTGACCATGTGTGGTCGTCGTTGCTTGTTGAATGTTAATTACTTGGAGATTATTTAAATGTATGGGCGTTTATTTATTAAGTAATTGCGTGTAAACAAAAAAAATAAGAGTGCGGTCGTCTCACCTGTACTTTTTCATTTGGGCTGCTACTGGGATACACCAGATACTGGCTCAATGAGGGTTTTTGGCTTTATGATGTAAGAGTTCATCTCATTCTTTTACTCACCTTACTGCTTATATTTACTGGCTCGATGAGGGTTCGATATTGTTTGGCCTTCTCTTGTTCTTTGCAGCCTTGAAAAAAATGTTGTATTACAAAGTTTAAATACTTGGGTTTGGATTTAGGAAGGATTCATGATAGTTTAGGAAGGATTTTGGAAAGATTCCTAACAGTTTAAGAAGGGTTTTGGAAGAATCGGTTGTTATTTAGGAAATATTTGGGAAGGATTTTTACTTATTTAGGAAAAGGTTAGGAAGGTTTGTCAAGACTTTATAAAATTTACGCCCTTTGTTGCATATCAAGTGTTTTGATTTGCTGTGTTAATTTCTGTATAGATAAATGTAGAGCTCCTAGGTATTTCATATAGAACCCTTTACTGTTGGAATCATAGTTTGGTCGTAGGCACAATGTGTGTGATCTCATTGTTTAATAGAGAAAGCAGAGATGTGAGACTGATTAGAGAGGAAGACATGATTACCTCGTTCTCGGTTTCGAAAAACAGCAGGCATTTTCTGATCATTCTCATCACCAAGATCAGATCCATATTTGAAGCATTGATGGCCAACAACCATTTAAGATGTTTGAATATAATGGCCACAAGCATAGTCGGTTTATTATCAGGTCTTGCTTTGGAGGCTATGAAGAACATCATCACCAGTGAGAGTGAAGATTCTCATGTAAAAACAGTATCTTAGAGTCTTCCGGTCTCAGAAACATTTTCTTGTAGTGATGTTTCTCTGTTGTTGTTGCAGGTGTACATATGGGGTATAATAAGAGCACGGAAGGAACCTTGTCGTGTATTGCGAGAATACTAAGAACACTCATGATATATTTCATAAAGTAATCCAATAAAATAACAATCAAACAATTGTTATGGATTTATCAAACTTTGACAAAGTTTTAGGAAGAGCTTCCTAAATACAATGACATGTAAATAGATATATCAAATGAGTGTTATAGATAAAATAAAACGTTTAGGAATTGCTTCCTAAATTTATAAAAATTAACATTCAATTTAGCATGGCGTTTCCTAAATTTAGGAATCATTTACACATTTTTAGGATGGATTTCTTAAACTTGAAGTCTTTTTAATTCGAACAACTTTATAAATTTAATAGATGTATACACGTATTTAGGAATCATTTAAACATGTTTAGGAAAAGTTTCCTAAACATATTATAATTATTCTTATATTCAAATAACAAATTTAGGAAGCATCACATTATACCCCTTTTACGAAAATGATTTCTTAAATATGAAAACAAGAATTTCTGTTTTAGGAACGTATTTAGGAATCATTTAAACATATTTAGGAAGAGTTTCCTAAACAGGTTATGTGACGACCACACTCTTATTATTTTTTATTTTTTACAAAATCAATTACTTATTAATTAAATGCGCATACATTTAAATAATCTCCAAGTAATTAACATCAACAACAACAACAACAACGACCACACATGGTCAATAGTTCTACCCGGTTCTAATAATCCTACGAAAGCTACAAAACCTAAAGCTACCGGTCATAATCATCCTCCCCCTCCTCGCCTCGATTCCACAATCACACTTTATCTTTACCTGTATTGACAAAAGTGATGCATCAACATTTGGTAAACCAAACGCCGAGTGAGATTGATCCTCCCAACAACAGGTTATATGAAAGCCCACACAATTCAAACAACCACACCAACACGAAATAATAACACCACGTATTACTTTAAAACAATTAGCTAACATGCAACCTTATGCAAAGCTAATCAAATACATCTATAACTAACCACCTAGCAATTCACAACATCAAGAAATGCTAAAAACAAAAGTCACAGAACAACAGGGTCAATCGACCACAACCTATCGACCAACACCATCGATACCCCCTATCAACCACAACCTATCGACCACACCTGGTCGATAGCCACTATCGGCCTCGACCTACCGACCACACCTAGTCGATAGTCATCCTAAAAACCATCCAAAAAAACTCATCGACTTACCTATCGATCACACCTAGTCGATACACCATATCGACCTCGCTTTATCGACCACACCTGGTCGATAAGCACTAGGAAAAACACCCAGCAGGATCTATCGACCAACCTATCGACCTGCCCTAGTCGATACATCCTATCGACCTCGATTTATCGATCACACCTGGTCGATAAGCACTAGGAAAAACGTCCAGCATGACATATCAACCTCGCTCTATCGACTTGCCCTAGTCGATAGCGCCGATCGACCTCGCCCTATTGACCACACCTGGTCGATAGTGGGTCCGATTTCCCCACTTCTCAACTTAGCCTATGCACAATTCTAAGGCCAAATCTCTAAACCATAACCAATACACACACCAAGCAAAGCAATACCACACCAAGCAACTAGGGAAACACTCCCAACAAGCTATGGAATCACCAAGAAACCACAACACACACAATCACCAAGCAAGCATAAGAATTCACAATCAAAGCTTAACAAGGCACAACAAGCACAAATCCATGGTTCCCTAACCACCACAAGCTTAGCAAACTCTAGCTAAAGCTCCACAAATGACCACAAGGTTTCTAAGCAACCTAGGAATATCCCAAAGCTTAGCACAACCCCACAAGCCCCCAAACATGGCTTAATGGTAACCTTTGGTCACAATTCACCTTAGAATGGATGTATCTATGCTTAGATGGACTCCCCAAGCTCAAGAAAGATCTCTCCTCTTCCTCCAAAGCTCACGCCAACTAGCCTCACTCCAAACCTTCCTTTTTCCCAAGCTTCTCAAAGCTCCACACCCTTTGATCTCACAAGATCCAAGCTTCACCAAGCTTACCAAAACCTTTCTCTTCTTCTTCTCTCTTCTCCAAGCTCACTCTCAAGCTTCCAAGCTTCTTTTTTTTCAGCCACAAATGGCGACAAAGGAGGAAGAAGAAGAAGAAGAGAAAACAAAATGATTTTGACTTCCTTTTGAAAAAAACTCCACAACTTTCTATTCGATTTATGACACCCCAGGAACAAATCTAAATTA
>CM051366.1:6627047-6677047 GCA_028015245.1 Cardamine occulta
ATTATTTCACCCCATAATCAATTTCTCAAGACTTGTCTAAGGTTCATAAACTCGAAAAAACTTGCAAATTAATTAAATTAATTAATTTCTGGAACATGGGTGTTATAAATTATAATTATTCTTGTATTCAAATAACAAATTTAGGAAACAGTTTTACCCCCTTTTACGAAAATGATTTCTTAAATATAAAAACAAGAATTTATGTTTTAGGAAAGTATTTAGGAATCATTGAAACATGTTTAGAAAAGGTTTTCTAAACATATTATAATTATTCTTGTATTCAAATAACAAATTTAGAAAGCAGTTATACCTCTTTTACAAAAATGATTTCTTAAATATGAAAACAAGAATTTCTGTTTTAGGAACGTATTTAGAAATCATTTAAACATGTTTAGGAAGGGTTTTATAAACATATTATAATTATTCTTGTATTCAAATAACAAATTTAGGAAGCAGTTATACCCCCTTGGAATATATTTATCAAACGAGTGTTATGGATAAAAACAAACATTTTAGGAAGGGCTTCCTAAACACAATGACTTGGAATAGATTTATCAAACGAGTGTTATGGATAAAAATAAACGTTTTAGGAAGAGCTTACTAAACACAATGACATGTTTCATAAAGTAATCAAACGAGTGTTATAGAATTATCAAATTTTGACAAAGTTCTAGGAAGAGCTTCCTAAACACAATGACTTGTAATTGATTTATCAAACGAGTGTTATGGATAAAAATAAATGTTTTAGGAAGGACTTCCTAAACACAATGATATGTTTCATAAATTAATCAAACGAGTGTTATAGAATTATCAAACTTTGACAAAGGTTTAGGAAGAGTTTTCTAAACATAATAACTTGTAATGGATTTATCAAACGAGTGTTATGGATAAAAATAAACGTTTTAGGAAGAGTTTCTTAAACTCAATGACATGTTTCATAAAGTAATATAATAAATCCTTGAATTTGTCATACTCATCCATCTTGAATAACAATGCTCCTTTCTCAGAATCAACTAATAATTTCCACTAAGTATTTTCACTTGACGTCCACTCTCCACATACAAAATAGAGATTCAACATCTATCAAAGAAAAACTTCATCAGATATATCTTAACAGACCATAAGTTTCATAACATGTCAATATAAATTATTAGGAAGGGTTTCCTAAACTAGTTACATGCTTCCTAAGAACATTGCATGATTCCTAATATGTTTATTATGTGTCATGCTCAGCCAAAATTCAAGTTCATAGTTCTTTATATTTGGTTCATGCATGTGCTCCTGTAACATACAACTTGTTGATTTGATTAATGGATATATAAGAAAATGTTCAGATAAACATACAATAACAAGCAATTAATTTGAGGTTTAAATTGTCAAAATAAAGTGTTAGGAAGAGTTTCCTAAGGGGGTGTATTGGAGTGAATATTTGGAGAGATTTGAGTTTTAATGAGTTTTGAGATGATTTGGTGAAATTTTGGTGAAATTTTGGTGAATTAGGAATTTTGTTATTAAATCCCCTCAAATCTCACATGAAACTTTTAAATCAAATTCTAATCATATTTCAAAAATCAGTGGATTTGAGTGTATAATTTAAAATCATTAATCCAATAACACTGGATTTTAAAAGATATTTTAAAATTCATGTTTCAATAACACATGATTTGTCATTTAAACTCAAATCTCTCTAAATACTCAGTCCAATACACCCCCTAAAATGATTACAGGCTTCCTAAAAATTGTCATCATTCCTAGAACAATGGCATACCTCCTATCATATTGACTATGTGCCATGGTCAGCCAAAATCCAATATGAGACAATATATAATAAACACAAAAACACAGTAGTTAAGACAGGTTCACTAATTTAACTTCTCTCTTGATAAAACTCCTATACAATAGAAAACAAAAGGAATAAGATATAAGTAAAGCTAAAGATAGAAAAAACTACATTGTTGAAATCAAAACTAAAGCCAAAAGATACATGTTTCTTCTTAGCTACACATTTTTACATTATTGCAATAGAGAAGTTGGTAAGAATTGGGATACTACTCGTCTTGAAGTCTCAGGTCTTAAGATGGTTGGAGGTGATCGTAACTCTAAGAACTGGTGGAGAAAGGTATATTATTTTAATTGGATGTGTACTTTTAGTCAAGCTTGGGAAGAATGAAACATCTCTTACTGTTTAATGTGTTTTATGTGTTCTAGCTTGAAATGGTACATAAGGTATAGTTGGGAATACTGTTGATAAAGAGGAACGATTGATGCAAAACACACACGAAAAGAGATCACATTTATTGAAATTTAGGAACGATTTAATAATATTTATGAAGAACTCATTGAAATTCAAGAAGACTTTCATGAAAAAGTTTGGATATTCCAAATTTTCTAAATATATAAATTTATGTGTTCTAGCTTGAAATGGTACACAATGTATAGTTGGGAGTACTGTTGATAGGGAGGAATGATTGATGCAAAACACACAAAAAGAGATCACATTTATTGAAATTTAGGAAGGATTTAAAAATATTTAGGAAGAACTCATTGAAATTCAGGAAGACCTTCATGAAAAAGTTTAGATATTACAAAATCAAGAAAGCTCAGCCTCGAACCAACCAAGGTAATACTGTTTACTTGACAGAAAATGAAGCTCAGAATATCAAGAATCTCCCAGATATAACGTCGGAACCTCAAGCTATCGCTAGAACAAGCTGTGAAGCCGATAGATAACAAATGGAGCAAGAAGAGGAATCTGAAGCTAACCACGAGGAAACACTTGAATATATCAACCCTTTGGACTTCATTACAACTCAAGAGAAAGAATTCATATAAGAATACAAGCTTGACGGACCAATACTCGCCTTAAAAACTCCAGCTTCAAACCCAGCCAATAAGAGCACAAACCAGGTATTTTCTATTTATTATGAATTTGTGCATGTAATCCCGTGTATTTAGAGCTTTAAAAGCCCCAGTTCGAGCCTCAACTCTGATGGAAACAATCTAGATAGTTTTTTTATTTTATTTTAGAAAACTTTCCTTTCTTTGTATTTTAAACGCTTTGTAGTTTTTTTCCTTTTTACAAGTCCTGTTGTTTTGAGTCATTTGCAATTTTTTTGAGTCGACCAAAAGTAGGTCATGAGCTGAAGAACCCCTTTATAAGGTTCCCCTGCAGCATTGTAAAATTTCAACATTTTTGATATTAATAAAATGTCGTATTCTCTTCTTCTTCAAACTGTGTTCTTGTTGAGATTGTTTGCTCTGTTCTTAGAGTGTGGAATTACCTATGGTCGAGCCTTGTTCAGTATTAGAGATCCCCTCACAATCTCTATGGTGGCTTTGATCCATTTTGTCAGTTTGCTTGTGGAATCAATCAGCAATACAGCGCCCTCATTTCAACCTTCATTCATCATCCATTCAAGTTGCAGGTCTTGAAACCGTTTGTCATAAGATTGGTGGACTCCTATCTTATATCAACAAACATAAAAAAAGTATCAACACTAAACTCACCCTATCTCAACAACAACATTATCAGTTTCAATCCAAAATTTCCACCTCTTAAGTACTTCCCTAGTAGCTTTACTCATTATCACTAACACAACTCTTTGTAACTTCCCAGCTTCAAGCCATTATTTAGAACCCAAAATAATCATAAATTTAGTCTCAGGTTCTCACAAATATTTAAGATCATATCATAAATCTATGTCCATTGTTCTGTCCGAGTTTATTAATTAGAAATAGTTCAAAAAAACCATGGAAATACTAAAAACTTTGGCTTCAATCCATTCTTTATGTAACATCCCGGTTTCTGAGAAGAGGTTAAGAGATTTGATTTGGCTACCTATATCACCAAAGTGCACTTATCTTTTCCGTCACTCCTCTAGTTAGAATTCCAGAGTTAAGCGTGATTGAGCTGGAGTAGTACTAGGATGGGTGACCTACCGGGAAGTGGTTGTCGGTACCGTGTGAGTGAGGCCAAAGCACGGGGAAAGATCCTGTGGTGATTTGAAGGGATGGTAACAAGTCTCTAGGGCCTCAGGAAATTAATGCACCGGCCATCGGACGAAGGTGGGGCCCACGGGCCTAGAGGGGACGTGCAGCGCTCATAGACCTGGAGGGGGCGTGGGGCTCACGGGCCTAGAGAGGACGTGAGGTGCTCACGGATGGTGGCGGGCGGGGCATTACAATTGGTATCAGAGCTCTAGGTTATGTCAAACCGGTTCTGACCCGGGAGGCAGTTCTGAGGGTGATGGGTGCGCAACGAAGACGTTGCGGTCTGTTAGTGGGGGTGAGTTGTAACATCCCGGTTTCTGAGAAGAGGTTAAGAGATTTGATTTGGCTACCTATATCACCAAATTGCACTTATCTTTTCCGTCACTCCTCTAGTTAGAACTCCAGAGTTAAGCGTGATTGAGCTGGAGTAGTACTAGGATGGGTGACCTACCGGAAAGTGGTTGTCGGTACCGTGTGAGTGAGGCCAAAGCACGGGAAAAGATCCTGTGGTGATTTGAAGGGATGGTAACAAGTCTCTAGGGCCTCGAGAAATTAATGCACCGGCCGTCGGACGAAGGTGGGGCCCACGGGCCTAGAGAGGGCGTGGGGCTCACGGGCCTAGAGAGGACGTGAGGTGCTCACGGACGGTGGCGGGCGGGGCATTACACTTTAGACCAAAAACACACAGAGATCACATTATCAGTCTCAGGCTCTCACAAATCTTCATATACAAAATAATCCTTAAGATCATATCTCAAAATCTATGTCTATTGTTCAACAAAATCAGATATCTACCATGGAAATTGCTAGAAACTTTACCGGAAAGCTAAAAAGTGAGATTTGACGGATTCATCTTCAATAAGCAACATCGAAAGTCCATATTTCTTCACTTTCACAAAGCTTTCCTCTGGATACACGCGAGGATGCTGCATTACCATTGATCCTATATTCAGAGCTTGCTGGTGAATTATGGAGAAAGGAGAAAAAAGCTTGATAAAAAAACTGTAATTTCAAAGTAGAGAAGAGAAGCTTGATCTAAACAATGTAATTTCAAAATCAGAGAAGAGAAGTTTGATCAAAAATTACAGAATTCACAAATTCAAAAATCCAATTGAAAATTGATTGAAAGAAGAAGAGAAATTTGAACAAAAACACTGTAATTTAGCTGAAAAGAAGAGAAGCTTGATAAAAAAATCAATCTGTACATAACAAAAATTGCCAAATCGAACTGAAATTGATTGAAATAAAGAAAAGAGACTTGAGCAAAACCTTATTTATGAGGAGGAACAGAAATTATGGAGGAAGGACGCGAGGAAGAAGATGAAATCAAGGACAGGAGGAAGAAGATCTGTCGTTGTTCCTTCGATGACGCCAATTTCGATGTCATCTTCGCCGTCGTCACCGTCACCAAAAACTGAAGAAGATTGATCGAGAGGATAAAATCAAAAATAGCACATTTTAAAACATGGGCATTTTCGCCTTTTAGCAACATAAAAATGCTATTCATATCCAATTTGTTTTCTCTGCTATTTGTGTCCAAAAAACTTAAAGTGGTGCCATTACAGAGAATTTCTCTATTATTTACAAGAGCTGGAGAAAAAAATAAAAGCCAAAGAGCTAATATCAAAAACCTCTAGTTTGAAACCACCTCGGTCGTGTATTGTTTTTTTCAATTACGTGGATGAGATAGCTTGTCGGTTGTTGCATGTGTCGTGTCGCTGGTCATCCCGCTACAAATATAATAGATGGTTTCTTTATTAAAAAACAACACTTGAATACAAAATTTAAATGAGATGATTTTTAAAAATCAACAATCAAAAACTTAAATAAGATGATTTTTCTTGTTTTTTGATAGAACTGGAAATTCAAAATTAATTTGGAAAGAAAAAACAAAGATTTTGAATTATGATTTACAATTTGACTCTAAAAATTATAATTAATCTAGGTATTAAATTTCTTAGTTCAAGTTTTGATATGAAACTGAGTTAACGATTTTAACGTTCTTCTGTTGATTTGGACGATTATATTTAAATTTGTTTTGTTACTCTATTCAAACTGAAATAGATTAATGATTTCCGGTCACTCTTATTTAATTTTCAAAACATTATATAAATGTTATTCAAGTATTTTCCAATTAAATTATATGATCAACCAAACATAAAAGTTTATGTTTGAGTTTAGGTTTTACTCATATAATATTACATGTGTAATTTTTTCTCAAATAGTTTTACATAATTGTATGTATATGCTTTTAGTACCGCTAGTTTTTATCGTTTACTGCATTGATAAATGATTACCAATAAAACTTTAATTCATAGTCATTGTTATAAACTTTAATTCATAGTCATTGTTATAAAAATCAGCCGCCTAGCCGTCTAAGCGGTCGTCTAATCGGTTAACGGTAGCTATCCACCACGATTTTGCCTAATCGAAGTCACTAATCGATTGACCGATTTACATTGATTAATCCCCGAGTTTAAAAAAAAATTGTCAAATTTATTTTTTTACACAATTTAATAAAAGTTTAGCCCAATTACAAAAAAAAATCCAGTAACAATCCAGTTGATACCGGATCCCGAACCGAGGATCCACTCTCACAAATTATGATATGTGTCATCCATTTCAGCAGATCAAATGAAGGGCTAGGTCAGTTCGGAGTAAGCAAAGACGAACAAACAGTACGGGAGCTCGATGGAGTGAACTAGGGTCCAATCAGTGGTGAAGCCTCGCGGAGGGAAGGAGCAAGCGAAGCAAAGAGTGTCCGCGAAGTGAGGTGAATCTGCGAGCTGAAGAGAAAAATTATTCAAAAGTCAAGGCGTTACAACATTAAAGACCAAATCGAAACCGTTGAATTAAAATTGAATCATAGGATTAATTAGTATTTATTCTTAGCGTTTAATCATTAATTTATGTATAAATATAGATCCCCATTGTCATGTTGTTGTTCACCACTTCTGTCATAGGTACATGATTACCTCCGTCGCCCACTGAATCGCTGGTTAGATTTGGCACTCTGCCTGGATTGCTTTCGGCTTATGTCGTCGTCGTTTGGTTGGTCGGCGTCGAAAAGTTAGCACTTTGAGAAGGATTCATAGGAGTTTGAGGATTGGAACTCCTTGTGGTCCCAAAAAGCATGCAGGAACTACGACTCCCAGAAGAAGTCCCAGCAGAAACTGAATCCAAACGAGAAGAAATTATTGCATGACTGTTATTTAAGTTTACCGGACCATCTTTCAATAAGGCCAATTTCTTCTCCATGGTACTGAGCTTTGTGGATAGATCAGTCGTGCTTTGAGAGATAATGGCAAGAGATGTCTGGATGGTGGTGATGGCATCAGTGTTGTCAGCGATATTGCCACTGGTACTGCCAGTCATGATTGATTTATTGATGATGAAAACTGTTCTGAAATGGTAGGTTTGTAGATTGAAAGTCTGATTCTCCCCACAGACGGCGCCAAAATGTGCATACTGGATCTTACACCCAATAATATATTGAATAATTTGTAAAGTAAAATAGAAATTACTTAAGAATTGATTGAAAATAGAAATAGATTTGCTCAAAGAAAAGTATAAATTTGTATATATTGATTTCGAGTAGAAAAATAATCGACCTCTTCACATGACTATGGAGATCTATATTTATACACAAATTAATGATTAAATACTACGAATAAATACTAATTAATCATATGATTCTTCTTTAATGATCTCCCAGCTAATTTAGGAGACACTTGGGGTCATGCAATCGTGTCATATTTTAACCAAGTTAATCGCCAGTTAGATGAAATGAAATCAAAGTTCTACCAGGCAACCAGTTCGGCTCCTGAAGTAGACAAAGTGATTGAGAAAACTCGCCATTCGCCGTTTACTTCACGGATCGCCAACTTTCAGAGTCAACATGCCATATGGTTGCTTTTCAGATTGCAGCTGGGCGAATTGAGCTCGAAGCACATGAAGAAGATGCAGGCTATTGCAAGATACTCTCAGAGAATCTCTCTGGTTAAGCCCTCTTGTGGTTTACTCAACTTGATCCCGCTACGATTGATAACTTTGAACAGTTATCATCGGCCTTTATCATGTAGTACTCTGTACTCATGGAAAAAGGTAAAACGGATAGTGATCTTTGGAATCTGTCTCAGGGTCCTCAAGAACCCTTGAGAAAGCATATTACTAAGTTAAAGGACATTTTTTCCAAGATCCCAAAAATTTCCTAACGGTTATCCTCATATTATCGAGGATAACTGTTAGCGTATTCCTTTAAGAATAGTAAGGGTCTGATCAACCCATTTTCTCTTGAAAAAAAACTCGTCGTAGAGTTCAAACAAAAATGTTGGACTTTTCAAACCCAACACAATTGTTCAAATAATATCTAAACTGCCATAGTAACTCTAATCTTTATACAAGTCTCAATGGACGAAGCTATCTAGGCAAAATAAAATCATGTTCTAAATGAAAACGGACAATTCCTAACCTAACTAGATGTACCCACCAAATATGTACATAAAAAAAAACAACTACAACATCTAAGCTAAAAATCTTCTTTGGACCGCACATAATCAAGATCTACCCGAAGACTCTCGGGCTTTGTTACCATGGTTAGACATTGCCTGAAGCATTTTATGTTGAAGGTTAGTCATATGTTTGGAACTCATAATTGAAACATTAGAGCCAAATTGATTGAATTTTGCCTCCTTAGGAAGCGAAGACCGATCTTCTGTAGCTCCACTAGAAGTGTGACCTTGTCTTTTCTTCATTATCTCATTCCCATTCTTCCTTGTTCATTTTCTGAGACATCAAATACTAGCAAACACATCAAAAATACCAAAACATTCAAAGAAATATATATAGAGATAAGCATGGGATTTTCTCCCAAGTGAGCTTGTTTTAAGTCTTATAGCTTTACAGTTTATACCCTAGTCTGTTGAGGGTTCATCGAGGGGTACTGAGGTCCCCTCTTGAATGACCTGGTCTGCCATGTAGGGCTTGACCCTTTGACCATTGATGGTGAACTATTTTCCCTATATAGTCAATAAAGTGATTGCCCCATAAGGCAAAACTTCTTTAATGCAGAATGGTCCTGACCACCTTGACTTTAAGTTTCCTGGAAAGAGCTTGAGCTTCGAGTTGAACAGGAGAACTTGATCTCCTACCTTGAACTTCCTGGGCAGGATCTTCTTTTCATTGAAAGCTTTGGTCCTCTCCTTGTACACTTTTGAACTTTCATACGCTTCAAGTCTGATCTCCTATAGCTCATGCAGACTCATTTCTCTCTTCTCTTGGTTTGTTTTCAATTCAAGGTTGAGAAGCTTTGTTGCCTAGAGAGCCTTGTATTTGATCTCTACCGGTAGATGATAAGCCTTGTCATATAGAAGCTGGAATGGTGTTCTTTCTATAGGGGTTTTGTAGGAAGTTCTATAGGCCTATAGAGTTTCATCTACTTTAGCTGTCCAATCTCTCTTTGAAGTCCCAACCACCCTAGCAAGGATTGCCTTGATCTGCTTGTTGGAAACTTCTACTTGTCCACTGGTTTGAGGGTGGTAAGGCGTAGCCACCTTATGTTTGACTCCATGCTTCCTTAGGAGGTTCTCAAGCAGTTTGTTGATAAAGTGGAATCCTCCATCTCAGGCTTTAACAAGTATATCAGGCTTTCTGCCGATGGTGAAGAGTTTTTGGTCGGATATTGATGAGCTATATAATTCAACATCTGCTCTATTCTGGCTTTCAAAAAAATCAGAAGGATTGGTAAAGAGAAGCTATGAGTCCTGTCTACTCAAACATTATAGGCATATGAAGCACTATGTGATTCTCAATCAAAATATTTACTATCTCTGACCCAGTAGCTAATGGAGATGGAAATTCGGTTTTATGAAAAATGGAAGCATCTGGCTGAACTAGAAGAAACTTTCTTACGCCAAAAATCAAATTTGCATTGGTTAAAGTTTGGAGATGGAAACAATTGTTATTTTCATCAGTCGGCACATCAAAGAAAAGTTTGAAACATGATAAGAGAGATTAAGATAACGGATGGGACAGTGGTGAATACTCAAGATGATATTAAAGAGGAAGCTTAAATGTTTTTCCAGAATTTTTTGACATAGTCTTTGCCGAATTCTGATGAAGTATCCGAGGAATATCTAGGAGACTTGCTGGGGTTTCAGTGTGGAGAAGTGGATGAGACGATGTTGAGAAAAGTGGTGACAGAGGAGGAAGTAAAAAAAAATTTATTTTCAAGTCTGCTTGGGAAATTGTTGGCAAGGATGTTGTGGTGGCGATCCAATCTTTTTTCGATAAAGGATTTCTACCGAAGGGTTTAAACTCTACAATATTGGCTCTTATCCCTAAGAAGGCAGAAGCACATGAGATGAAAGACTACCTTCCTATTTCTTGTTGCAATGTCATCTATAAAGTTATTTAAAAGCTCTTAGCCAATAAATTAAAAAAGATCCTGCCAAAATTCATCGCTCCTAACCAATCTGCGTTTGTAAAGGATAGACTCTTCATGGAAAATGTCCTTCTTGCTTCAGAGTTGGTGAAAAATTATCATAAAGATATTGTGTCTTCACGTTGTGCGGTAACGATAGATATATCAAAGGCTTTCGACTCGGTTCAATGGTCTTTTTTAATATCTACATTAAGGGCGTTGGGTATCCTGGGAAAATTCATTCATTGGCTTAGTCTTTGCTTCACTACGGCTTCATTTTCAGTTCAAGTGAATGGTGAGAAAGCAGGTTTTTTTCAAAGTGCTAGGGGGCTGCGTCAGGGATGTTCGTTATCTCCTTACATTTTTATGATATGCATGCATGTGTCTGTCAAAAATGTTGGATAAGGCAGCTATGGAGAGACATATAGGTTCCACCCGTACTATCAAAACTTTAAGCTTACGCATCTTTGTTTTGCGGATGATTTGTTGGTGTTTTTAGATGGAAATAAGCAATATATTGACAGAATTCTTCAAGTTTTTAAGGATTTTACTGCAGTTTCAGGCCTATGTATAAGTCTGGAAAAATTGACCTTATATATGGCAGGGGTTACAGACACGGCAAGAGGTGTTATTCTAGACCAATTTCTGTTTGAATGTGTCTATCTTCCAATAAGGTACATGGGTCTACCGTTGTTGACGAAGAGAATGACAGTTAATGATTACATGCCTTTGTTAGAAAAAATCCAAGATCGTATTAGCAGTTGGACAACGAGACATATTTCTTTGCTGGGAGATTACAACATATTGGCTCAGTTATTCACAGCCTCACGAACTTTTGGATCTCGGTTTTTCGATTACCTAAGGCGTGTATAGAAGAGATTGATAAAATTTGTGCAGCATTTCTATGGTCTGGCCCAGAGTTAAACCCTAAGAAAGCTAAAGTACCATGGCACCATATATGTAGGCCAAAAGAAGAACGGGGTTTGGGATTGAGATCAATCACAGAAGCAAATAAGGTGAGTTGTGTGAAGATGATTTGGAGGATTCTTTCAGCCCATTCCTTTTTGTGGGTAAACTGGGTGCGACAATATCTTATACAGAAAGGTTCTTTTTGGTCGGTTAAAGAAACTACATTTCTTGGTTTGTGGACATGGAGGAAGTTACTTAAAAATCTAGAGCTTGCAGCATCTTTGTGCAAAGTGGAAATCAACAATGATAGTACAACATCACTATGGTTTGATCAATGGACACCATTGGATCGATTAATCGATCTAACATAGAATCGTGGCTGTATAGACTTGGGACTACAGTTACACTCAACAGTTGAAAGTGTTATCCTTACACATCGAAGAAGAAATCAGAGAACTGATGCATTGAATAGCATTGAAGAGGAGATAGAGAATCTGCGTCAAAAAGAGGCAGTGGCTGAACAAGACGTGGTGCTATGGAAATTCAAAAGAGATAAGTTCAAATGTAAGTTTAACTTAAAGGAAACATGGAAGCAGACTCGAATAGCAAACCCCACAAAGGAATGGTATAAAGGCGTTTGGTTCTCTTATGCAACACCTAAATACTCGTTCCGGTCGTGGCTTGCAATTCAAAACAGACTCTCAACTAGAGATCGAACCTTGAGCTAGAATACTGGGGCATCGGCAACTCGCAGCTTGTGTCCGGAACCTGTGGAGACAGGGAACCATCTGTCCTTTAAATGTCCATATTCAGCTGCGGTATGGAAGTATCTAACCCACAATCTTCTCACCTCTAAGTACGTAAGTCAATGGGATGGTATTATTGCTCTGCTTACTGATGAAACAAAAGATACACTCCTTATATTTTTGTTGCGATATGTGTTCCAAACCATAATTTACATCATATGGCGAGAGAGGAATGGGAGAAGACATGGTGAACCTGCAACTCATTCCTTCCAGCTAGCCAAAATCATTGACAAGAATATTCGGAACAGATTATCATCCATTAGAGACATGGGAGAGACGTGATATGACAAAGGGATGGAGCAGTGGTTTACTACCCGATGAAAATAGTTGGCTTTTAAAATTACTTGTATCAAATTTCAATATTTTAATCATTCGATGTAAAAAATGATTTTTTTTGTTTGAATATAATTTAACATTTATTTCAAAAAAAATAAAATGGGATCCTCCATCACTTATCACTACTCGTGGGACTCCGAATCTGAGAAAGATGATATTCTTGAACATCTTTAGAACCACCTTCGCATCATTTGTTGGGGATGCAATTGCGTCTACCCATTTAGAAACATAATTAACTGCTACCAGAATATAGTTATTGCCATAAGATGGTGGGTTGAAAGGTCTCATGAAGTCAATTTCCCATACATCGAACACTTCAACTTCTAAAATAAGGTTCTAAGTCATCTCATTTCTTCTGCTGACGTTCCCTATTCTTTGACATGCATCACACTTAGAGATAAAGTTATGAGCATCCTTAAACATTATGGGCCACCATAAACCAGTTTGGAGTATCTTCTGAACTGTTTTGAAAGTTGCAAAGTGTCCTCCATAGGAAGAGCGATGGCAATGTTCCAAAACTCCTTTCGCATCTTCTTCTGATATCCATCTTCTAAAAAAGGTTGTCTACACCCCTCTTGTAAATGTAGGGTTCATTCCAGAAGTAATGATTAGCGTCCCTAAAGAACTTTTTCTTCCTGTAATTGTCTTAACCATCAGAGATCTTGCCAGCTACTTTGAAGTTCACCATGTCCGCATACTAGGGAAATTTTCCCTCCTTCAATGCGGCTGCATGCTCGAGTGATTTGCTCGAGTCCCCATAGTTCGTCCAAATTCCTACAGACAATAGCTGCTCTTCTGGTAATGAATCATCAATAGGGATGATGACCTCTATTTTTATCCTCGATAAATGGTCAGCTATTTCATTCTCTATTCCTTTCTTGTCCACGATTTCCATGTCAAACTCTTGTAGAAGAATAATCCACTTTAACAGCCTAGGTTTGGCATCTTTCTTTGCATAGATGTATCTTAATGCCACTTAGTCTTTGTAGACGATCACCTTCGAGCCGACCAGGTAGCTTTTGAACTTCTCAAAAGAACATACTACAGTATGTAACTCCTTTTCAGTGGTGGCATACCTTCCTTGAGCATCATCCAATGTTCTGTTGGCGTAGTAGATGACGTGAAGCTTCTTGTCTATCTTCTGTCCTAAAAAATCTCCTACTGCATAATCCTAGGCATCACACATAATCTCGAATGGGTAGTCCTAGTTTGAGGCATGGACTGTTGGTGCAGAGATTAGGGCTTCCTTGATGAGGTGGAAGGCTTTTAGGCACTCATAATCAAAAAAGAACATTGTTTCCTTGCAAAGCAATCTGGTGAGTGGTCTAGCCAACTTCGATAAATCCTTAATATATCTTCTATAAAACCATGCATGTCTAAGAAAACTTCTGATGTTCTTGACCATCTTGGGAGGCTGCAGCTGCATCATTACTTCAACTTTGGCTTGGTCCACCTCTATCCCTTTCTCAGAGATCTTGTGTTTTAAAACTATACCCTCCCTAACCATGAAGTGGCACTTCTCCCAGTTCATAACTAGGTTGGTCTCTTTACATCTAGCTATGACCTTGCATAGATTAGATAGATAAGAGGAGAAGGAGGATCCATACATAGAGAAATCGTCCATGAATACCTCAACCATCTTGTCAATCAAATCTGAGAATATAGATGTCATACATTTTTAAAACGTGGATAGGGCATTACAAAGGCCAAAGGGCATCATTATGTATGTGAATGTCCCATATGGGTAGGTAAATGAGGTTTTTTCTTGGTCATTGGGATGTATAGGGATTTGAAAGAATCCACTATACCCATCAAGGAAACAATAATATGGGTGATTTGCTAATCTTTCTAACATTTGGTCAATAAAAGGTGAGGGAAAATGATCTTTCCTAGATGCAACATTTGGTTTTCTATAATCTATTCACATGCGATGGCCGGTTATTGTCCTAGTAGGGATGAGTTCATCTTTATCATTTTTATCACAATTATTCCTCTTTTCTTAGGGACACAATGTAAAGAGGACACCCATATACTATCAGAGATATGGTAAATACATTCCATCATCTAATAGTTTAAGAATTTCCTTTCAACAGCTTCCTTCAAGTTTGGAGTCAATCACCTCTGAGGTTCAATGCTAGATTGTGTTTCATTTTCAAGATGGATCCTGTGAGTGCATAGATTAGGTGAAATTCCCTTAATTTCATCTAATGAATAGCTTATTGCTCTTCTAAATTATTTCAATTGCACTTCGTCAGGTCCTAATATATCATTCGCTATGACATGATAAGTATAGTTGGGTCCTATGAAGGTGTACCTTAGCACGCTTGATAGTGATTTGAGGTCTACCTTAGGTGCCTTGAGTTCGGACCAGCTGTCTGGCCGAGTTGAGCAAGGCTGGGATTCATTGGGGTGAACTCGAGCTGTCCATCGAGTTACATGGTCGAATGTGGGTAAAACTGCCCTCAAATGCTGCCATAGCTTCTGATTTAGCTCTAACCGGATCCTCAAATGCCTCTAACCCTTCTATCACTTTTTTTAAATCCATTATTTTCTCATAACTTGATGCCTCACTGTGAATATACCCAATTTCACTATTCTTGTTCAAAGCAGTCTTGAGGTAATCTTTCTCAACAAGTTCTTCTAACATTTCCGCAGCTAACGGATCCATTTCTTCAATTTTGAAAAGCTATCCATCAATGGTAGGTTTTTTCATTGCCTTGTCGATGTCAAACTTCATTATCACAGTTTTTCCCATCTTAAGGTTAATTTTCTCATTCCTAACATCAATCATCGCTCCTGCAGTTGCCAAGAAAGGTCTTTCCAAAATTAGAGGGTCTCTTGGCTCCTTATCCATCTCTAAAACCACAATGTCTGTGGGCACTTAAACATTCCAAATCCTGATGGGCAAATCTTCTAATAGGCCATAGGGTAACCTGATTGATCTATCTGCTAGGACCAAATAGATGTTGTTGGGTTTGTACTTACTGAATCCAATTCTCTTTGCTATTGAAAGAGGCATGAGGCACAAAGAAGCTCTCAAATCACAAAGATAGTTTCTAAGGACTAATGGACCCAAGGAGCAAGGTAGGGTAAAACAACCTAGGTCTCCTAGCTTCTCTTGGACTATGACTTTCTTTTGAATGATGACACTGCATTCATGTGTCAATACTACCATTTCCTGGACTTCGTTGATCCTTTCCATCACCAAATCCTTTAGGAATTTCTGAGCACGGGGGTATGAGCATGAAGGCATCTAACAATGGTATATGGAGTTCAACTTCCTTCAAATACTTCTCGAAAAAGGCCTTGTACTTTACCACCAACTGCTTCTTAAACCTTTCTAGAAATGGTAATTGAGGCATATATGGGGGTGGGTCATAAGGTTTATCCTTCTCTTTGGAATTTTCAAGAGTTTTGACAAGAGTGGCCTTAACTCGACCTATTGCTCTAGTTGTCTGGTCGAGTTCATCATCAGAAGTGGTTTTCTCTAGAAAATTGGGTTTGACTCGATCTGATGTTCGAGTTGCGTGGTCGAGTCTAACTCCTTGTGTTATTTTCTCAGCTTGAACTTCATCTTGGCAAAAATCATCCTCCCCATCTTGAATGTCATTATCCTCAGCGAGTGTTGGGTGGCCTCTACTGGTGGGTAACTGTTTACCACTGTGCAAGGTAATAGCATGGGCAAATTCTTTTGAGTCTTGGATGGACTTCCCTGAAAATGTCATGTATGTACCGTGGAAGAGGTGGACATAATGTTACTCTCCATGTACCTGACTTTGTTGTTAAGTTTCTTAATTTTGTTGTTGAGCTCTGTGAAAGTGCAGTCCATCTTGGTATTTACCTCAGCAAACTTCTTTGATGATTCCATTAACCCATTTGCCTACCCTTGTAAGATTTGTTGTAGCATATTCTTGATATCAAAGTTTGGGCATTGGTTATTTGTGGTTGTTGAGGGGCAAAACCAGTTGGTTGTTGTATGACTAGAGATTGATGATAACCACCTTGGAATTGTTACTGAGGAAGAAATCATTGATTCTGATGGTAAGAGAGGAAAGGCTGGGTATGAAATTATTGCTGATGAAGATGATAGAACTGAGTCTGTGTATTGCCCACATTGTTGCTTCGAAATGGTAAGTTTAGGTTGGGTATGTTGCTGAAGTAGCCCCCTTAGTTCTGAACGTAGCTAACATCTTCTAGTTGCTGGACCTCCTCATCTTGGACTTGAAATCGTTCCTCTTCTCCAACAAAGTGAACTGTCTTTTGCTGAGCCATCATCTTATCCAACTTCTCATGTAAGGCATTTATCTCCTTCCGATGCATCTCCTAAGTATCAGAATATCCTATGGTACTCCTATCATACTCTTCAGCGTAATTACCATCGGATTGAGCAAGGTTCTCTACCAACTCACATCATGCATCCACGTCTTTGGTTAGGAAGTTCCCATTGCTAGTTGTATCCAACAGTATTCGGATCTTTGGAAGGACTCCCATGTAGAGTGTACTGAGCAATGACTCATTATTGAATCCATGGTGTGGGCATTGAGTAGTGTAGAGCTTAAATCATTCCCAAGCTGCAGATATGCTTCTCTATTCTTCTGACTGAATCCAGAGATCTCATTTCTGATCCGTGATGTCTGAGTGTTTAAGAAGAACTTTGCAAGAAACGCTTTCTTGCAATCGTCCCAAGAGGTTATTGAATCTTGAGGGAGTGTCTTCTCCCATTGGTGTGATTTGTCTCCTTAAGAGAAACAAAACAGTCTGAGTTGAAAGCCATCCTCAGTTACCCCATTGATTTTGGTGAGGCCGCAAGGTCTGTCGAGTTCATCCAAGTGGTCCAATGGGTCTTCCATTGGTAATCCATGGAACTTTTTGCTCTGGACCATGAAGATGAGGCTGCTTTTGATCTCAAAGTCATTATGTAAAGCTGGGGAAACAATACATTGCCTATGTGTGTGGATGTTGGGAGTATCCCATGATCCAATGACTCTTGGTATTTTTGTTGGTTCTAGGTGCTGCTCTGTTTGACTCGATCAATGCGATTCAATTATTTTGGTCGAGCTGAATGCTTTCCAGTACTGGTACCTGAATTAAACAGAAAAAATCAAGAATATAAGTACGGAACTTGATCTTAAGATAAATGAAATCCAAAATGTAACATAATAACACCCAAATGGCAATGGCGCCAAGTTGATAAACAGGTTTTTCGCTAGTTTCAATTCCCCAATACTACAATGTCATTGCAGTATATTAGGTGTCAATCCAATCAGGTGTAGGTGTGGTGCTAGCAATCACGATGCAATCAAATATTCCTAAGTTAAGCCAAATAGGAAATTAGTTTTTAAACTAACAACCTAAGACAATGCAAGAAATGTAAACTAAAACCAGCTCGAGGTGTCAAACTCTAGTAGGTTGATCGAGCTAAACAGGAAAACAGAGTAAAAGAGTGAACTCGACCTGAAGGATCGAGTGTATGCGATCGAGCTAAGAAACGACAAAAACACGAAAAGTACTTGACCTAAAGGACTGAGTAGATGCAGTCAAGTGGTACTAGAAAAAGTAAATAATGCAATAACAGAGCAATAACATGAAAATAAATCAATCAAGGTGAAGAAAGGATCTCAGACATGGGGTAATTAATCAATAACTACTCCCAATCAACCTTGGTATCTAACAAACTCAATCAATATGTTATTCCCTTGACAACAAATTCATAAACAGTCCAGTCCACTCTCATGGTAAAGAACCTCAAATCTACTTGCTAACATACCCAATTTTGCCAGAGCCACAAAGATAAATAAGCATAAAGCATCAATTTGTTAAAGCCAACAAGCATTCCTAACAACTAATTCCTTAGGATAGAATACACATTCTATTTAATCTAATTCTTCAGGCTAGTATATACAAGTCTCTGGAAAAAGTTGAATCCAGCAATTTCATCAACACTCTCATGTGGAAATTGCATGATATCATGTGGAAATTGCATGATATCATGTGGAAATTGCATGATATCATGTTCTAATTGATAAGAGAATAACAAGCAATAAGATCACTCACCCAGAAGAGAAATCAAAATTCAAGCAATATTTAAACACCCAGATCAATCAAGAGCAATTACTAACATAACTCATGCCTACGAATCCTAATTAAACTACTCATAAGCTAAGATCATCATAAATATTCAAACCTAGAAAACTCTGAAATTGACATATATGATAGATCGAATCGAGATGAACAGGTTTGTAGAAGCAAGTAAATGCAAATTCTTAATATATTAAAAGAGATCTAAGTTACAAAATCTAAAAATGAAAAACAAGAGAGAAGAAGTTTAGAGGCAGAGATTAGGGTTAAGAAAGTGGATCCCTTGCTGATAAGACGACAAGAGTATTTATACAAGGGGCTGGGATGACAAAAGTATTTATACAAGGGGCTTGGAAACCCTAAAAGCACAAGACAAAATAACTAATCAGATGAAAGGAAGGGGAATCCACTCGAGCAGCTGGTTGAGTGGTGTGTGTCGAGTGCACTACAGTCCAAACAGTACGGATCTTCAGCTCGACCTTCTTCACTCGAGTCTTCAGGTCGAATGGGGTTGGTTCCTTCTCCAAGGCAGCTTCAGCTCGAGTCCCCAGGTCGAGTAGTGCATCGAGTCAGGTACAAGCATCCAAGTGTAATCTCCATAGCTGCATAAGTACCTAATATCAACTCCAATATGCACAATGTATGCAATGCTTATCCAAGAACTCCTAAGTACTCTAAGATGATGAATATAATGCAAAGTGGTATAAACAATGGATGAAACTGTATTAAAATGATGATAAATAAGGGCAAAAAACATGTAAATTACGGTGACATCAGTGACTACATTGTCGTAAAACCTAATCTCTTACCAACTTATTTCCGAGATTTCACTTTGTTGGTTTTGTTCTTCATCGGTTCTGGTTGGCTTTGAAAACATGTAATACAGCAAAAAGTATGAAAGGGAGGGCATTTTCGAATGAAATAGGAAACCATAGTCGATAAGCGAAAACGATATCAAATCTCCTTATGGTTTATTCTTCAATGTTGGTTCATGGTAACAATATTTATTTTCCTTCGTGGAATTAACTTCCAGCATCTCCAATCGTGGCTACTCTGTTGATCTTTTGACTCGCTCATTTCCATCCTACATGATAGTACAAACGACGCGAACCGTCATTATTTTCGGAAGGATGTTCTTCTTCAACTTTGAATGACTTTCTCCATGGTAAAACAAATAATATTTGTCTAGAGAATTTTCTCGTATATATCCGCAGTTGGGCGGATCGCTTCACTAACATCTTCTATGCAGTGGTGCCGCGGGATTGCAACAACCACTACAAGAAAACAGCCGGGATCAGACGGAAAAATCCATCGGAAATCCATCTGAATAGGTAAAATCCATCAGAAATCCGTCATTTTTATCGTCTGAACTATGTCGTCGGAATTGGAAACCATGTCGGAAATCCATCAGAAATACAGATGGATTTCCGACGGAACCTAGTTTCTGAATATCCGTCAAAATCCGTTGGTTTCCTGTCAGAATAGTTTCCGTTGGAATATTTCCGACGGATTCCTGACAGAATTCTGATGTTTTTTGAACCGACGATTACCGACGGCATTCCGACAGACATAAAAACCGATGGATTTCTGACGGAACCTAGTTTCTGGATATCCATCGGATCCGTCGGTTTCCTGTCGGAATAGTTTCCATCAATTTCCCGTCGGAATATTTCTGACGGATTCCTGACAAAATTCCAATCTAAAAACCGACGGATTACCGACAGCCAAATTTTTTTTTTGTATAATAATTTGAAAAATCAGTAAATGTATTAATTTTAAGAAAATTAAATTAAAAAGAAATGAAAATTAAAATTGAATTGTAGTGAAAATTAAAATTGAATATTATTCAAATTTTTTAATAATTCAAATAAAAAAAATATAAAAATTGTTTCTAATCCGAAAATCAAACTAAACGTCCGGTGGAGGTGGTCCCGGTCGAGGTGGTGGATATTGCGAAAAGAATTCGTTTATCCGTCGGACTATTGCTTCTTGCTCAGCTTCATATTTCGCCCTTTGCGCTTCTCCGGCCTCTTCAAGGCGTTGCATCTTCGCATTGATCTCCTCCATTTCAGTGTGATTCTGTGCGAGCTCCGCCCTAAGATCAGCGGTAGGATCTCCGAAATAGCGTGAAGTAGCCGAGTAAGATGATGAATCGTCCAGAAGACCAAAGACCCGACCTTTGGTCTTCGAAGTACACTGCAGAAATGAAAAGTTGAATAAATATTTGAAATAAAATAAAAATTGATTCAAATTTTAAAATTTACTTACCTCGTTCCATAGGGCCGGGTTCATAACCAATTCTCTTGGCACAAGATTCCTCGACCACAACCCTTTCCACTCGTTCAGCTTCCGTGAATACATTATTGCCGCTTTTTTGTGGAACTCCCTTCTAACCAAAGCGGTAATGTGACTCTCCCAAGTAAATTCTTGTTGAAAAAATAAAAATTAAATTAAAAAAAACTAATAAACTATTTAAATTCAAATTAAACAATAAAGAAAATGAAAAATTTACCGGAAATTGCCGAAACCACATTTCCTGCTCTTCTAAGGGCATTTGGGTGTACGTTGGATACAGATGCTGAAGCAATCCATTAAGCATCCGGTTGATAGACTTAGAAATCTCATTTCCCGAATCTTTAAACCTTCAAAACAAATTATTTTGTAGACTTTAAATAGTTTATAAAAAAAAATATTAAATCAAAATTTAATATTTTTAAATAAGAAAATCAAACTTACCATGTGTCTGTCCCAACACAATCTGGATGAAGACGAGTGAATCTCTCTCGTCCAGGTAAAGCAACGAAGTCCTCGACGTGTAAGTATTCTCGTGCATCAATCCCGAAAGAAAGCACCAACTCCTGCAAATAAAAATACACAAATTTAAATATATATATATAAAATATAAATATTAGTAATTGTTAAAATACACATGAAAATGATTTATACCTGCAATTGCTTCGTACACATCTTTATGAAGGAGCTCCGCAAAAGCAAATAGAAGAAGTCGCTGCATCACAACATGATAATCATGACTCTTCATTCTGATAAAGTTTCCTTCTCCATAGTCGACGCAATTACTCAGGTTAGATGCATATCCGTCAGTGAATTTGACATCGTCTTGAATCCAATCAAAAAAATCTTTTTTCTTTTGAGCATCCAACCAGTACGGAGCAAAAGGATATTTACCATTGGAAAGAATTTCAAGAAAATCACGATCGCAAATCTCTGCCAAGTCCAACCTAGACTTCAGATTGTCTTTTGTCTTCCCCAGTACATTTAAAACCGTATTCATTATGTAATCAAAGAAGTTCTTTTCAACATGCATCACATCGAGATTGTGCCTCAATAAATGGTCCTTCCAATAAGGCAATTCCCAAAAGATACTCTTCTTGTGCCAATTATGAACTTCCCCGGCTCCTAAATAGTTTCATGCACATTACCTCCACATTTAGAAGTCATCGCAGCACCAAAATCTCTCAACTGATCCAATAAAGTACTACCGTTTGGCTCATCAAGTGGAGCTTCAAACACTCGTTTATTTTTCATAAATAATGTTTTAGACCGACGATACGGATGCTCCCTAGGTAGAAACCTTCTATGGCAATCAAACCAACACGACTTTCTTCCGTTCCTCAATTGGAAAGCATCTGTGTTGTCTTCGCAATACGGGCACTATAATCTTCCATGAGTTGTCCATCCAGATAACATTTCATATACTGGGAAATCGCTAATGGTCCACATAAGAACCGCACGCATCTTAAAATTCTGCTAGCGCGAAACATCAAACACTTCAGCACCGTGACTCCATATGATTTGTAACTCATAGATCAATGGCTGGAGGAATACATCTAGTGATCTCTTCGGATGCTCAGGGCCGGGAACAAGAACGGAGAGAAATAAAAACTCTCGACGCATGCACATACCAGGGGCAAATTGTACGGTGTTACGATTACGGGCCACAACGAATACTGCCTTCCATGCTTCCCAAATGGGTTGAAACCATCTGTACATAACCCGAGGTACACATTTCTTCTCTCAAACGCAAAATCCGGATACATGGATTGAAAATGTTTCCACGCTTTTGCATCTGAAGGATGTGTAATCTCTCCATCTTGACGATGTTCTACATGCCATCTCATTTGCTCTGTTGTGCACTCAGATTGATATAACCTCTTCAACCTCAAAGTCAACGGTAAGTACCACATACGTTTAAATGGAATTGGAACTCTCCCACTAGTATCCTGAAACCGTGGTTTACGACAAAATCGACAACTTTTCCTGTCTTCATCTTCTCTCCAATATATCATACAGTTGTCGATGCACACATCTATTACTTGATACGGTAAACCAAGACCACCTACAAGTTTCTGTACCTCGTAGTATGATGCCGGTGCAAGATTATCTTCAGGCAAAAGATCTTTCACCATATCTGC
The DNA here is from genome assembly GCA_028015245.1 of Cardamine occulta. NCBI lineage: Eukaryota > Viridiplantae > Streptophyta > Magnoliopsida > Brassicales > Brassicaceae > Cardamine > Cardamine occulta. The sequence continues at coordinate 6,650,021 of CM051366.1, forward strand.
TATCGCATCAACACATTCCTCTGCCAAATTGAAGTCCGTCTTAATACTAGCAGATGATAAAGGTGAATGACCTTCTCTACACCCATCATATAATGGCTGCTTCGCTGCGTCTAACATATCAAAAAATCTTCTAGCTTCTACATTTGGTTCTTCAACCCTATCCTCATCTATTACGGTCGATGGCAAATTCTCTCTAAACGCATCATTCACCATCTCAACGGTACCAACACCAAAATCTACTTCCGTTCTATGTTCTCCTAAGCTATCCGCAACGTAGGGTTCACTGCTACTACTACCATAATCAAAATTTCTTTCTCCATGTAGATCCCAAATCTTGTAACCCGGCATAAATCCATTGTTATACAAGTGATGCCAAACTATCTCTATCTTAACATTACAAGAATTGCGACAAATTGAACATGGACATTTCATCTTACCACTTGTTTTCACTCGCGGTTGATTTCCAGCAACGGCCATGAACTCGCATATACCTCGTGCATAACCATCGTTTAATAACTTCAACTTCGGATCAAACATTTCTTCATCCATCCACGATCTTAAATCTCTAGAAGACGACATCTCTCTCTACACGTTTTTTTTTTAATTGTTGGGTTGAAATTTGTTGTTGTGATTAAATGGAGAAGTATGGTAACATATATATAATAACGCTAGCCGTCAGAAATCTGTCAGAATTTAACGGCTATAACAACAGCTATATTAACGTTCAAATATTCTGACGGATATTATTCCGTCGGAAATTACCGATGGCAAACCGTCGGATTTCTAACAAAAACCAATATCCGTCGAAAAAATCAGACGGATTTCCGACGGATTTCTGATGGATTTGACAATTTTAATTTCCGTCGGAAATTCCGTTGGTTTTGCGGTAGATTTCTTGTAGTGAACATTGAAGACAATTCATCAAAATTGGCTAATTGCCAATGATCTATTACTCAAAATTTGTATCCTTCTATGTGTTTAAGGAGTTATCTATTTTATGTTTATGTAAACATTTTCTAGATTAATAAAAGACATTTAAAAAAAAATACTAAAACTGATCAAAAAACTAATCTCTGATTAAATCCCATATAATCTTTGATTTTTTTGCTAGGCGCTAGATCCACCTCTAGCGCCTAGCGATTTTTTTTTAAATGGGGTCTGGCCCAATAATAAATCATGAATAATGAGAAAAATATACTTTTTATAAGTGGAAATAAAGCATAAGGAGCATGATTGACAAGAGGAGATTCATTGATAATAAGAAGTCAATCCCATTTTTTGTGAAGGATTTCCCCAAAGCCTCCTCTCTTTCCCAGAGTGTATGGAAACAAATGAAATTTCCATATATAAGAGTCTAGGATAACCACCATTTGATGCAGTGACTAAAACAAATGCAGGAGGAGTAACTCGAATATTAGCAACCAATACGAGTTCTCGAATTAGATCACCGATTAGCCGATAGAAGGCTTGAGCTCTTTTAATCATAGTTAGTAAGCGATAAGAGAAGAAAAAAAATAAGTGATATGAGAATTGTTAATAAAGAGAATAAATGGTTGCAAAAGATAGCATTGGAAAAAAAAAGTTATGAATATGCTTTTAGTACCATTAGTTCTTATTGTTTTACTGCATTGATAAATGATTACCATTAAAACTTTAACTTATACATCATTTGACATTATCTCCTAATGTTACTTTGAAGACCCTAACTGCGAGTAGAGATGACAATCAAGTTCATCACCTATTCATGATATTAATATCATTTATATCAACATTATGTCTTCTAAAAAGGTATTCTATTGAATTTACAATGAATATATTGCATTTGGATTTAACATCGTATTATTAGGAAATTTGGAGGTTATGACTTATGCATCTCGGTATTAAAAAGTCAATTGTTCTATGATATTATTTTTAGTTTTAAGATTTTAAAACCTTTAAATTAAAAAAAAAACAAAATATCTAGACTAAGTGATAAAATTATTTTGTTTTGTTTTATTTTAAAAATTTAATGTCAATATATTATATTTTAAGGGTTTTTATTCAGGGGTTTCTGCAAAAAAACATCAAACTTTTTTTTTGCAAGATCAACCCTCCCCCCCCAAAGTTGTGCAAGTCAACCCCATGAACTCAAAAGTCACTCGCTAAATAGTACATCTCTATATTGTCGATATGGCTCCGTTGGTCTCAGTTAAAAAACTAACAGAAATGTCAATATGACATCGTTTTGGTGATTTGAAACTACATAATATTTTGCTTAAAACTACATGATGTTTCGTTGTGACGGTTTGTTGTTTTTCACTAGAAAAAATCAACATGATTTTTAATTCATGTTAAATTAGATTTAGATTTGGGTACAATTAAATTTGATAACTAGCAACATAATGTGATAATTGATCGATCTCTAATGAAAACATCACCGACTTCATCAATTCTAATAACCAAAGGGGTTTATAATTTTCTGGAAAGATGTCAACTTTATTCAGGAAAAAACTGCAACTTGAGCATCGATGTTCATACACTAATGAACAGTAAATGTCAATTAATCAGTTTAATGAGAAATCAAAATCGGACTGAGTTCGATGAGAAGAACAAACTTAAACTGATCAATTGAGTAAGTAGCTGACAGATCTGGATCGATTTGATAGAATCTATGGGTTCTCCGATCCAACCTATCTTGAACCTTTGATTTTTCAATTCTCAAGATGTGTCATCGGCGAACATATACATCTCCTCCTCTAATCAAGAATCTTATGACTATGACTAGGCTTGGACGAAACATCGATGGATCAATTCAGCGAGATAGTGATGTCTCGAGTTTTAACCCAATCAACTAAACCACCAGTGCACGGTAACATGTGTGGTAGTAAATACGGGATTGAATCACGAGGATTATAGTGCACTGTAAATTTGCAATTGCTCAGATGGAGCTAGGATAAAACTATGGGGGTTTTATATTGTCACGATAAAACCAATAAAAACTGTAAATTAAATGAGATGTAAACAATAAAAAGAAAGAGTTGGCCTCAGGAAATCGCAGGGATTCAATGATTGATAGAAATCTAACCGGACGAGAGATTTATATGTAAGTTCTAGAACTCAAAACACATTAAACAAATTAACCTACTTCCGCAATGCTAATCATCTTAACATAGATTTCTTATTAAGCCTAACAAGATTCTATGCTAGCGTTCTTAACAAGTTCGATAAGTTCACTTTTATCCAACCTTAACTTCCGTTAGCTAACAATAACTAAGCCTATAAACTATTGATTCTGATAACTTAACCAACTTCCGTTGTATTAGAAATACCTATAGATCAGTTACTAGATTTGCCAACTTAATAAAAGCATTGAGATCATAGTTATAGAGAACCTTAAACATATAAACCCTAATCTATAACAACTTCTAATCAATTATCAAAATCCCCTTGAATAGATTCCTACACCCAACAAGAGAACTTGTAACACATGTGTTCCAGAAACGGGAAAGTTGAATTTATTTTTGGGATTTTTGGAGGAGAGTTGGCTAACTCCGGTTTTGGGTTAAGGAGCCAGTTTACGTTTTAAACAATTAACCGGAGGAGTGTAAAATAATTAATTTTGGTTTAATTTCTAATTCCGGTTTAATTTAATTTCCGGTTAAGCTTAATTAAATTTAAAAAAAACCTTAAATTTCTATTGGTTTATTTTAACCTAAGAGTTGCTGCTTAATCTTTTTCTTCACGTTGTAGCCTCCATCGAGTAAAAAGAAAAGAAGAGCTTTGTTGGTTTGGCGAGAAGAGAAAGAAAGAGAGAGGGAGAGAGAAGAGAATTGTTGTGAGACAAAGCCGCCATCACCAAGATCGTTCTGTCCGTACCCGCCATCACCGAACCGCCGACAACACCGAACACACCGACGAGGAGAATCACCAAGAGAGGTTTTGCGTTCGAGAAATCTAAGATTTAGGAATCCCGGGGAGTTCCAGGAAGTTGCAGAAAATTGTCGCAGAAGTTTCTACTTTTGGCTAAGGTAAAGGAAAAAGAAAAAAGTGTTAGCTGGAGCTCATGGAACTGCGGCTGCGAGGTGGGATGATATACCGAGATTTATTGTTTATTTATTTTATTGCAGAATTTTGATTTAAATTAGTTAAGCTAAATTATTTAAATTAATGTAATTTTTGTGAATTGTTGAATTTAGTTCGTGCTCGGAGATTTTAATATTTATGAGAATACTATTATCGGAAAAAAATGGGTTGGGTTGTTTTAGAACTACTGAGACATAATAACAGAGAACATGATGAACGATTCTATTGATTGCATAAACAAAATCGTACAAAGAATTATAGGGTTCAAAATCAACTGGAAAGAGTATATATATATCTCCCCAAAAAGCAATGAAAACTGAGGACGAAAAATCTCAGAAAACAACTCTTTTCTGCTCTTAACACGAGCATAACATATATATAGTAAAACTCTAGGTCTAAAGTCGGCGAAATAAGAAATATGGAAAATCTTCGCATCGAAAATTTTGATTGATCCTTTGTGGATCGGTCGATCTCTACTTCAAAAATGCATCACTTCATTAATTCTTTATTCTGGTCAATCTTCCTTGAATCTGGTTGATCCAAATGCATCCTAGTTGATACTTGAACTGTAAAGAACGTCCAAAGCAGCTCCAATTACTCCATTTAGCTCTCATGACTTGTAAACGTGAGAAAATACTAAAAAGACACAATAGACACAAAACATCATCCTAAATTTGATAAGGACTTAAAATACGTATGAAAACAAAGGTATAAAAACCCTTAAAATTACAATACATCATATAGATATGTTATCGATTGAATAACAAAATGATTACGTTCATGGAGGTGATGTGAATAGATTCACACGCGTTGGTGCTGCAGATATGTGATGCTGTTGATTGTGGTTGCTGAAAAATGTTGACGACGGCGATGAGAAACTCTGCTGGATGAAGTGAAACCTGACGATGATTGAATATGTGTTAAAATTATAGGATATGTGTTCATGTATAATCGAATTTAATCCAATTTTGAGATTCTGTATATAGATGATATCGTGATTTCAATTAATAAATCTGTAATCTTTGTTGTTGAATTTTAGAATTTAGTTTATCCCCAAATTTTAGTTTATTCCAAATTCAAAGCTTTAATTACCTCCACTAGTACTTATATTTCTGGAATTCAAAGCTTTAATTTTATTTTTCTTTTCATTTTAAATCTAAATTTTTGGGGTTTGAATCTATTGAATAGAAATTAAGAGGCAAGGAAGAAGACGAACAATGAGGAAGGAAGAAAGAAGAACAAACGAAGAAGAAGAAGACTTTTTCAATATATTAAATAAAAATCATGTTGTTTTGCTTAATAAAAAATTATCATGTACTCTATCTCCAAAACTACGTCGTTTTGACGCTTTTGTTAGTTTTTTAATTGAGACAAATAGAGTTACATCGACGATATAGAGAAGAGATTAATTAGCGGAAAACTTTTGAGTTCATGGGGTTGACCTACACAATTTTAGGGTGAGGGTTGATCTTGCAAAAAAAATAAAATCTTGCAAAAAAAACAAAATTTGATGTTTTTGTTTTGGAGAAAACCCTTTTATTTACGTTAAAACTAATTTGAGGTTTTATTTGCTTCATAAAATAAGTTGAGATTTAATTCCTTCGTTGAAATAGATTGGGGTTTTATTTGTTTTATTAAAATAGGTTAGGTTTTAATTTACATCTTATTTTTTGTCAAGTTTTTTTTTTAAGTTGAACTGAAATTAGTTGGAGGCTTTTGTAGAAATTATGTGGAAGTGGAAGAATAGAAAGAATAATGAATAATAGAGAATTAGAGTGAACAGACAAAATGTGTATATTCACTTCATTAGAAATGTACATAGAGATACAAATATATAAAGATGAAGGAGATAAACTAACGGTTTCATAAGACATAGAATTTTGCCCTTCATGCAATGTTTTTATACCCGACCCGGACACCGAATCAGATGACCTTCCGGATCACTGGTCAAACCGGGTCGACCGCCGGGTCAATATAATTAGAAAAACTTATATATCATTGTATATTTATTGATATTTTTATGTATTATTTTATGAAATTAAGAATAAAATACTAAAAGTATTAAAGTAGAAAAACGGTAATACCATGTTTGATTAAAAAAAAGATCTAACGGTAATACTAAAGTAATTAAATCAAATTTAAATCAAAAGTCCAAAAGTGGAGAAACCACTAAAATAATGAAAAAATCGCCAATGAAAAACAAAATTAAACATCAAAATAACCAATTGTATGTATGCACATTAAAAACTACAAAGTTATAAAAGTAAGTGTTAAACACTATTTTATTTTCAAAATCAAACATTTTCTTTGAATCAAAAGGGTTTTAAAATAAAAAAATTCAAATATTTGAAAAACTTTCTTGACCCGCAATACGGTGGACCGGTTGAACTGGATGGAGGGTTAATGGCGGTTTTTTCTGGATTTTTCTGGTTTTATTATTGGTGGATTTTAATACTAAATCCGAACAGGAGTAGTGTCCGGGTCCCGGGTTAACCGGTCGGACTGGCCGGGTCAGGTCGGACTGGCCGGGTCAGGTCGGACTGGCCGGGTCAGGTCGGACGTGAAAACATTGCCTTCGTGCATGAGAGAGGAACTGCTGAATTAATGTCTGGACAGAAAGGATAAAGATCGACAGGCCTTAAGCAGATTCCAAGCAGAATAAGATGTGCATATACAATGCGGACACTAAGGAGAATAAGATGTGCAAGCTTAACGCGGACACCAAGCAGGCTATCAGCGCCATAAACTTATATTTTCACATTCCCCCTCAAGCTTGGATGGTGAATATCAATTAAGCCAAGCTTGCCTTGAATGAGTTCGCACACCTTTAAATTTGCAGCATTTGTGAAAATATCACCGAGTTGATCTGAACTTCTTGTTAAAGTAGGAGAAATAATCATAAGTTCAACCTTCTCACGAATACGATGACAATCCACTTCAATATGTTTGGTGCTCTCATGAAAAATGGAGTTGGATGCAATATGAATAGCAGCATGGTTGTCGCAATGCATGATAATAGGTTGAGGAGTTTTGATTCCAAGATCCAAGAGTAACACCTTAAGTCAAATGAGCCCATATGTATATTATTTGCCATAGATTGGTATCTAGCTTCAGCGCTAGACCTTGACACCACATTTTGCTTCTTGCTTCTCCAAGTAACTAGATTTCCACCAACAAAAGTGCAAAAGCCTCCGGTTGATTTCATATATGTTTTGTCTCCAGCCCAATCAGCATCACAGTATCCCACAATATTAATATGATCATTTGTTTGCGTCCAAATGCATCTGCCATGAGTTCCTTTGAGGTACTTGAGGATTTTCCCCCATATTCAAGTGATGAATTGTTGGATCTTGCATGTGTTGGCTGACCTGATTCACAATAAAGTATAAATCATGATGAGTGATTGTAAGAGAAGTGAGTTTACCCACAATTATTTGGTATTGTCCAATATTGGTGTAGAGTTCCTATTCATGTTCCCTGTCACGAAAAGTTTTGTACTTCTCTTCAATAGGAGTCTTTGTTGGTTTGGATCCAAACTTTCACGTATCAGTAAAAGGATCAAGTGTGTATTTGTTTTTTGCGATATAAATAAACCTTCATCAAAACGATATACTTCTATGACAAGAAAGTACTTTAATTCACCTTTATATCAGAGACTATTTTGAAAAAAAGAAAGTACTTCATATTTTGAATTCTTTCTTTATCATTGCTAGAAATAATAATATCATCAATATAAATAAGGACAACGACAATCTCAATTCCCCTTGAATTATAAAACGTAAATCATCAACTTTTGACCTTTTGTAACATTTTCCAAGAAGATTCTTACTTAAGCTTATGATACCAAGCACGTGGTGATTGGTTCAGACCATAGATAGGTTCAGCTTTAAAACTTTGTCTTTGTCAACCTCAAAACCAGGAGGTGGCAACATAGAAACTTCTACAAATATTTTGCAATTTTCCGACAAATCATTAATAAGGAATCATATAAAAAAAAAACTTCTACTATAATCTCAAGCAGTCCGCCTGTTTATTACTTAGTCTTAGGATACGAGAGATAGAAAATTCAGGAAGAGAATCACATAAACGAGCAAGATCCTCAAGCTGATTGGAGAAAGCAGGTCACTCCTCTGGAGACTGCACCATGGATACGAGATCTGCACAATCTATTTCAAACACATGGCATAAAATTTTTGCCGAAATGATAGAATTTACTGTCCATAATAGTGCCTTCAATTCTGTATGTAGGGATGAGAGCGTTTTTCGATAGCACTTTGCGCCCAACAATAAAACATTATCATCTCCCTGAATACATAACCAACCTAGACCGGTAGTATGATCAGCTGACTTCCAAGAACCATCAATCCGACATCTTATCGATGAAGGGATTATCTCCCCCAACTCCATATTAACTTCCTCCTTTGTTGGACTTGCTTGTGCCTCCTCCCAAGCTAAATATTCTGTGATAGCACGATTTAATATGTCTTCGGAAACAGTTTAATTATTTATACTTTTAATGAAATAAGGTTTTTATTTCATTATTATTATTGGCAAAAAAAAAGTAGAAAATAAATCTTTTACATTTATCATCTAGTTATTCTATAAACCACAAATGCATAAGTCAAAATTTAGAAAATATCGATTGACTCGAAAAAGGCCGATCACATGCATTATATAGCTAACACCGACATATCAAATTTCTCCTATCAAATCCTTAAAAATTCATTACCAACCCTACTCACACCCACCATAGCAGCCCATCACTTTTCCCAAAGCTATAAACACATAAAATAAAAAGAGTTAGAACAGTGACAGTTTTGCTTTTTGCTTTTAAAGAAAACGTTTTCAGAGGTGGACAAATTTATCTAATCGAATGGTTTTCACCAAACCAATCGGAAATTCGTTCAAATCAAACTGAACCCCAATATAAAATAGTTCAAATGGCATTAAGAAATTAATACCAAATTTTCCTAATTCGAATTGCACCAAACTATTTAACCAAAATCCACTAATAAATTAATATATACAGTATAATTAAATAAATAGAAACTATATTAAATCTATACTAAATATTTATAATATTAATTAAAATTAGTTAGTTTACATTTATTTTATCTGACTCCGAACCGAAAGATATCTACTTAATTTTAAAATCCAAATTACATGAACCGAACCGAACCAAACAATTCAATAGAATGCTGCCACCCATAAATGAGTTAATGTGATTGGATTAAAACGACGGCGACGTACTATGAAACTCCTTGTTTGTTCATGTTAATATCGTATCAAATCAAATTTATTGTAGGATCAATAGTACTCTCCTTGGATAATTCTATACTATCTACAAGCAAATAATCATAAAGCCAAGATTTAAAAAAAAAAACGTCTCTCACCATGTCTTAGTCTATATAAATATAGATTAAGTCTCAAACACAAATCACAAACTTCACTCAAAACCTAAGAAAGACAAAGAGATTGTGCAAAAAAAATGGGTGCTAAGTACCAAGAATCTCCACCATTGCTTCTACAAGATCTCAAAGTGACGATCAAAGAATCATCACTCATTATCCCATCTGAAGAAACCTACAAGAAAAAATCCATGTTATTGTCCAACGTCGACCAAATTTTCAACTTTGATGTCCAAACTATTCATTTCTTCCGACCAAACAAAGATTTTCCTCCGGAGATTGTGTTAGAGAAGCTTAGAAAGGCGTTGGTGATAGCCATGGATGCTTATGAGTTCTTGGCCGGGAGACTCCGCCTAAACCCTAGCTCTGGACGGCTAGATGTTGACTGTAACGGCGCCGGAGCTGGCTTTGTGACGGCGGAGAGTGAGTTAACGTTGGAGGAACTTGGAGATTTGGTATATCCAAATCCAGCTTTTGCTCAATTGGTTACAAGTCAGCTTCAGAGTTTGCCTAAAGATGATCAACCCTTGTTTGCTTTTCAGGTAACCAAACCATTGCTTCTTATTTTTTTTGTGTTCCTAATTAATTATAAACATATACTTTCTAGGTTACTTTGTTTCTATATAATGAAATAGAGGGAGTATCTGAAGTTATTTTGCAACCTTGAGGGGTGGTATCTACTATCTAGGATCAAGTACTTTCATGATATAGTTAAATTAAATACCACTCAGAAGTCATAGCCTCATAGGTCGAGGACCATGTTAGTAATGGTTAGAACTTATTTTGGCATTATGTAGTCTTCTTTCTAATTATTTGTAATAAACCATAAACGTATGGTAAATTAATATTTGGGATATTGACTCAAATAAAGCTTTGTTAAGAAATATTTTTAGTAAATAATCCAGCCTACTCGATCTTTAACAAAGACTATAATAATGTATGTATGTAGACACAACGTAACATCTAACATATATGTACTCGGACATGTTCCGGATCAGACATACTATGCCAAAATAAGTTTTTGAAATTCTTCCATTGTACAGTACTGACACAGAGATTTGCTTTTATTTTTTATGTCTTGGACTCTTGGTTATATAAAAACTAGATATTTGTTTTCAACCCACACAATCGAGGTTTACACATTAACTATTACTCAAAAATGTTCAATATTTCAAAAATGAAATAAAATCAATCTACTTTTCATTGGACATGAAATTTCAGTCTAGTTAGTCGTTAGTATTAATTAAACTTTATAATATATGATTGTAACATACATCTACTTGTGCCGCTTGAAGTTAAACGCTGGTTTTCTTGGTTGCTTATTAATTGAATCCTACCAAACTTAAAGCAATATAAATTAATGTGAAATAATTCTTTTTGATATATACTGCCAAATAATGCAATCACTTTTTAACGAAATTTATATATACCATGCATAGATTACTCGGAAGTTAATGAACGTTTAAGCTAGTATAACTAGTCATTGTTTACATCTTTTAAATTTGTTCTAGTATATAGTATGTACTCATATACTAATTCTGTGATTTACACGTGTCTGCTATAATCATATGATATCATGATGATTTGCAGAGGAATGAGGGCAAAAACTAAACAGTACATAAACTTTATCTTAAAAATGAGAACAATATACCCTTATACGTATAATAAGTTAATAACTAGAAAATAATAAGTGATTCAAAATAATATTTCTTATGTTTTTGGTCCTTGTAGTTGAGTTTATCATGTACTTATAAAATCAAAATTTTGGCAGATGACATCATTCAATTGTGGTGGATTTGCAATGGGAATCTCAACAAACCATACAACGTTCGATGGACTTAGTTTCAAAACATTTCTCGAAAACTTATCCTCTCTACTAAGTGAGAAGCCTTTATCAACACCTCCTTGCAACGACCGTACTCTTCTCAAGGCTCGTACACCACCACGTGTCACATTCCCACACCACGAGCTTGTCAAGTTCCAAGACTCCGAGACAGCAACAGTCTTTGAAGCCACTTCACAACACTTAGACTTCAACATCTTCAAGCTATCCTATGAACAAATCAAGAGGCTCAAGGAGAGAGCCTCAGAAATTAATACTAGTGGTAATGTTCGTGTGACGGGTTTCAACGTTGTAACCGCTTTGGTATGGAAATGCAAAGCACTCTCTGTGGCAGCATCAGAAAAGAAGAAGAAGCCAATCTTGAAAGAGAATCAACGATTCTTTACGCGGTAGACATAAGAGGGAGGCTAAAACCTGAGCTTCCATCTACCTACACCGAAAACGCGGTTTTAACAGCTTACGCAAAGGCGAAATGCAAGGCATTGCTTAAAGAACCGTTTGGAAGAATTGTCGAAATGGTAGGAGAAGGAGCGAAGAGGATAACAGATGAGTATGCGCGATCCCCTATAGATTGGGGAGAGTTGTACAAAGGGTTTCCACATGGAGAAGTTTTGGTTTCTTCGTGGTGGAAACTTGGATTCGCAGAGGTTGAGTATCCATGGGGAAAGCCTAAGTATAGCTGTCTCGTTGTGTATCATCGGAAAGACATAGTTTTGCTATTTCCTGACATCGAAGGAGATAGTAAAGGTGTTTATGTCTTGGCTGCTTTGCCTACTAAGGAGATGATCAAGTTTCAGAATTGCTTTGAAGACACCATCTTCTGATTATTGGCTTTTACTTGAGTTTACTTCACTATACGAAGCACATTATGGTATTTTAATAATACGGTTGAAAAGTGGATTTTATAGCATACACCTATGTATTGTTCTGCTATTTTCATTGAGTACTAAAAATATTGTAATGAAAGCACAAAAGATATATCGCACAATCTAAAATCTCAAAATTATACTTCTTCTTCTTCTGTCCCGGAATATATATATATAAATTATCCTTTTTCAAAATATATATATATATATATATATTTAAAATAAGCAGTTTAATTCTTTTTTTAAAAATATTATTTTCAAAACTGTTCAATTAATCACTGAAAATACTGCATAATACTAATGGACAAAAAGTGTAAAGTACATTTAAAATTTGCATAGGAATCTGAAAAACATCTGCTATTGTAAAACAATATAAAACTTCTAAAACATTTTTATATAATGGGAAAGAAAGACTAAATTTAGTAGTTTTAATTTTTAATTAGGATTGAGATTATTAATCAAACTGGTTTTTCTGAACCAAACAGAGATTTGAAGGTTCGATTAATCCGTCGGTTAATAAGAGTGTTATACCAAAATTCTTTTAAAATTGTTATCCAAACCAAACTGATAATTGAACCAAATTTTGGTACAGCTCTTAATTAGGAAAATTAAACTAACCAAAATAACTGATATCCAAACTAATCCAAACCAAAGTTTTATTCGGTTATTTTTAGTAACCTTAGGGCATCTCCAACACCGCATAAAACTTCAAAATTTGAGGTTTTCTGTCTCAACAGACCCTTAAAACCTTATTTTTGAGGATAAGGTTTTGAATAATGAAACCTCAAATTTGAGGTTTCGCTATTCGAAACCTCCAAATCTTTTCTATATTTTCATTTTAGTCCTTACACTTTTTGTATATCTTCTAAATAATTTTATTAACTTTAATAATTTCAAATATATCTTTATAAATTTAATATAAAACTAAATAAATACATTAAAAGAAAATAAAAATATATTACATAACATTGATGAAATATTTTACACAACAACAATATTACATTGGTCAAATTTAACATAAATTCAAATTACAATAGTAAATACACATGATGAAAATACATAAACACACAAATTAAAAAAAAACTTAAAGAAAAGAAAAAAAAGTTACATAAACACATAATATTACACAAATTAAGATTCATAAGATAATATTGATATTCAAGTAAACTTGATCCCGAACCTACAAAATCACCAAAATATTGTCCATAAAAATTTGGTGCAACAGGAGGTTGTTCTTCTTCTTCTTCTTGTAGCCTTCTTTTTTGTATGATTTTTTCTTGTTCAGATCGAATAAACTCATGTGTATTACTATCTTCAATAGTGGTTAAAACGGTTAGCAATACTTCATTTTCCTGCTTTGTTTCTTGTATAGCTATTGTTTTGTTTGATTTTGCATACTAATTGAGCTAGCTCATAACCTTTGTGATTTAAGACTCGGGATCACACCAAGCTTATGGTCAACTGATTTCAAGGCCTACGGCTTGAAATGAATGGTGGAACGATTGTGAAGATGAAAATAGGGTTGTCGTTGATTGAATCACACAAACCAACACTTGAAATAACAACTTGAATTTCCAAAAATTTTTATATATCTTTACAATAGAACAAATGATCCTTTTATAGCTCTTACAAGGTGATCTTTACAATAAATTACATCAAAACAAATTATTCACATTTAAACAAAAGGAGGGAAATTAGCTAAATCAAATAATAATCTTCTTGCCACCAATTTACTTTTGATTTGAATGAGAATCCTTTGATTTTTCTTTGAAGTTATGAAGATGAGATTCCCATAATAAACTCATGTATTGAAGACATATATTTACTCCTTTTCGATATTGCATCACTTTGCTCCTAGTTGATGCATTTTCTTTTAAGAAATCAAGGATTTTTTCATTTGATGAAACCAAGGAGTCAACAGATAAATTAGTACCTTTGGCAATTTTTCTTTTAAGTTTTGCCTTCTTCGATCCAATGGAACTCTGTGATGAATTTGATCCACCATCCCCACTACTTAAACTGATTGAAGATGAAGATAGTTCTGGAGACTATGATTTTGGGGAACCGACGGTATCTCTCTCACTATTAGGAGTATCGGGAATACGTATGTTGATATTATCTGTAAACTTTGGAATATCCTTCATCAAAGTCCACACATGATCAAACTGAAAACCTTTTCTCAGTTTTGGATCTTGTATGAGTAGTTACTTTGCTTAATGTATTTTGGAAGATAAGACTTTGTTAAATACATAAACAAATATCATATATAAATAGAAGAAAAAAATAACACTCATAAAATATTTACTTACAATATCTTGTTCGGACGCTCCATTTGGATGAATATTCTCTACTTGGATCACACAGCTCTTCAAATTCCTAACAAAATAAAGAATAACACTCATCCTACCTTGTAGAGATCGTTCACTCCTAATTTCCCAACTCCCGTTCTTTGTTTCATTGTAACTTTTTATTTTTTCCCATAATTTTCGTAGAGCTTGATTATTACTAGCTATTGAAACTTGTGATATTTCTAAATACACACAACATAACAACAAATCTTCTTGGGTGTTGAATGATGTGCCTCTATTTTTTTTTTCATTTTATTTGGGTGGGGTTATTGAATGTAGTGTTTTAATGGACTTAAATGTATTTTAAATTCAAAGTAAAATCCAGTGTTATTCAATCATATATTTGTTGAAATACATTAAAATACACTGTTATTGGATTAAACATTTGTTTGTGTATTTTAAAATACATTAAAAACAAGTGTTATTCTTTTTTTTTTTTAAACAAGTGGAATTTTGTTAAAAACCTTTTGTACATTGTATGAACCTGTTAATAGAATGTTTTTGAAAAGAAATAAAATAGAAAACCATTGAAAATTGCTTTTAGACTATGGTTTAGCTTCTGGAACTAAACCAAATGCTTAGCCCATCTCGCAACTTGGATGATCCCGGATTCAGAAGAGAGGAAATCCTGTTTGAGTGGTCAACAAAAGAGATGAGCTGAGCAGAGGGGTGTGGGGGCTCACCATGCTTTGCCGATTACGTTTCCACCAAAGAGTGTGGACAGTAGCTTGCAGCGTATATCGAAGGAGGAAACATGTGGTACCTTTGTAAGTTGAACCTGATACAAGGGTTATGCTGTGAGTGAAATTCGTTGAGTAACGATGCTGGAAGAGGCCTTTCGCTAGATCCGCCTATATATTCGAAGTAAAATTGCAACTGAAGAACAAGTGATCTCGCGTCTCGAGTGGATGGTTGCAGAAAATATAAGATGGGATAACTCCTGTGCTCCATGCTAGCATCATATCCCCAGTGGCCAAACGATTCAGATTCGTAAGCCATAGGAGGAAAGAAAACTTAGGAGTGGAACCAGAAAACCAAATGCTTTTATACTTGTGCCTTGATTGTCCAACATGCCGAACCTGTTGCCATGTTTCTTTTGTAGAGAAGAGCTTCTTGAAATTCCCATCTCCCCATCGCCAAAGGGCAATATCAGGGTCGGTACTAGTTCCTCTGTTTCAAATTTTCTCTAACTCTGCTTCAACCTTGTTGAGAAACTCCACCCGGTATCGTCTTGAGCGATGATGAGTAAGTGATATGCTCAAATCATCCCTTAGAGCTATTATCTCAAATTAAGAGATCACGGTAGTACTTAAAGGTCGAATCCACAAGGACTCACAAGCTGCACGATAGATTATTTAGTTTCAAATTCAGCTAAGCAAGTATGAATTAAATTAAAAGACAATGCAAACGTAATTAAAATTGGTTTTAAATTCAGATGGGGGAAACATTAGGTTCAGATAATTTCTCAGGAAATCAAGTAATGATGATCAATAAATTATGCCAGGATCGAATTAAGTACCAATTCTAGAACTCAAATCACTAATATAAAATTAACCAACTTCCATTGCGAGAATTAACTATGTTTAAATTCCAAAAAAAACAAATTCCTTTGTGAATCCTAAGATCTAAACGTGCATTAGGCGTAGGTTAATTTGTTCACAAATTATCTAATCCAAATTCCTTTGCAATTATCTAATTTCCTTACTCTAGGTTTTGTCAAGTTATAAATCACGCTTTCGCGTCAATTTAACAACCTAAGATCGAGTTTCTAGATGATCAATCTAGAACTAGCTTTAAGAACAATCTAGGTAAAGAACTATCAAGTTTGAATCCTATCTAATCGATTTATGCATCTTTCCATGAAATCCCTTATGAGAATCCCTAAACCTAACAAGAGATCTACTCACACATTTCAATTGAAATCAAAGACATGACTGAAATAAATATCATATAGAAAGTAAAAACAATGTAATAGAAACAGGGGTTCAAAATCTTCTCTCAAGTAGTACAAGTAGCAAGACCAGCCTCAAGCTCTAGAAATCTTCCAGTTCTTCGTAAAACAAAAGATAGGTCGATAACAAAATCTAAAAATCCTAATTATTCGCTTAAACACGAACTGGGGTTATTTTCTAAATATATGAAACTTCTGGGTAAAGCTGTAAATCTCCTTAAGTTGTTGTCTTCACGTGGGGAAATAAAATTGGATTGCATTGATCGACACCACAAATCGTGTTGCTCGACACAGTTGAACTTCAAAGACACCAACTTCGACTTTTCAGCTACAATGCTCCATATTTGCTCCATAATGTCCAAATGATCTCAATTGTATGTAAACCTGTAAAACACTTGATAGAGACTCAAAAGACACATAAAAGACTCGATTATATACATATATCATGGCTTAAAAACCGGTAAAAACCATGATATATCATAAGTACCTCTGAAACTGTTGCATTTTTTTGAATACCTAGATCAATGAAACGCCTATCTCCCAAGATATCATAAATACGACCAAGAGAACTCCAATGATCAAACCAAAATGAGGTCTGAGCTCCACTTATTATTTCCATCTTGTGGAATGGTTTTGTGTGTGCCCTGTATTTTAGAATTTTCTTCCACATCCAAGAACCTAAAGCTGTGTTTGCCTTTATTGACCAAAACGAGGCAGACCGTATCAGTTCCCGTTTAATCCAATTCACCCATAGAGAAATTTTCCCCGATTGTTATTCAACACTGATTTGATTTAGTTACATTTGGATTAGAATGAATTGTAATGTGCTTTCTTATCTAAAACATGAGTAAACAAAATACCAGTCTTTTACCATGTATTTCATAATATCTCTTAAATTAAAATACATTAAAAGCATTCTAAAACCTAATTGAATAACAGCTCCTTGGTATAGAAAATGAGGAGTTGGTGGAAGTATGATTTATTTCATTTGTCAAGGTCTATATTTATACACAATAAATGATAGATACTAATTCAAATGGATGGTTACAAATCATTTTCACAGATTTTCTTATCGGATATGTTGGATAAGAAAATGACAAAATTTTAATCTAACGGTTGGTGATGAGTGAGATCCAATGAATGGCATAGATTATATTTTTAAGATTTTCTTATCTGATACGTTGGATGAGATAATGCTAGGATTTTAATCTAACAGTTGTTAACATTGGATATCTAATGAATGGCATGGATTACAATTTTAGAATTTTCTTATTGTCTTAAGTAGTAACATTTTAATCTATAAAATACACACATGGTTGTTAGATATACAGCATCAATTCTAATCTTATTAAAAATGAATTTTAATACTAGAAATTCATCTTCTTCTCAAAATTTCTCGTCCTCTTCAGACTCATATGAGTTTGATGAATTGTTGATGAATGGCATTGAAGCAATCGAAAGAGAAGAACAAATTGATGTCGATTTGTTTGTGAACAACAACCGCTTTATTCAACAACAACAACAACAACTACGCGATTTCAATAATTTTTATCTCGTAATCTACAGATAAAAAATAAAGAAGCTTATTTATCACTTCGAAATGCATTGATTGGTCACATATGGGGGCATTATGGAAATAATTTTAATGAGTGGTTTGATATTTTATATGTAATTTTACTATTTCTTTTATGTGTGTTTTATTACTTTTATTTGTGATTTTCATTATGGTGTAATGTTTTATTTTTAATATTGTGTAATATTAGTTTTAATGTATGTTTTATATTTATTTATGAATGGTTTATCATTAATAGTAACTATTAGTAACACTGAAAACTATAATGTAAAATAGAGAAATTTATAAAGATAGATTTGAGGTTTTGTTGTTGGAGCAACATCACCTTAAAACCTTATTTTGAAGATGAGCAAACCTTACAATAAGGTTCTCTATTGGACAACCTTACTCTATTTTTCACTCTAAACTCAGTAAAATCTTCTCAAATCTTACTCTATAAGACCATCTCCAATGTATTCTTCTATTTTTCACTATAAAATATAGTAACTCTAAAATAGAGTAGAGTTTCTCTCCAATGTATTACTCTATATTTTACTCTAAAAGGAATATTCTTAAGTATATTCTATTTTTATTTTATTACTAATATCTTTTATTTCTAAACTTTATAGTTTGACCCTACATATTTTTTTTGCAAATTTCAATAAATTATCACAGTATTTAAATTAAATATTCATTATATTTGGAAAAATTACATTATATCATATTAAAATAATAAAACATAGTAGATTTCATAAAATAATTCATTTTACAAATTTAATCCAATACATCTCTTTTGAAATTGTGAAATCAAATATTCTGCAACTGTCTTTGAACCTTTAAACTAAAACCAAACCTATTTATTGTCTCTATTAATTTGTTATTTTTTAAAATTACATTATATTAGTTTAATTATAACCCATATAGCTTCTACGTGCATGTTCTTATAAATATGTTGCTTATTTAAATTTTGGTACTTGTTTTATTTTGCTAATCTTATAAGTTATATATTTGAGATAATTTTGGTACTTTTTTTAATTTTAATATTATTTTATGTTTTTATTTAATTAAGTGAGTGACATTAAGAGATAAAATAAAAATATTCAAAATATAAAGGACTCAATATGCTCTCAAAACCATTATAAAATAGAGAAATGAGTAGGATTACTTTATATTTGATGTAACTCTATTTTAGAGTTAATTTTTTTATTTATATTTTACTTTGCTATATTCTGAAGATTTTTATTTTATCTTTTAATATCACTTAATTAAATAAAAAAAAGTTACGTACAACACAAACTATTTTAACAAACATTAGGGGTGATTGGTTGCAAATTTTAAAGACTTCAGAAAATTTTAAGTATCCACAGTTATTTTTAACCAATCAGACTTTAAAAACTTTTTCTTTTTTTAAAATCTTAAAAGCCCAACTGCTCTTTTCAAAGTCTTTTTTAAAGTTTGTAGTGTAAATTTTAAAACTCTCAAAAATTAGACTTTTAAGGCTCTAGAAAAACTAAAGTTAAGTAACAAGTTTCAAATAATTTCTTTTTGTTTTGTTAATTAAGCAAAAACAATTCAAATTCAAAATAAATAAATAATTAATGTATCATTAATTAATAATAATACATTCAATTCTTTTAAGTTACATTTGGAAATTAACATAACAATTCTTAATAATAAATAATACAGCCAATTCTTTCAATTCTTTAAATAAAATTACAATATAAAAAATTCAAAATAAATAATAAATTTTATAATTAACTACAGCATGTAATTGTTATGTAACAATTGTTCAAATAAGGTTTTTTTTGTTTTGTTAATTAATTAAATTTATGCTGAAGATCTGATAAAAAATCACACATACAAAGAACAAAAAAAAATTATACATAAAAATAATTTATTATTTACTATTCAAAATAATTTATTATTTATTATTTAAAAATATTTAAAGCCACAGTTTCTACAACTTTTGTTATCAAGCAAACTTTTATATAGTAACAAATTTTACGGCCTAAATCTCTATAATCTGTATAACCAATGGCCCATTAGCTATATACTAGAAAAATTATGGGGCCAATTAGCTATATAGGAGAAAAATTGTGGGGTTAGTGATAACGTGATGACTTTATTTTATTTTTTTGCTATATGAGAATGTAGTTTTCTTTTTCCAACACATTACTTTCAATATTGAATGATTAATTTAAATAATATGATAATTTATGGAAATTTGTAAAAAATAAAATAGGTGGGTCAAATTATAAATTTTAAAAATAAAATATATTAGTAATAACATAAAAATATAGTATACTTAAAATATTATTTTTAAAAATAAACTATAGAATAATATATTGGAGAGAAAACTTATTTTATTTTATAATTATTCATGAAAAATAGAAAAATACATTAAAGATGGACCTAGCCAATTACCAAATTACCCGATCCAATTTGAACCAAACAGTTCAAAATCGTAGACTAGTTTTAAAGGCTGTGCATAGACTTATACCCAAAACATTTGAAGTTGCTTCTTTTAGTAATTACCATTCCCCGCATTTCCGATGTTATAACATCATACATTTGTATCCACAAGAAGCAAAAAAAGAAAGGATATAGCTAAGCTGAGTGATGTAACCAAAAAAAAAATGGAAACTGTGTGAAGACTTAACCAGCATGCTCGTTTTCCAATCTCTCTGTTTCTTCGACTGTGGTAGGTTGTGGCTTTGCGGATGGAGGTAAACAACGTTTGGAGAAGAATGTAGATATCGTTTCACTGCCTTTATCTGGTGATGGCGATAATCCAAGCTTTGTCAATACTTCTTTCTTTACCTGTTCATTAGATAAACAACGCTGTCTCAAACCAAAAACTCTGACAATTTTGTAAAGAGAAAGATCCAAGTATACTAATGTAGAACTAACCTGCCAATGGCTATCCTCGAAATCTGAAATCTCACGAACTTTTTGTCTTAGTTTGGTTTTTGGAACATCAGGGAACTTTTGCTGTAACGTTTCAACCACTCTATTGAGACCTTGAGGGCATGATTGAATTGTTGATACCTAGAAACAAAATTCTCGTTAGAGCTAAGTAACAATATATATATATATATATATGTTATTTGTTTGGAGAAATCAACTCACAACTGTAAGCAAATCTGAGTCTGGTATGGATTTTGCTTTTGAATTAGATGGAGGAGTGCTTTGACTACAAGATGACTTTGCGGCAGCTTCCTCATCCTCCTCTTCGGTGTTATTTATCGATATTTCAATGAGAGAAGAGCAATGGAATGCTCGTACCACGAGAGCTCGTAGACATATCTGTTCCAATTTTTGTGTACCTTCTAGATCTTTAGCAGCTAAGAGAGGGACCTTCTCATGTGTTAGGTTACATATAATCAGTGGCTGCGTTTTCGCCAGAGCGTGGTCAGTTAAACTTTGTAGATGTTTTTGTTGTTGGAGTAATACGCGAAACTCTTGACTCTCTTGATCTTGTTTAGATGGAGTGGAATTTGCATCTTGTTCAGATGGATCAATGTCCATTCTATCCACTTGAACTCCCTGAAAGAAACAACTAAAAAGTTTCCATACGAGAGCGATTTAGAAGAATCGATGACGAGTTAGTTAAAATTTGCTTTTGTTACCTCATCTTCTGAGAGATATCCATCAGGAACCATAAAGTCATCTTCACTATCATCTTCATCATCAGCCTTTGAACATCCTTCTTCCAAACTTTCGTCTTCATCTTTCTCACAATCAGAAAGGCTTTCACCAGCTTCTTCCTGTAACATAAAGCATCTTATTAATCGAGTGATCTTTTGTTAAGTTTTTGGGTTGCAACAACACAAGTATTGAAATCAATAAAGCTACCTCTTCCCATTCTTCATCACTATCAACTTCATAATCCAATTCTGGATCCTTATTCAGAGGACGACGTGGCCCTACAACTTGACTGTAAATGTTAAACAGAAGAACCGTCAGCACCACTGTAAGCAAACTTAGAAAGTGAACACTTGTTATTTTCTCTTTTAAATTGGATGGCCAGATGGATATCAGAAAATGAAGCGATATTGTTGCAACACTAGTAGAATCACTGTAAACGTTCTCTACATTATAAATAAGCAACAATGGTTGTTCAGTCTAAATTGATATGCATAAGATGATAAAAACAACATATCTAACATGTATGGTTAATTTAAGGATCAGCCTCTACAAAAGGAACATAAAAGGGTAAATTAGCACAGGTGTATGTTTAGAATGATTGTTCAATCCAAATTGAAATGCATAAGATTATAAGAACCAAGTATCCAACATAGACAATGGTTAGTTAATTTAAGGATCAGCCTTTAAAGAGGAACTTAAAAGGGTAAAGTAGCGCCCGCGAGTATGTTCTCTTTAGAGGTTCTTTATCATGCTTTTTAAACACGATAGGCAGCTGAGAAAAATTCATGACTTTTGAAGTGCAACAAAGCTAATATGAAAAAGCAGTAACAAGCAAACTCATGGGAAACCTAAAAGCTAGGAATAGTCAAGGCTTCACAAATATTTTTAGCTAACAAAACCTACCAAATAATCTCTATTATCTTAGCTTACTGCAAATAATGAAGGTTTTCCAAAATAAGTACTGACCTTTGGCTAGGCCATATACCATAAAAGCCTGGTCTGTTGCTTTTATCGAATTGTAACAACTGCTTGGCCCTCCTGGACTTCTTAAGACCAGATGACGAAGAATCGCACCGCCTAATGCAAGATGCACCATCCAAGCTTTTCTCTTCACATCCATCCCCTTGCTTCTCCATGTTGGGTTCACCATCGGGCGTTGCTTCCCTATTTGTAGATAGTTTTAGTTTTGGAAACAGTTCACTCTTAGGCTTCCTACGCATCCCCCAATGCTTTTTCAAACTTGAGAGAGAAGGGCCCAACTGACGCCAGGAAGTAAAATGTTTCCTACAAAGAAATACAACTCAGATCACAATACCCAAATCGACACCTAAAAGATAAATCATCAAGGAAAAACCACTGTCATACCTGCGAATATCATCAACTGTAGCTTCACAAGTTGTTGAAAAGGCATTGTCAATGGCCTGAATAACTGTTTCACTTTCATTCTCTTGATTTGTACATGAAGGATCCTGAACAGTTACTTCACCAGAAGGAAGTTTGGGTTGGGTCACTGAACTATCTTTGCTTCTTTTAAGAAACCGCTCCATGATTGAAGCCTGTTTCTGTACTTGAAGTTGCTTCTTTAGCTCAGCTTGTTCCTTCTCTCTACGCTTCTGCTCCCTCTCTGACTCATCTTGCTGTTTCTTTATCCGTTTTCTTGACTCAGCCTCCTCCTCTTTATTATTTTCATCAACCTTCTGTAGCAGCTTCTGCTCTTTTTCCTAGCCAACAACAGACAAATGCTAAGTCAGAAGTCAGAATTCAAAATCAAATAGCACATAAAAGAACTCCAGAAGAGAAAAAGGGATATAACAAACTCACTTGTTGCAGTTTTTCTTTTGATATTTGACGGTCCATTCTCTTCTTTTCCTTTTCAGCTTCACATCTACTTTTCTCCAATTGTTTAAGAATCATCTTCTCTTCTCGCTTTGCATCTTTCTCAGCCCTTAAACAATCAATACAACAACCAAATCAGAAAAAACCAACCAACATAAAAACATAAACGAAGTCACTAACCAAAGATACTTACATCTCTGTGCTCTTCTTCTTCAATATATTATCCATAAACAATCGAATATCAACCTCACTCAGTACTTTACCAAGCTTCTCAGCAGCTTTACTCAAATCAGATCTACACAACTTCTCAGTTTCTTCTCTTTGTAATACAGCTAACATTGCTGTAAACACACAACATCAAATCATAAGTGTAAGCCCTCACATCTTATAAACAATAAATCAATAAGAATCGTCAACATTTACCAGAAACTGCTGTAATCCTTTCATGAATCTTCTTCCTACAAGTCCGTCGAACTTTTAACAATCCACGAACAGATTTAGGCATCATCTTCAAATCTCTCGTCTATAACATCAATGAAATATCACCAAATTACCATTTCTATCATGATGCAAAGATCAAAAACTAAGTGATTAGATTGTAAAATTACCTCCCAGCACCAAAGACAAGATTCAGTATCATCTTCTAAAACGTCAGCATCAGCGTTAATCACACCGTAACTCACTCTTTGACCTACCGATACAACAGCACTCTTCACAGCAACCATAGTTACAGTTTCAATCTTCTCCTTCAATTTTGAGAAAATCTCATCTACAAGCTTCGATAACGGTAAAGTCATCTCCTCCATTAACAAGGCCACCATTGAATTCACAGATGAACAGTCACTAAAACCTGAAAACAGATCTGATTTGTTATTCTGATTCATCACTTCTCTGAAATAATCGAAAAGACCTTTCATCTCTTGATTCAACGATGAGATCTGAATCTCTCTCTCCTCGGAAGTTAGATTATCATCTCTCTTCCGTTTCTTCGGCTTCTCCTGACTGTTCATCGTCTTCCGATTTTCAGCTTTTTCCATCGCGAAACCCTAAATTTCAGAAATCTTTAGAAATACACGAGAAATGAACAAGATCTGGGAACAAAATCGATAGCTAGAAACACAATCTGAGTGATTTGACTTTAGATCTATCGATTTTTTTTTTCTCTGAGTTTCAGGTTTGCGAAGAAGAAGGAACTGTAGAGGGGAAGATGATGGGTTTGAAAAGAAAAAAAAAATGGAGGATTCACCAAAAAGAAGGAGCCATTGATTTTCCCGCCATGGATTTGACGGGTGGATTTGCCTCCAAATGACACAAATGCAATTTTATTGTTTGGCGCCACTTGTGTTTTAGAGAAAGAGGAAGCCCATTTACTTATGGGCCTGCTTTTGTTTCATTTTTAGCTTATAACGACGGGAAAATGGGCCTCTAACATTAGGATTGCTTTTACTACGAGTGTTTCGGACATTTTTTCCGTAGACCCAAGATATTGATTATTAATAGAAACACGAATTTACTAATTCACAAATTCATTATTATCATTTCAAACAATTAAAATCATAATTCAAAAGAGTATAAGCACTATATAAATCTCTTTTTTTAGCAACACAATAACATTTTCGTATATGTTTGATATATAAAAAAGGTTCGTGTACACCTATAGTATTACAGGCGTATATAGCCAATTTTCCCAGAATTTCGACATGTAAAATGAAATTATGTTGGGTCACCTTAGTGTTTATTAGTAAAAACTAAATAAAACAAACTGACATTTTTTTTTTTTTTTATGTGTGTATTTTAAAAGTTTTAAGCTATCGGAATGAAAATGAGATAAGCCAATCAATATTTTTGTGTATATGAAAAGAAAAAAATAAGATTGAAAATGGTTGATAATAAAAGAAAAATATGTGGGTTCATCCGTAGGGGTGAATCTACTTGTTCACCTCCTCTAAATTCATCCAATAAAATTATGCCACGTAATAGTATATTTAAATAAAAATAATAAATAAAAACTTAATAAATAAATAAATTAAAAAATTAAAAATTTTAACTTTTAGGTTCGCTGAGCTGTATCTATTATGATATATAGTTTTATATGTTTTATTTAGTTTTAGTTATTATTTTTATTTAAATAATTAACTAAAACTAAAAAAATTAAACAAATTAAATATTTTAAAATTTTATCCCTTGGGTTCACTGCGTTGTATCCCTTAGAGTATAGTTTTATATGTTTTATTTATTTAGTTTTAGTTATTATTTTTATTTAAATAATAAATTAAAACTAAACAAATTAAACAAATTAAATATTTTAAAATTTTAGCTCTTGGGTTCGCTGAGTTGTATCCCTTAGGGTATAGTTTTATATGTTTAATTTATTTAATTTTAGTTATTATTTTTATTTAAATAATAAATTAAAACTAAACAAATTAAACAAATTAAATATTTTAAAATTTTAGCCCTTGGGTTCGCTGATTTGTATCCCTTAGGGTATTGTTTTATATGTTTTATTTATTTAGTTTTAGTTAAATAATAAATTTAAACTAAACAAATTAAACAAATTAAATATTTTAAAATTTTAGCCTTTGGATTCTTTGAGTTGTATCCCTTACGGTATAGTTTTATACGTTTTATTTATTTAGTTTTAATTTATTATTTTTATTTAAATAAAAAATTAAAATTAAATAAATCAAACAAATTAAAAATTAAAAATTTTAACCCTTGGGTTCGCTGAGTTGTATCCCTTAGTAGTTTTATATGTTTTTTTTATTTAGGTTTAATTTATTATTATTTTTTAAATATAATATTACGTGAATAATCTTATTGGATAATTTTTTTTATTTATTTTATTTTCTAATTTTATTTTTTTAATTTTCTTAATTTTATTTGTTTAATTGTAATTGTAATTTATTATTTTTTAAAAAATATAATCTTAATTTATATATTTTTATTGATTAGATTGAGAAAAAGAGGAGGTGAACAAAGAGGTTCACCCTTAGGAGTGTAGCAAGTATCGTTCATAATAAAACTATTCTTGAAATCCTAATTTTCACTCTCTCTCCTCTCTAAACTCAAAACAAACTCAATCATTGCTTGTGTTCCAACGTTCGGTGGCTTTCAAAGCACCGGCGTTAATGCGTCTTTAGTGTAATTTATTGTTTTTTTTCAAAGCACCGGCGTTATGAGAAGAGTGAATGATCTGACCATCGAGCGGCATCGTGTTTTGGAGCGACTTTCTCTATGTTGGATTGAGGAGTCGTTTTTGGTTTGTAATGGCAGTTTGGTGGCCTCTCTTCGGAGGATTGGCTGCAGATCAAGTTAGGTTATGGTGCGAGGCGGTCCTGAGGTTTTTGCAGGAGTCGAAGATCTTATATGGGGTTCTCTCTTCCTTTGTTCCACTGCTCTTACTGTTAGATTTTTCTCCGAGTTGGTTAGGTATTTTCGAAGTCTTTATTTTGTGTTGTCCTTGATTGTTATGTGGCTAGGTCACGTTCAAGTGAAGTTTTTGTTCTGGTCATT
>CM051366.1:6677147-6717758 GCA_028015245.1 Cardamine occulta
TTCTTGTTTGCCTTGTTGTTCTCATGTCCGTGTAGATGGATTAGACTTGTTGCATTTGGCTGTAGGCTCATCAGCTCAATTTCATTTGGTTGGTTCTTTTGTCTCAATGTGATATGTTGCGTATATCGTGTGTGGTTCGTAGATTTGCCATCAAAAAGGGTCCAATTTAGTTTTGCTATAACTCGCTTCGGAGATGGATATTGTGATCATTCATCTAGACCCGGGCCTCTCAGGTAGAAGCAATGTGAAAGGCTTAATATATAATTATATATATTTCCTCTCCACAAGATAAATATGGCAATTGGGCTTCGTTCTCTCAGTTCCTAGTTCAATCTTTATCATTTTAGACTTTCATATTCTCTACTTATCTCCTTCGTAGGAGGTTTTTGGTTTTAATTTCTAAGTCTTAGTTTTCAATTTAACTTTTCTCTTGTGGACTTTTGTTTTCTTTGTTTAGATATTGGTTTCCCTTGTTTGAGATTTTACTATTTTCGGCCATCCCTTATAATTTAACTTAAAAGTTCTAATCAAATCTAAATTTAGATGAAAAAAAAATAGGGCTGGGCAAAAAATCCAGACCCGAAACCCGAACCCTAACCCGACCCAAAAAACCGAGACAAATCCGACCCAAAGTTTTAAAATACTTGAATGGATCTTAGACATATAAATCCAAACACCTAAATCCGAGTACACGATCCGAACCGATAACCAAATTATCTGAGTATATGAAATAACCCGGGTATAAGATATGAAATACCCAAAATATAATTATATATATATTAACTGTATTTAGACTTGATATAAACCCAAAGATATCACTTATTTTAAGACCAAAATAATTAAAATATATAAAATAACTAAGATATCTTCAAATTCCTAGTTATATTTGTGAAATTTAAACCAAATTTTATTCAAATTGAATAATTTATTTTTCTCAATATTTTAGAACCCAATCCGAACCGAATGGAACTAAACATAACCCGACCTGAAGCTATGAAATATTCGAAATGGTCTTATACTCATAATTTTGAACACTCAAAAACTCAAACTATTCCATCCGAACTCTAATGGGTACCCCAATGTCCATCTTTATAAAAAATGGTTGATAACAGTATTTTGGTATGTACAATTCACGCAGTCTATTTTATCCAAAAGTCAAATATTACATTTTCAACCAACACAGTATAATAAGACCTTAACATTTTTTATTATTTATACGGAGTAAATAATATATTAACTATTTTCTTAGCAATATTTTAAAAGAAGGGGGAGTTCTTAAAAACTGAGTGACAAAATGGCTAGTGTTTTTTTTTATTTGCGGCATGCTAACACACAAAATAGCAAGAAATTATGATTTTGTATTTGAAAATAGGAAATAAATCATTAAATTGACGTTTTTTAGTAATAGGAATCACAGAAAGAATTTATAAAAAGTAAA
Organism: Cardamine occulta; assembly: GCA_028015245.1. NCBI lineage: Eukaryota > Viridiplantae > Streptophyta > Magnoliopsida > Brassicales > Brassicaceae > Cardamine > Cardamine occulta. Next base: position 6,678,586 of record CM051366.1, read on the forward strand.
AAAAAAAAAATCCCAACTACAATTTGGTGGGCATTAAATGCTTATGTGTTAGCAAAGCATTCGTATTCTTTCCCACGTGACAACCCTCACGCATCCCTCGTCATGCTTTCAACTGACATGCCACCTCACTCATCGTGATTTCCCATTGGATCATATGCCATTTGCATAATGCAATATTATGCTGTTACGGTTGGTAGGATTAAATCATAGTGTTTTTTAATAAACTTCTTTTCACGTTAACAGTTAGTGTTGGGTTTTTGCAAGCTCAAATCAACTTTTTAGTAGTATGATATTGTCCATTTTGGGCTAACAAACCAAACCTGCATGGATTTGTTTTTGAACTCCTTCTTAAAAGGTCTTATACTAATTAGATATTCATTTTTCTTATATATTAGACACTTATTTCCTAATCTTCCGATGTGGGACATTGGTTTATCCCCCAACAATCCTCCCCTCAAACCATGGACCACGAACCTTAGCCTCTTTTCCAGTGAAACTTTGATACCTAGGCACGGCACCTCTTATTCGCAAGATTCTCTTGAGGCATTCTTTTTATCGTTTCACATTGAAGGCTTCTCCCACACCGAGTAAGCAACCCACATCCACTTCCCTTCCCAAAAACAAATTTGTGCGGGGTTTGCCAGTTGGACCCAAAGCGAACAATATCATACTAATAGAGAGTTAACTTGGGTTTGAAGAAGTCCAACAATTGGTATCAGAGCCTATGTTGAAAACTGTGGACGTAGAAAAGTAGGTGTGAGCTGCATGCTTGGTGTGGGAAGGAACCTTCAATATGACACGATTAGAATAATGCCTAAAGAGAACCTTGTGAATAAGGGGTGCCAGTACCTAGGTACCAAGGTTTCGCTGGAGGAGAGAATACGATTTGTGGTCTTTGGATTAAGGGGAGGATTGTTGGGAGACAAACCAACGTCCCACATCGGAAGATTAGAAAATAAGCGTCTAATATATAAGTCAACTCAATTTCTAACTAGTATGAGGCCTTTTGGGAAGAAGCCCAAAAACAAATACATGCGGGCTTGGCCAGTTGGCCCAAAGTGGACAATATCATACTAATATGAAGTTGACTTGGCCTTGCAGAAGCCCAACAGTTAGCTTAACGGAAATTTTATTTGAATTAATTATAGATATAATGTTATGGAAAAGATTAGGGAATGATGATGTATTGCAACAAATTATATATAACGTCATGCTTATGCCATTCATGGCGGGATAAGAAACTGGTGCAATTGGACATGATGGAAGAGGTAAAACTGTTAAAATCTCACATCTGTTATATAAAGAGATTAACACTAGTATATAAGAGATATGAGTTAATCTACTGATATGAGTTAACCCATCGAATTTAACATGGTATTAGAGCCTCGTTTATTGACCCAAATAGGATGGCCCAAGAAGGGTTTATTGTCGGTTCTAAAGTGGGATTCAGTTCGAGATGAACTGATAAGAATCATCATCTCGAGAGGGCATGTTAGAATCCAACATCGGTTATATAAAGGGACTAGCACTAATATATAAGAGATATGAATCAATCCACTTATTGTCAATTGATTTTGAGTTGGAAATCCATAAAACTTAACAAAAATCCTTGTTTCTTTTATGATATAAGTACAATGTTTAGAGCATCTCCAAGTGATACTTAACAATTTTATATATTAAGTTTTTAAAGTCGATTGCCGGAAAGAAATTAGTTATTTTGCTTTGATCGTTTGAGAATATTATAAGTTGAAATTATGTAAATCAGAACTATATAGCCCTAGTGCTAAGTCAAAAGTTGACTTCTTGAACTTCCATGGTTCGAATTTGCATCCATGCGGATTAGAATGGTCTCCAACACCAAACTCACCCAAAAACATTTGATCACTTAACATCTAGGTAATCCAAAATAAACAAAATGTTGATAATGGAAAACATAGATTAATGATATAGATAAATCTATCTTTAACAAAAAATAAATATCCCATTAACTTCCAACAATCCAATATATTCTTGAATGACTTTACCAATCTATATATTTCTCGTCTATCACAAAAGTTACGTTTAGTAACATCCAATCATTTATTTATTCCATTTATAATCATTGATACAAAATAAGGACAACTCACAACAACAACAAAAAACAATCGGAATCAGTTCTATTGAATTTATTTTAAAACTTTATAAGAAAAATTCCAACGAAGAAATATGAAAATTGGAAGTTTATCAAGAATAATTAATGAGATCTTTCACATTATCTGGAAATGAAAAAGAGAGTATGAATGAAGATAGATACGTTGATGAAAGTGAAGTGAGACATATTGGCCAACATAGAAGAAGATTCCATAAAGGATTGGATGAGTGCAAAAGTTTAGAGACGTCTCTCTTGTTGGTTGCGTTTTTTTTCTATTTTTATATTCTAATTTCACATTACTTCCTAATTATAACATATGGGAATTAAAATACAAAAAGACAAAGAAAAAAGTATTCCCACGTGCGACAATGACAAGAGACCCAATAAAAATTTGTCATATTCTATGATTTCCCATGCACCGAATTTATTCAGTGGCTCTGATGATTTCGAAGGTCATTTTTAACAAAAAGGATTGTTGGGGTTCACACTTCTTTGTGGCTCCTTCTTTTACGTTTGACTATTTGGAACAAGTATTGACTATTTATATATGTTCTTGATACTAAAAAAATACTAATAATACTAAAAGGATTGTGGTAGCTTAGTGGCTGATTCTCTTATACTGTAAAATAGACTAAATGCTTATTTTGGATATCGAGAGAAATTATAATGAGTTGCGATATATAGAGTTGACAAAGTTATTTGACAGATTTCATCTTAATACGTCACAATAGGATTAATTTCAGTATTGTTAGTGAAGGCTCAAATGGCTTAAGAGTTTTTGGAAGTGGACGATTGCTATTTAAAAAAATGCTAGCAAAATACATATAATACATAATTTTTATAAGAAAACAAATTGTATTTTTATATTAAAATTTTTAATTTATATTTTTAATTAATCACGTAAGAACTAATTATTAGTAAATTATATATTTTAAGAGTTTTTTGGAACATTTGTTTATATAAAATAAACCTTCTATAGTTGCAAATATATTTTACTTTCTTCAATATAGATAGAGTATATAAGTTTGATTTGATCATATGTGATAGGAGAGAGTAAAAACAAAAATTCATTTTCTTTCTTTTTTGTTTAGTAAAATTTGTTACTATTTAAGTTTTTAAGAAAATGTATCTATTATTTTTTTAATCGTTTGCAGCCAACCGCCACTATAGACGCTAGCAGAAATGAATTTTTTGATTTAGAATGGTTTCAAGCAGCAAAAAGGATACAAAACACTTTTCATAATTGTTGTTAAATGCTAACAAATTCTATTGCCTGCAAACAAAACGTTTACAATGATAGTGGGAAACACAATCAACCCTTAAGATAGATGTAAATTCTGTTTTCAAATATTGCAACGTCGGTTTTTCAAACGATGATGCAAGAAAGTGATAGAGAAATTTCTCTTCCATGTTTTTTAGAAATCAATGCCACAATGATTCTTATAATTTGTTAAAACAACATTTGTTTTGTAAGAAATTATACCATACATATACTGGGCATAAAGTTAAATGGAATTTGATTTTTAGTACAAGATTTTGACTATTACAAATTTAGTGGACCATGATCCATCTCTAGGGAGCAAGAAAAAATCGATGCTTTTGAGGACATTTATGGAGCTTTTGCTGAAAGAAAGCTGGCCAAGAGGACATGTATGGACACTACAAAAAAAATATCGCAAAACTGACGGTCAATTCCATCGGAAATCCATCGGCAATCCATCGGTTTTAGCCATCTCGTTGGAAGCGATCCGCTTCTCGTTCTTCTGCGAGGTGTTGCAGCTGCGTCTTCATGGCGTCCATCTCAGCGTCTCGTTGTGCGAGCTGTGCCCTAAGATCGGGAGAATCACCGTAGAAACGCGAACTTGCAGAAGAAAATCCATCGTCCGGAAGACCAAATACACGACATTTGGTCTTCGGAGTACACTGCGGTAAGAAACGAAAACTTTGTTAAAAATTAGAAATTACAAAAAAACGATTTAAATATATATTTTACTTACCTCATAGACGAATTCGTTAATCTTCTCGAACGGAACTTCGGTCATTGGAGGCGTTCCTTCGGTGAGTGGCTGAGAAAGGAGGAAGTCTTCCTTCATTTTCGTGACGTTGTCAATGATCTCCCGAGCCATCGGATCTTGGATTTCATGGGTCTTCCTGCTGGTATGCGCATCCTTGAGCAATCTGAGAGCGGAAGGTTGGACACCGTCTTCCCGAAACTACAAAAATGAAAATTTAGTAAAATATAAAATTATAAAACTAAAATAACAATATTTTAATTAAATAAGAAACTTACCAGTTGTTTGGCCCGTGTGACCAAACTAACCGCTCCTAGATTGTGCGTCGCCTTGCCTCTTCCTCTGCGATCACTGTTTCGGCACGCAGAATGAGTTGTGGAGCTTGTCTTAGTCGGTTCTTCATTCCAATAAGTGCATAACCCGCTCTATAGGCTCGGGTTGGAAACCAACTCCCTTGGGACATCATTCTTGTGCCACTTCTCCTTCCACTCGTTCAGCTTCCATGAATACATTCTCGATGCTTTTCTATCGAAGCATCGTCTAATCGTGGCGGTCATGTGGCTGTCCCAATTAAATTCTTGCTGCAAATCAAAAATTAAATTAAAATAAACTATATTAAATAAAAGTAAAACAATTTAAAATATGAGGTACTTACCGCAAATTGGCAAAACCACAATTTCTGATCTGCCATCGACATTTGGCTGTACGTCGGGTACGGATGCCGAAGTATTCCATTGAGCATCCGGTTAATGGACTTGGAAATCCCATTTCCGGAATCATCAAACCTACAAAACAAATTATTGCAAATAATTTGAATTGTAACTAAAGTAATAATAGTAAATAAATATTAAAATTCTTAAAATTAAAAAAAATTGAGTATATGTCTCTGCCTTCGCAATCCGGATGGAAACGAGGCAATCTATCTCGTCCTGGTTGAGCGACAAAGTCCTCGACGCTCATCTGCGTCGGTGCAGTAGGTGAAGGCGTCGGCGTAGGCGCTGTCTCCGGGATATGTGTCTCCGGTGTAGGAGAACTCCTCCAACCGGAACTACCTCTCCGTCGACTACTACGTCCGCCACCGCGTGATTGGTAGTACCGACCGTAATCCTTAGAAAAATTAAAAAAGAAATCAAATATTATATGAAAAAAATTATACATCATCAAAATTATCAAAAATTATCAAAAAAATATTTTAAATTCATTATTAGTCCAAAACAATTATACATTTATAAAAAATGAATAATTTATGGAAATACTTATAAATTACTAAAATCATCATAAATTTATATTTATAAGTATTAATTCCAAACCAATTATAAATTTCTAAATCCATGATTATTACATGAAAAATTATACATTATCAAAATAATAAAAATTTATCAAAAAAATATTTTAAATTCATTATTATTCCAAAACAATTATACATTTATAAAATAATGAATAATTGATGGAAATACTTATAAATTACTAAAATCATCATAAATTTATATTTATAAGTATTAATTCTAAAACAATTATAAATTTTTAAATCCATGATTTATAAAAGAATGAATCATTCATGGAAATAATTATAAATTACTAACATGATTAAAAATTATCAAAAAAAATAATCATAATTTTCTAAAAATAATAATTCATACCAAAATTAAGAAAATTTTAATGCATGAAAATAATTATAAATAAGTTAAATAAATAAATAAATTAACGAAACAAATAATTTCAATTCACATAACAAAACTTAATACTAATTAACATAATAATTCAACCATAAATTCTAACAAATCTAAAATTCCAAATCAAAATCTTTTATCTAACAATCCATGTTATAAAGAAGGTAAATCCTAAAACTAACAAACCAAATCCTAAATCTAACATTACAAACCTAATTCTAACAATTCTAATTTTCTAAACCAATCAATCTAACTCAAAACCTAACAATCCATAATATAAACTTAAGAACTTACAAGTTTGGGGGATTTTGAGACATTGGCATGAAGGATCGGACTTAGTAATGGAGATTTAGCGATTTTAGGGTTTTAAAGGTTTTTGGAAACTTTCTGTGATAGTGAGGAGGAAGAAGACGAAGTCGGAATATATTAAGACGAAATCCGTCAGTTTTAAAAAATTAAATTACGCACGTTCTCGATAAGGTTTTGGGAACATTCGCGCCTAAATTTTCGCGAATCCGTCGGAAATTTTCGACAGATTTCTAACGGATAATATAAATATGCATGTCTTCTGATTGGCCAGTCAAACCTTAAACGGGGACACATGTTACCACAAGACCGTCGGAAATCTGTCAGAAATTTCCGACGGATTTTCGACTGGTTTGTGGTTTTAGTGGTTATTTACGCACTGTTTCAGTAAACATATGTTTTTAGTTTTATAAATTCATGATTGCAAACACAAATAACTTATAGAAATCTTTCATTTGTCAAATTTCAAAAGTTTATAAGATTATTTCGCTTTTGGTAAACTTGTATGTTAACTATACGTTTATCTATCAAATACTTTCGGTCGAACCATGTCGACCAACGAAATCTTTTGAAACATTTAGTTTATTTTGTCAAAGTTTGTTGTTAACATTGTCTTGATGTACAAGAAATTACAAATTAACCATGTAACCCCCAAAACCGTCAGAAATCCGTCGGAAAAACTGACAGATTTCTGACGGTTTTAGGGTTACACGTGTCAATAAAAATTAAATTAAAAATATATCCAAATCCGTCGGAAATCCGTCGGTTTTTCTGACGGTTTCCGACGGATATGGGTATTTTTTACGAAAACACGTGTACGTGTTTAGGGTTTTTAGTTATCTTTCCGTCGGAAATCCATCGGAATTTATTTGTGGTTTAATGGTTATTGTGTATTTTTGGTTTAATGGTTATTGTGTAAATTTGGTTTAATTGTTATTGTGTATATTTGGTTTAATTGTTTATGTTTATATGTGGTTTAATGGTTATTTACTTCTAACAATAAAAAAATAAAAAATATATATTTTAATTTGGTGACTCTTCATAAATCATAACTCTTTCACTCTCGGGCTCTTCATCTTCTTCTTCTCAGTTTTATCTCAGATTCGTTTCTTCTTAGCCTTTAGTGAGTTAATTACTCCACTAGAGTTAAATCTGCAAATTTAAGGTACCTGAAATTAATTTAACTGCCAAACTTTAAGAATTGTTCATCTGAAGTTTTTTATACTTCCATTAATGTTTATAAGTGGTTTAATCAGTTTTGTGGGTTTGTTAAGGTGTTTGTTTAGGGAATATATATTTCTGGAAAATTTTTATTTTATTAAAACTTGTAAAAATATACAAAGCTCAAGTTGAGCTTATAAAATGCTCGTCAGCTGTAGTCTTCGAGGACCTATGGTTTACACCGTAATGTCAAAATTAAATAAAATACAAAAAAAACAAATTTACACCTTTCTCTAAAAAATAAAAAATAATACAAAACACACATATAACTAATCTTCATCAGATGATGATGCTGATCCCTCAGATGGAATTGAGTCTGAATCCTCATAAAATTCACCTTGTTCTTCTTCTGATTCAGAAAAAACTAAACCAAATTATGTGAAATCAACAACAAGATCCAAATCACAAGAAGGCTCAACTGGATCCATTGGAACAACTTCTGCTGGCTGTAAAGCATCGTGTTCTGCAACTCCATAAATTCTTCCTCTCGGGGTCATCAGTAATGCGCCAAGGATCTGTCCGCCGTGTAACTCGAGGGTACAATATAGCACACCTAAAAAAAACATATAAATTTTGTAATTATTATAACAAAATAATGAATTGAGTATTAATTACACTAATATTTGTACCCTACCTGCTCAGCTTGTGATCCTAGAATGAATGGGTCATACGTTTCTAGTCTCCGACTTGAATTAACAGACGTAACACCAAATTAGTCCACATGAAGCCCACGACCGAGTGTTGAATCATACCAATCACACTTGAAAACAATGCACCTCAAGTCTAACATTCCTGGGTACCGCACTTCCAATATTTCCTGAAGAACGCCGTAATAAACATCATTACCAGATTTCATTGAAATATCAGAATCTGAAGTTTGCCTTGTCTTTCTCTCGTCATGAACCCTAAACCCATATCCCCGACTGCAGTATCTAGGATAAGAAGTTGCAATGTAGTTTGGACCATTAACAAATTCCAATAACCATGTGGGAAATGTCTGTCCACTTCTTACTCCTTCAGAAACCTACAAAAATAAGTTACAAATTAGTATTAAAAAAAATATTTATTAAATGATTTAGCGTTTTTAAACACTTACGTAAAACTGCAACCAAGGCATAAAATCCTCCTCCTTATGGACTTGAAGCTCGTTTTCTGTCTTATCCATATAGTACCCGCGTATTAATGCCATGTAAATCCTGTACGAAAACCAAAATTGTTTACAAGTTAATAATAACATATAAAATAATCAATTATACATTAAATGACACAAAAGAATTTTTGTTTACCTTTTGTATTCCGTAATTTCTTCACAATTGGTTAGGATATACGTATGCAAGTGTTTAAACTCCTCTTGAGATAATTTATGCCTTTTTCCTTTGCCACGACTCATAACTTGGGAAAATAACTCTGGAACAACGACGGGGTAAATCGCTCTCTCATTACGATCATCATGGCGACTAGGACGTCTACTCTTCGTACGAACTTCTGACGGGAAGTAATATTCAGCAAACTATGAGGCCTCTTCGTTGATGCTCTGAGCGATAATAGATCCCTCTACTCTACTCAAATTCTTAACCTTTTTCTTCAGATGAAACATATACCGCTCAAATGGATAATCCAACAGTATTGAACCAGACTTCCTAGTTCTGCTTCTCGTGGGAGGTGGATTGGAAGATATTTCATCACATCAAAGAAAGATGGTGGAAATATCTTCTCCAAATTACAAAGGATCACCGGGATATTGGCCTGTAAATTTTGGATTCCCTCAACAGTAAGTGTTTTTGTGCATAAATCGTGAAAGAAAGTACTTGCTCCTGCAATTGCTTGGTGGACGTTTTTATGAAGAAGATGAGCAAAAGCGAATAGAAGAAGCCTCTGCACCACAACGTGACAATCATGACTCTTCATTCCAGTAAACTTTCCTTCTCCATAATTGATGCAGTTACGCAGATTAGATGCATATCCATCAGTGAATTTAACATCGTCGTGAATCCAATCAAAAAATTCTATTTTCTTTGCTGCTTCTAACTGGTATAATGGAAATAGACATTGACCATTTGGGAGCACTTCAAGAAAACCTCGATCGCAATATGCTGGCAAGTCTAATCTTGATTTCATATTGTCTTTCATCTTCCCTTGGATGTTTAAGACAGTGTTCATGATGTTCTCAAAGAAGTTCTTCTCAACGTGCATCACATCAAGATTATGCCGTAATAAATGGTTCTTCCAGTAAGGAAAATCCCAAAATATGCTCTTCTTGTGCCAGCTATGAAATTGACCGACACCATAAATAGGTTCATGTCCATTACCCCCACAATAAGGAGTCATCTCAGCACCAAAATCTCTCAACTACTCCAATAAAGTCTCACCGTCTATCTCAAGCGGTGGACCATCAAAAACTTGCCTACCCTTCGTAAACATTATTCTCGAACGACGATACGGATGATCACTCGGTAAAAATCTTCTATGACAATCAAACCAACAACTTTTTCTGTCGTGCTTCAGTTAGAATGCATCGGTATTGTCTTGGCAATACGAACACGATAATCTCCATGTGTTGTCCATTTAGATAACATACCATATGCTGAAAAATCGCTTATGGTCCACATAAGCACCGCACACATCTTAAAGTTTTGCTGGGTTGAAACATCGTACGCTTCCACACCATGCTCCCATAGCATTTGTAACTCATAGATCAATGGCTAGAGGAATATATCAAGTGATCTCTTCGGATGCTCTGGGCCGGGAACAAGAATCGAGAGATATAAAAACTCTCTACGTATGCACAGAGATGGAGGCAAATTGTAAGGGGTTACAATTACGGGCCATAACGAATACTTCCTTCCATGCTTCCCAAATGGGTTAAAACCATCTGTACATAACCCGAAGTACACATTCCTTCGCTCATACGCAAAATCCGGATACAATGATTGAAAATATTTCTAAGCTTCTGCATCTGAAGGATGTGTAATATCTCCATCTTGACGATGTTCTGCATGCCATCTCATTGGCTCTGCCATGCGTTGAGAAGTATATAACCTCTTCAACCTCTCTGTTATTGGTAAATACCACATACGTTTATATGGAATTTGAATTTTGCCACTACTTTCCTGATATCGTGGTTTACGACAAAATCAACATCTTTTGCGGTTTTCATCTTCTCTCCAATATAGCATACAGTTGTCGATGCACACATTTATTACCTTATACGGTAAACCAAGACCAGATACAAGTTTTTGTACCTCGTAGTATGATCCGGGTAAAAGATTATCTTCTGGCAATAAATCTTTAGCCCAATCTGTTATCGCATCAACGCACTCCTCTGCCAAATTGTAATCCGTCTTAATCGTCATCAATCTACTTACAGATGATAAAAACGAATGACATTCTTTACACCCTTTATATAGTGGCTGCTTTGCAGCATCTAACATATCAAAAAATCTTCTTGCTTCTACATTAGGTTCTTCGAACATATCTCTTTCTTCACCGCTAAACTCGACATTCTCTCTAAACGCATCATTCACCATCTGCACGCTCCCTACACCTACATCTACTTCCGTGCTACCTCCTAAACAATCTGAGACAGTTGGTTCACTAGTACTACCATACTCAACATTTGTTTCTCCATGTAAATACCATATCTTGTAACCCGGCGTAAACTCATTACTATACAAATGATGCCAAACTATCTCTATCGCAACATTACGAGAATTCCTACAAATTGAATATGGACATTTTAACTTACCTGATTTTTGAACACGCGGTTGCTTTCCCGCCACTTCCATGAACTCGTATATGCCTCGTGCATACTCCTCGTTCAAGTTGTTCGTCTCCGGATCCATCAATGGTTCGTCCATCCATGATCGAAAATATCTAGACATATTTTTCACTTTTTTTTTAGAATTCGTATAAAGTAAACAAGAAATGAGAGAGATATGAAATTAAGCTTATTGTGTAATGGGATGGAGGAAGGGAGAAACATATATATAAACTCATTTCCGTTGGATTTCCGTCAGAAATCCGTCGGTTTACAACGATAAATTCAACGGCTACATTAACGTTCATATTATCCGACATATTTCCAGAAGCCGTCGGAAATCCGTCGGAATATAACGGCATGGATATCCGTCGGAAATCCGTCGGAATATAACGGCATGGATATCCGTCGGAATATAACGGCATGGATATCCATCGGAAATAGAATTTTCAAATCTCGGGAATCCGTCGGGAAGCCGTCGATTTTTTTCGATCGAATTATTGTCCATCGGAAATTCCGTCGATTTTGCGGTAGATTTCTTGTAGTGGGAGCTTTAGTCATGTTAATTTTGATAACTATATCTTACAAGTTTTTTGTTTTTATTTATAAAGAATATATCTTACAAGTTACAAGATAACATAAATATATTAAAGAAAAACAAAAGACAAGTGACAGATAAGTAAAAGATCTAGATTAGAAAGAAACTAGTCGAGGTTAACAAGAAAATAGCCGAAAAAAGAAAGAAAACTACTTGTTAACGTAAGTCTTTTAAAAAGTAATACATAATGAAATAATCAATATGGGATAAACACAAAGATAGTGAAATAAAGGTTAAGAAAAATGAAACACAAGTGGCGGACAATACATCCTTCTCATTGTAGCGAACAATTAATCTTGTCTGCAATTGGTACCTATCTTTTTCTATATCTCACTTTTTATTTCTTATGTAAATTAACATGTATTAAATGACAATTTACATGCATGGTTTCATTTAGTTTCTGTTTTGTTACCAGTGCCTGTTTTTTCTGTTAAACGTAATTTTTGAGGATTTGTTTTACAGAATTGGTGGCGGTGTTGCTAACTAAATTTTGTTTTGAATTGCATAAACGAAAATGGCCTGTTTTCATGCGTGCTTTTGTGGTTTCCTCTGAATTCAGAACAATGACCCATCATTTTTTTTTGGCTAAACATAATTTTTAAGGGTTTATTTAACATTATTGGTCGTGGCTTTACTAAATAAACTTTGCTTTGATCCGTATCCATAAACGAAATGGGCCCATAATTTTCTTTTTTACTAAAAGTAATTAAAAAAAAATTTATTTTACAGAGTTATTGGTGGCTTTGCTAACTAAACATTGATTTGATTTTTTAAAATTTGTCCCCGGGTCTCTTAGATAAAATTCATGTTCAAGATTTCGTTAGGCGTTAGTCGGACGCTGGAGGAAGATCTAGTGTTTTTAATGAAGTTAAAATGACTAATACATCCTCATTTTTGTCCACAAGAGTTGTTTACTACTGTAAAACCCTAACCATGCCGCCTCATTATATTTTCTGCAAATTTTCTGAGTTTTTGCTTGTTATTTTTGTGCGTTTTACCCTATTATGAAAGATCTACAAGGAATAATCATTATTTAAAATTTTCAAACGGACTCTCTACTGTTTCAAAAAACTTTTTTAGAAAACTCCGTTACTCTGTTTGAAAATAAATTTTCAAATGAGTGCAAAATTATGTAAAAATGTTACATAACAATATGAACCTAAGAAACCATTCTAAAATGGTAGGATTCTACATAAAAAATGTTCTTGGTATTTGGTCTAGATGGAGAAACAAGTTATACGGAAAAATAAAATCAAACTTTAGATTTGAAAGAAATTTGTAGAAAATAATCAACTTCATTTACATTAACTAAAAACTGTCTCTCTCTCTTTGTTTCTTTTCACATACTTTTCATTTGGATCTACTTTTTATTTGGTTCACATAACGAATCATCACAACCATCACTAACCAATCAGTTAATTAGATTTTAAAGTTACTATAAAAAGCTAGAAAATATTAAAAATTATCCTAGTTATTCACAAACACTATTTTATTGAAACAGAATTGCAAACTTCCAACGGTTTTCAAAAGCGATTTTCTGAAAAGGAATTTCTAAAAACTTACGATTCTAATTCCAATTTTGAAACGGTAAGCGGATCTCTAACTAAACTTTCATTCTATCTCATATATTTCTTATAAGACTTATATTTTAGACTTGCAATATATCTTATCATAAATAAGTGGTCTGAACGTAATATTGAATCATTATAAAGTTAAATATAAAGTCACAATTTGAAAGAACCAAAATCTTACATATAAACTTGTTTTTTTTTTTTTTCGTTTTGGCAACGCATATGAACTTGTTATTTGGATGAATGAGATGTTCCCTCAAAATCCTTCCACAGCAACAACACGTCATCTACTATTTTTACTTTTCCATATAATGCATTGAAATGTTTCTGTAAAGACTTCTCAGATAAGATTATACTTTCTGTAAAAAAAATTTTTCTTGTTAAATATATATTTGTATTAAAAGTATCTAGTATATGGTTACGAGAGATAGCTGGTTAAAGGAAATAAATCAAATATTATTGGCTCACAAGTGGGTGATATAATTTGGAATATTTTCAGTCTATTAGAGTGGTGGGTTTAGAATACCACATACAGAAAATAAAATAAAGAAATATGAAATAACAAGAAAATATGTGATGTACGTAGAATCAGTACATCACTAGACAAGAAAAAGATTGTGGTGATGAGTTCACCGACCCGAGTTAATGCAAATCCATAAACACTATATATATATGTGTGTGTAGGGCTCATAAGATACGTAGAAACAAAAACAAAGACAATTAAAACATAAAACCACTAGTTTTTTTCCAATCAAAGATGTCTATAAATGTAAGAGACCCTCTTCTGGTAAGCAGAGTTGTAGGAGATGTTCTTGACCCTTTCAATCGATCGATCTCTCTAAGGGTTACTTATGGCCAAAGAGAGGTGACTAATGGGTTGGATCTTAGGCCTTCTCAAGTTCAGAACAAGCCAAGAGTTGAGATTGGTGGAGAGGACCTCAGGAATTTCTACACTTTGGTTTTTTCACTTAAACTCTCTTTTGTCTATTTTCTTCTGTAATTTCTTCATTTGGTCCTTACTCTTCTTTTTCAAAATATATCTTGGACATGTAGACCCACAAAGAGACCTTAGTTGAATGCCCCCACTCTTTTTTTTTTTCAAATTTCTTATGATTTATTTGGTTTTACTTTTAGATACCCAAAATGAAAAAGTAAATTTCATATTTCATCCACTCCCAATTCTCTTCTTTTTGGCCTCTTCTCTATGAAATCCCAGATGTTTTTCCAACAATTTCTTGCATTATTGTTCTTTTTTGTTGGGTAAGAATCTTGGACTTTTCCTTGTTTCTCTTAATAATTTCGTTAAAAAAAAAATCTACGCTACTTTAAAAAAGGCAAAAATATCTGGGTTCGAATATGCAAAAAATATAAAATAAATAATGTTCATTTAAATATATATATTGATGAATCTCTGTTAAGGAATATTTGATGACTGTTTGAATAAAGGATATTCAAACCAGTCTATGAGATACTGTGCTATATATAGACATGTAGCTACTAACTTTTTCTACTCATAGTTTTCTACTTCTTTCTTGTGTTTAACTCTTTACTTCAAATTTAAAAGACAACAAGAAAAAGAAAAAGACCTTTTACTTTCTTGAGAATGATATTCTTATCTTTGTATCCATATTTGTAACGGTATTTCGTGTTGATGGTTTGATGAAGGTTATGGTGGATCCAGATGTTCCGAGTCCTAGCAACCCTCACCTCCGGGAATATCTCCATTGGTTCGTCCACTAATTCATATCTTTCATTCACTTCAAGTTATTGTCTCAAATATGTTGCTTGAATTAGATAGACATGTATATTATTGGAGACTTTGAAATTCAGTAAATCACTAATAGTACAAAAGTCAAACATTTTACGTTTGAAAAAAACAATACAACTTCAAGGGAGCGATTTATCATTTTGTTTCCTAACATAGTCCTCACCAAGGCTATATATGTGTGTGTGTTTGTATTTTACTGACAACACATATATACTCTAGAGAAATATAGGACCTGACTTGTACTAAGATTTGGTTTTCCACTTTATAGTGGTGTGTTTGCACGGACTAGGGAACATAACTTCGCCTTGAGATGTCTTTAATTATGACTTAAAAGTGTTGAGCAGGACTAGGTTTCCTGTTATATCACAGCTACCTCATAATACAGTTCTTTTCTTAGTCTCAAGATTTTTTATATGCATGCACCAAACAAAACTTTCAAAGAATAATCGATTAAATTCTTTTCGTTTTTTGTTAAAATAATCGATTTGAATGTTGATGCATGTTTTACAATCATTTGAACCAAAACATAGTAATTGTGTTATTGTTTTCTTGTATGAATCCTAAGTTTAATTAGATTTTAAATTTTAATTATGTAGTGGTGTCATTAATTACGTACTTAAAAATATGTATGGTACTCTCATTACAGGTTGGTGACTGATATCCCTGCCACAACTGGAACAAACTTTGGTGAGTTTTGCCCTACAGATTGATCTCTAGGCGCTAGAAATTAGATAGAAAGATTTTTTTTTTCTAATGTTAATTTTATAAGACTTCAAAAATACAAGATAAAAAGAGTTTTTTTTTTGTTTGGGTTAAAAGATACAAGATAGAAAGAGTTATATACATTATAATATGAAAAACTGATTAATTACTACTATGTATTAGGTACAAAATAATTCACATTCATGTGTGTTTGATAATTGTTTTCAGGCAATGAGATTGTGTGTTATGAAAATCCAAGACCCTCTTCGGGAATTCACCGTGTCGTGCTGATATTGTTCCGACAGCTCGGGAGGCAGACAGTTTATGCACCAGGGTGGCGTCAAAACTTCAACACTCGTGAGTTTGCTGAAATCTACAATCTCAGCCTTCCTGTGGCTGCGGTTTTCTTCAATTGTCAGAGGGAGAGTGGCTGCGGAGGAAGAAGAATTTAAATGGTTTATTCCATTATTAATCAATTGATCATATTGAATACCCTGAAGCATATATAGTATTGTAATTTGTAATACTCATTTATGATTCGAGTAACGATCGAATGGTGATGATGATTATATATAGTAGCTTAATATTATATGTAATAAATGAGAGTGTTTTTACTTTTTTTTTTTTTATATGGTGTGTGATGTTATATCTTATATCATTTTACATGAAATAATATATATATTTATATAGCTACGTTACGTGTATGCCATTTATTTTTCTGTGCAGTGGGTTCTTAACATTCGGAGAAAAGAGGGAATAGAAAACTTTTTGTGTAGCTACTTATAAATAAATAAAAATAAAATACAAATTCCATGATAAACTTTTTGTTTTACTTTTGATTTTATCGTCATGATTCCATAATATTTTTTACGTAGCTACTTTATTTAATATCCAAGCCGATCATAAATATTATACCCAAAAAAAAATCAAAGCGGATCATCATATTCATATATATGAATTTGGAAAAGTATTCATTTTTTTTTCTAAGTCAACAGATAACTAGCATGGACTTGATATAGAGACATGTTACTTAGTATAAAAAATAAAGATTGTAGCATTTTATTCACATGTTAATGTAATAATAACTGCATATTTTGGTTTCTTTGATTTTTTGCAAATTACATTCTATGATTAAAATTTAGCTTGTTGTTATAAAATTAGTTATATCGAAGTAAACTTCGTACGTAAATTATTATCCTCTGATTGAATTATCAGTTACGGATTTCGCTTTTAATTTAATCTGTAGTTGATAAAACAAAATATTGAATATATAAATTTTATTGCAAACTTAAACATTAAAGTTTGAAATAAATGACATATAACGATGAGGACTCCTGTTCATTGGGACTGCGGCATCGACACGAATGCTCGAGCTTCATGGCTTGGAATCAGTGTTTCATAGTTAGGCTTTTGCGGAGTTTTCTTACGTGCGATCCTATCTTATTATATCTTTTAGTCCATTTTTTTCGTCCTGTTGATTAGTTTTGGTTATGTAGTTTTTGTTCTTTCCGTTTCTTTGTTTCTCCGTAATCTTCCGTCAAATTTTTTAAAATGGTATATAAATGAACATTTGACTCAAAGAAGAAAAACATCATGAGCTTCTCTTTCAGAAAAAAAAAACATCGTGAGCTTCTTACGAATGGCTCAATATTATTTGTTTTAACTTTTATGAAATAAAACAGCAGCCATACAAGAAGGTTACAAGAATCATATGCTCGTAAACATCAGTGCTTATCTTAAACAGAAATAGCAAGAGGTGAAGAATTTTCTTCCCAAAAAAGGGAAGTGTCTAGTTTTATAAAGCAAAATAAGTTAGAGATAAAAAGCAAAATGAGATTTTCAACAAAAGAAACACTCCAAAAAGTAGAGGTGGCATAATTTTCTTGGAAAAGAAGATAAGAGAATATTATCATAAAGAACGACTGATTGTAGCACAATTGGTGCACGTTTACTTCATCATACGGACAGTCTTCTCAAAACCAATTGGTAACGCTGCTCGTGTATTTAATGTCTATGAAGATATTCATGGATTTCAATAGTGGAGAACATAACCCTGATATTTTTTTAGTTGACTTGATCATTAGGATGTGACATGACTATCACTATGCTCACTAACCAACAAAGCAGTTTTACTCCATCATACGGACAGTCTTGTCAAAACCAATTGGTAACACTGCTCCTGTATTTAATGTCTATGAACATATTTAGGGATGTCAATAGTGGAGAATGTAACGCCTCGACTGCTTTTGTTTGTGGGTCCCTGATATTTTTTAGTTGACTTGTGGTTTTTGTAGTTGATATTTATGTTTATTGGTGGTTTAATATGCTCAAATATTCCTGAGATATTTTTCCGTTGACCATTTATTTCATCACAATAAGCTTTATACTTGTATGTTATGTACATACTCGAAGAATAGTTAGCACGGAAATGATTAAAGGGTTGATTGTTTCATCCGTAATTACTCGCAAACACAGTTTTTACGGATGGTTACAGTTACAAACGTTTTATACCAATTATGGCAATCGCAAAAAATCGCTTATAACTATTTGAAATTTCTCGATTTCAAAAGTGATTTCTATCTAACATTTGCGGCTACGGGCGGTTACGATTGAATAATTAAAAAAAATCTAATATTAATAAAATTATATAAAAATAAAAACAAATATATTTTTTTTAAAATCAAAATTTATTATAATAAATTCTTAAATGTTTTATATATGTATAAACTAAAATAAAATATTTTTTTAAAATATATATTTCAAATCTCTTAAAATAAATAATTTTAATTAGTTAATTCAGTCATACAAATCATTTAATAACGTTTATAACCACAACCATCCGCTTCTGCAAACTTTCGTATCCGCAAACGCAACTGCCATGTTTAAACCAGTCGAGGTCTAACACAATTAGATGCAGTGTGCAAGTATAAGTATCATGAAAAACAAAAAAATTAGAGTATAAGTATCATCAAACTTGAGTAGTTTTCATATTAGGATAGTCCAAATAATATATATTTCCTCCTTTATATAAAAGTGTTTTTATTGAGTTTTATTTTTATTTCATAAATGTTTTTTTTATGTTTTCAATGTAACTTTTCAATCTAATTTTATGATTTACCCTTAACTCATAACAATTTTTTTTTTTGAATTTAATTTGCAATCCATTTATTAATAAAATAGAGGTATTTGAGTACAAATTAATTTTATTTCAAAATTTGTGTGAAGTGTGTCAAAATAACACTCTTTGAAAAAGAAAGAGAGTATTGTGTTTGATAGAATTGTGGTACACCATTATTAATGGAGAAATTGAGAATTCGGGTAATTTTTAAGTTTTTAAGTTTTCAATCCACTAAGTTAATCTATACAATTTTAAAGAAAACATCAATTAAAATTAATTGAAAAATTGCACATAGAACAACAAACATATGGTGCGTGATCTTTAGACTTTAGGTGAATCATAATTTTCGTTCACAAAAGAATAATTGCCGCGGTAAATCAAGTTTTTGTCATACATAATAATTATCCATTAAGGATAATATCATTAGTATTTATCTTCTTATATTAGTGATAATATCAGTTGTATATATCTCTTAATTTCTTAGTTAGTAAGTTACTTAGTAACTTATTAACTAGTATTTTTTAAGTACTCAAGACAACTCCCACTTCACATTTTATTTTATTAATTTTCAACAGTTTTAAATTAGTGGAGTCAAGACAAAAAAAACATAAATAAATTAGTGGAGTCGTGGAGACAAGAAAGTTTTTTTTTTTTGGTCGTACCGTCCAGTATATCCTGCACCACACCATCTTTTTCATCCACAACCTATGAGATCGTTCCGAGTTTCCGAAAAAAAAAATTTTTAAAAAAAAAAAAAGAACAAAAAATGAGATTAACATATTTTGATCCATTTTTATAACAACATAATCCTATATTTCCCTTTTTTGGCCTTAGAACCTTCTTACTCATTTAGAGTTTTTCGTTTAATTGAGTTAGGCGTGGATATGAGGAATATTTCCATATTTCTTTGGATTTGTAAAATTTTTCTGCTCTAAACAAGCTTATTTGGTTGAATCTCGCTGAATTTTCGTGTTTTACCCTAAGTTTATTTGAGTTTACTCTGGTAGCAGCCAGTAGTTCTTAAGAGTTCATAACCGGTTTCAAAGTTTTTCAACAACGATAAACTCTGTTTATCAAGTTTCTTTCATGGACTTTGCTTTGGAAAAAACTCTACGTGAGATGTCTATTGAAGATGAAAAACCAGTGAAACTACGGTCAATACCTACTATGGGGTAAGAGAACGGAATGGGTGTAGTCTTATGGGAAGGCATCTAAATCCGGAAAATAAAAAAATGTCGGGTTTGATTCATGATATGCCGCGCTTGTGGCGCACGTATGATCTTTCTCGTGGAATAGCTTTGTCCAACGAGAGGTTCCAGTTTATTTTTGAATCGGAGACCGAGCTTCAGACGGTTTTGGATGCTGGTGCTTGGACTTATAATGACTGGAGCTTAGTTTTGGAGAAGTGGGTGGAACAACCACCTGATGATTACTTACAGTTATTGCCGATCTGGGTTCGTTTGCGTAACATTCCTGTTGTTTGTTATGATGTTGCTCACATATCGGAGATGGTGGAGCATGTAGGACAGGTTCTTGAAGTGGCGCTTGACCTAACAAAGCCACATAGTAAGGGTTTTGTGAGGGTTCGGGTCCTGTTTGATGTGTCCAAACCTTTGCGGAATTCAAGAGAGTTAGAGTTACCATCAGGGGAGGAGGTGTTGATTAAATTTGACTATGAGCGAATCCGAAAACGATGTTTTCAATGTCTAAGACTCACACATGACAAAACACGATGCCCTCTTAATCCTAATAACCGGCAACTTGTTGCTACGAGAGTTTTAAGAAGTGTGCCAGGGATAACAATTCCTAAGATAAGTCCTGGTCATCCGTTATTCAAAATATAAAATAAATAATGTTCATTTAAATATATATATTGATGAATCTCTGTTAAGGAATATTTGATGACTGTTTGAATAAAGGATATTCAAACCAGTCTATGAGATACTGTGCTATATATAGACATGTAGCTACCAACTTTTTCTACTCATAGTTTTCTACTTCTTTCTTGTGTTTAACTCTTTACTTCAAATTTAAAAGACAAAAAGAAAAAGAAAAAGAAAAAGACCTTTTACTTTCTTGAGAATGATATTCTTATCTTTGTATCCATATTTGTAACGGTATTTCGTGTTGATGGTTTGATGAAGGTTATGGTGGATCCAGATGCTCCGAGTCCTAGCAACCCTCACCTCCGGGAATATCTCCATTGGTTCGTCCACTGATTCATATCTTTCATTCACTTCAAGTTATTGTCTCAAATATGTCGCTTGAATTAGATAGACTTGTATAATATTGGAGCTTTGAAATTCAGTAAACCACTAATAGCACAAAAGTAAAACATTTTACGTTTGAAAAAAACAATTCAACTTCAAGGGAGCGATTTATCATTTTGTTTCCTAACAGAGTCCACATCAAGGCTATATATGTGTGTGTGTGTTTGTATTTTACTGAAAACACATATATACTCTAGAGAAATATAGGACCTGACTTGTACTAAGATTTGGTTTTCCACTTTATAGTGGTGTGTTTGCACGGACTAGGGAACATAACTTCGCCTTGAGATGTCTTTAATTATGACTTAAAAGTGTTGAGCAGGACAAGGTTTCCTGTTATATCACAGCTACCTCATAATACAGTTTTTTTTCTTAGTCTCAAGATTTTTTATATGTATGCACCAAACAAAACTTTCAAAGAATAATCGATTAAAATTCTTTTCTTTTTTTGTTAAAATAATCGATTTGAATGTTGATGGATGTTTTACAATCATTTGAACCAAAACATAGTAATTGTCTTATTGTTTTCTTATATGAATCCTCAGTTTAATTAGCATTTTAAATTTTAATTATGTAGTGGTGTCATTAATTACGTACTTAAAAATATGTATGGTACTCTCATTATAGGTTGGTAACTGATATCCCTGCCACAACTGGAACAAACTTTGGTGAGTTTTGCCCTACAGATTGATCTCTAGGTGCTAGAAATTAGATAGAAAGAGGATTACTAGAATGACACAAGTAAATCATTTTATTGCTAGAATGACACAAATTTCTTTTTGATTATTAGTCTGTTTTTTAGAATTTTAAATCTCTAAAGTATCTCTCGGAAGCTTTAGAAAGAAAAAAATATTACGAAACTGCCATTAATAATTAAATTCCAGCGGGGCCGGTATTTACAAAATGTCATTCTATATATGTTATCGTAGACTTATTATTTTCACATAGTTATTGTCCATTATTGTAGAGTTATGTGAATAACCTCGTTACCGCAGACTTGTTAACGTTATCGCCGACTTATTTCTATTTGTAGAGTTATTTGCCATTACCACATAGTTATGTAAAATACCTCTTTACCGCAGACATGTTAAAGTTATCGCAGAGTTATTTTCACTTGCAGAATTATTTGACATTATCGCAGAGTTATGTGAATAACCTCGTTACCGCAGACTTGTTAACGTTATCGCCGACTAATTTTCACTTGCAGAGTTATTTGCTATTACTGCAGAGTTATGTCAATTACCTTGTTACCGTAGACTTGTTAAAGTAATCGCAAACTTATGTCTAATTTGCAGAATTATTTGCCATTACCGCAGAGTTCTGTGAATTACCTTCTTACCGCAAACTTGTTGGCGTTATGGCTAACTTATTTCTGATTTGCAGAGTTATTTTTCATTTTCGCATAGTTATGTGACTTACCTCGTTACCACATATTTTTAACGTCATTGCAGACTTATTTTCATCTGTAGAGTTATTGTCTATTACCGCAGAGTTATGTGAATTACCTATTTACCGCAGATTTGTTAACGTGATCGCATACTTTTCACTTACTAAGTTATTTGTCATTACCGCAGAGTTATGAGACAAATCTCGTTACCGCAGACATGTTAAAGTAATCATAGAGTTATTTTCACTTGCAGAGTTATTTGCCATTACTGTAGACTTTTTAGAATAATTTAATTACCGCAGACTTGTATTTTTGTCGTTGTCGCATACTTATTTTTTAAAATCAAGATCGTTATATCAGGGCCACACAATGTAAGGCTTCTTATCTGAGTTTGGCCATGGCCGCCGCCTCTGAAGAGAGTTTTATTGTGATCTTCTTTTTTTCTCTTCTCTCTCATCTTCATCCTCACTGATCTTGTCCAGAAAATTTTCAAGTTCTCTCATCTTCATCTTCACTCTTCTTCACCTTCTCCTTCGTTTATCTTTTTTTTTGTTCATCATCTATACAGCTGTCGTTCTCTGTGTAGATATGGAGCAGTAAATTATTCTTGTATGTGAAAAATGGAAGTTTGAAAGAAATAGATGGTCGTTTGTTATTGATGTAAATTTAGGATCTCGAATTCTAGCAGTTGAAAGTAGTACCAGTTATGAGAATTTCATTGGAATAGTGTATGAGGATTATGGAATGGATAAGAGAGTTTATGATGTCAAATTGAGCTACATGGTGCCAAAGAAGATTAAGTAGAATTTGCCTCATGATACACCTTCGGTTTATGTTGAAAACTGTAGGCAATTCTGTATTTTTGTGGGGCAATCCAAAACAAATATGCTTCCAAAGTGGATATGAAGAAGAAATCAGAAGATAAGCTTCCAAAAGCTGAAGAGAATATGGATGCCCATGATTTTGATGGTGATCAAGATGATGATGAAGATGATTAATTTAGATTTGATTATTGTGACGACTCCGATGAAACCGATTCTGGTGCTGAGAATTTTGCAACGTATGGGATGGTGCTTGAAAAAGAGGAAAAGGAAGAAAAGCCAAAACTACCTATCAAGAAGAGAGGTTTCGCAATTTAAGTAAGTGAAGGCAATGAAAATGATGATTTTCGAAGTTAGAAATGAGTTCTGTGGATTTAGCTGTCAGACAATGTTATGTCACGAAAGAGCATTTAGAGACAAGAATGAAGATTTCAACTGTCGTCCAAAAATTTGATTTCTTTGTATATAAATCCATATTGGATATGTGGATTCTCAAGTGTTGGGTGAAAGGATGTTCATGGATGGTACGAGCTTCGCCAATAGGAAATTGTCCAAGATTTCATATTCAGGGGTATGTCCCGAAACATACATGTTCAGTTACAGAGCATTCTGCAAGATGCCGACAAGCAACTCATCAGATACTTGGGGTGCTATACAAAAATTTCATTGGTGGAGTTGGACCAATTGTATTGCCAATGCATGTTGCCGTTGCTCTAAATAAATGGTTTCAAGTTAAGGTACATGGTCGCAGATTTATTTGAGTTATAGGTTAGTTGGTCGCAGATTTATTTGAGTTACAGGTTATTTGGTCACAGATTTATTTGAGTAACAAGTTATATGGTTGCAGATTTATTAATATTTTTTTTGTATTATATAGATTGGTTATTGGAAAGTATATCGGACATTAAGATATGCTCAGAATTTGGTTAGGGGAAGTCTGGAGAGTGGATATGAGTTACTACCTGCTTACTTATACATGATTAGAAGAGCAAATCCCGGAACACACACACGACTTGAAGTTAATGAACATCAAAGATTCAAGTATTTGTTTCTAGCATTTAGGGCAAGCGTCAATGGATTTCCATACACGCAGAAAGTGGTGGTTGTTGATGGTACATTTTTGCAAGGAAAATACAAAAGAACACTACTTACCACTACAACTCAAGACAGTAATTTTCAGATATTTCTTATTGCTTTTGGCGTAGTTGATACTGAAAATGATGAATCATGGGAATGGTTCTTCAAGCAACTTAGCGATGTGATTCCCGATGATGAATGCCTTGCCATTATTTCTGATAGGCACAAGTCTATTACGAAAACTATTACAATGGTATACCCGAAGTCTAGTCGTAGAATATGTATATATCATTTGTACAAGAATATATTGGTCTATTTTAAAGGTCGGAATGCTTTTGGTTTGGTGAAAAAGATGGTCAATGCTTTCACAAATGTTGATTTTCAGACCATCTTTGGTCAGATTGAAGCCATGTGCGAACGCAATAGCTACGGCCGTAGGTTTGATTTGGAGAAGTTGCCATGTGCACACGAAATAGCTACGGCCGAGAGTAGAAAGATTTATCGTATTTCACTTTGTCATCTATATTATACGACGATCTAGTTGTATAATTCATATTCTACTCCCATCATGCCGAGAGATTTTGCTTTACCAATACCAGAGAATGTTGCCACATGGACTTGTTCACCACCCGTTTCTCGACAACAACCAGGTCGCCCCAAAAGAACAAGAATCAAATCAATCCTAAAAATTTCCATGGCGAAGAAAAAGCGTAGAAAGCAATACACATGTGGTAATTGTAATGAAGTTGGACATAATCGTTTAACATGTAAAACAGCATAATCACAACTTTTAAACTATGTTGTATTAATAGTGTATTAGTATGTTGTATTAGTAGTGTGGCTTGTGTGTAAATAAGTCTGCGGTGATATATCTGGTGAGGAACGATCGATCTGGAATCTCACGACAAATTAGATCAATTGAGGTACATAATACCACACACACATAATAAGATCATATCCTACACAAAAGTTTAAAGATACAAAAGAAATTCAGATTGAGTTATCATTAAGATGAGGTACTTTGATCTCTAGACCATGAGGCAATGGGTTAGTCATAGCTGGTCCTCTCGTCCTTGGAAGTTCGTCAAACAACTCAGCAGCTAATCTCTCCCGCATGGCCAGAATGGTTTTATCGATAAGCCCTTCAAATGTCCATCCTAAAGGAAGACACTCAATGTATTTTAGAGCATAGGCGCCACAATCCCCTGGATCCTCATTAATTAGATTGTTTGCTCTCACTCGATGCATCTCAAACATGGCATAGCTAGGCTTGCGTACTGTCTCCGGAATCATCATGCTTAGAAATGCTGGGATCATTTTCTGTAGAAACTGACATGCTTCAACAATCTCCGAGTTCTTGGCATAAGTCAGGATAGAGTCATAGACGTATATCTTTTTCTTCTGGAAGTCAATGTCGAAAGCAATCCAATGATCCTTTTTCACATTTAGAATACCGTACAAGTTGTCAATATCTGTGAACCAACTCTTGTTTGTCGGCTTGAAAGGAATTAGACCGTGAAAATGGTCTAAATACGTTTTGTCAAACAAAAAATTCTTTGAATATGGCAAAGCATGCTTGAAATCAATAGCCATGAAATAGGTGAAATATGGATCAAGAAAACTTATTCTTTCGCGGTAAGGTGAAGGAGAACGAATATACCTATTGTGGAACATTGTCATTGCGTCTGCCATGTGTTGTTTAAAAAAATGCATGTAAATCTGCGACAATATATAAATAAATCTGTGGAAATATCTAAGTAAATCTGCGGCCATTGGTAAATAAATATGTGGCAATAGATAAATTAATTACCGTATCTTGCAACCATCTATATTCTTTATCACTCTTCGGCCAGTCTTTTCTAGGAGTAATTAGCTGTTTAAAATATTCCGCATCTGAATGAATGCTTTCAAGTGGTTCTTCCCTTTAAGAAAAAAAAATCATTCATGTTTAAATTTCAAAATTATGAAAATAATGATTATATAAGACAAAAGGTATTAGATACATGATAATTGTCTTTTTACTCAGGGACTACTTCTGTGGGCAAGGGAAATCTAGCAGTAGGAACTTGTCCTACTGGATGTAAATCCCTTGTCAGTTATGCAATCTCCAAGTAAAAATAATGCAATTTACTATGTGTGTGTATGCAGAAGGATGTATCAATTCCCTAGCATTGTCATTGTAATACTAAGGTGTCAATCCAAATGGGTGTGATGCTAGCAATCAAGATGTGATCAGATACAACTAAGTCAAGCCAGATAGAAAGGAAATATTTATCTATCAACCTAAAAACGAAATGCAGTAAGATGGGTGCTTGATCGAGTCCTAGACCGAGTCAAGTGACCGAGACAATGCAGAAAAAGGACAAACATGTGCACTCGACCAGACTGAAGAGTCAACAGATCGAGTGAAGCCTGAAAACAATAAACAAATAAGCACTCGGGCTTCAAGGCTGAGTCAAGAGATCGAGCAAAGAGAGAAAAAAGATAAACGTCCAATAAACAAGTAAATGACTTTAGAACAAGATGATAAAGCACGAAGATGTAAATAGGGGTCTAAGGATGGGGCAATCGAAATGTGATTCTCCTTGGTCTCTCCTAGACGCTTAACAAACTTCACAGAAGCTATCTCTAGACAATGAACATCAAAGTAAGGTGGCTCCACTCTCGTGACAAACACCAACAAGCCTATACCACTTCATAATCTTAATACATAGTCAAAGATACAAGAGAAAAACCCTAAAAATAAAAGACATATCTCCTGGATAATACCCAACAGTGGTATTTATAGTAAAATACGAAAAATCCTAAAACAGAAAAAGATAAAAGAAAATAGCTAAGTCTTCGCGGATGGTGCAGCTCGACCAAGTCTGGTCGAGTGGTGTCGAGTGTGTTGAGTGCAGTGGGGACTCGAGTGGAACTGTCAAGGGGTGGAGCTGAGGTCGAGCACGGGCTCGAGCTGGGAGGTCGAGTGCCAGCGTTGAGTGGTAACGTCGCATGTCTGAGCAAGATGGCGTCGAGTGGTAACGTCGAGTCGCGGTGTTGCATGGCAGGTCGAGTCGGGGATGCGATGTCGGGTTCGGACTCGAGTGGAGGTGGGCTCGAGTGGGGGATCGAGTGGCGAGGCGAGTACGGGATCGAGTGGCGTGGCGAGCACGGGCTCGAGTGGTGTGGTGAGCACGGGCTCGAGTGGCGTGGCGAGCACGGGCTCGAGTGGCGTGGCGAGCACGGGCTCGAGTGGCGTGGCGAGCACGGGCTCGAGTGGCGTGGCGAGCACGGGTTCGAGTGGCGTGGCGAGCACGGGCTCGAGTGGGATTCGAGCTGTCCTAGCATCCATGCTCCAAGTTGTACCTGTGTTTAGCTCCAAAAATGTAATATGTATGCAAATCTAATGCAAATCCTCCCAAGTATGCAAAATGGACAAAAAGGTGATTAAATGGAAAATCACAAGAAACACCTAATGACTAGAAAAAAGGAAAATCAAAAATTTTAGAAACGCTTCTTATAATCTTATTATTTTAAACCAATCTTGTTTGTAGTGGATCCTGCTTCTTTGAACTCAAACAAATTCAGATCATTTTTACATCATAAATACATATCCACTGGATTACGATGCTTCCACAAAACGAACATTCGATCGTTAGTATAAACCCTATATCTTAATTAAATTGGTTTCTATTCACCTAAGGAAATAAGAGTTTGGATACAATTACTTTAAAGACAGTGAGAGCTTTTATGGCAAAATAAATTAAAAATACAGAATAAAAATAAGAGGAGCAACGTCATAGAATTGAGTTTGGATTTGTGTAGGTGACCATCTAGACAGCAGCTCACGATAGCCTTCGTGGTGTTGTCAAACTATTTATAAGATTATAAGAGGCGTTTCTAAAATTTAGATTTTTTTTTCTAGTCAGTAGGCGGTTTTTGTGATTTTCCATTTAATCAAGATGATAAGATCAAATTTAAGAAATATACTTATTAATTAAAAATATATAATAATCACATTTATTTATTTGTAAATTTTCCTTCTCATTGTTAATAGTTTGAATGCATTATTTATAGATACATAATTTAAGAAAAATTAGGTTTTAAATATATATAGGATGACATGGACCAATATGATGATATGGACTAATAACATCAGATTTTTAAAATCTTATGTGAACAGTCTCATCAGCTTATAGCTTCAACTTTTATATAGTATAGATAGATAAATACGGTTTTTTTTTCTGTTTGTAAATTAAAAAGATAAAAATAATAACTTTCAGAATTTATATTAAAAACAAAAATTGGAGAGAAAACTGGTGGCCGGAATCCTGTCTAGGAGGTGATTTCCGGTACAGCGAAGGAGTTTTTTTTCATCTTTCTTTCTTTTCTCTAATTTCTATCTTTCAGAAAAAGAAGGTTTTTTATTTCTCCTTTTTGATGTAAATTCTGACTTTGTGTTGATAAATATTCGGTTGTTTCTGGTAATAAATCCGGTCCTATGCTGGTGTGTCTCCGACTTTATATCGGTTTTCTTTGTTTAGTTTTTTTTTTCTTTTCTTTTCTTGATCATGCCTCTGTGTTTCTGGTCCTCGATTGATTGATTAAGGTCGTTTCAATTCATTGATTTTATTGGAATGATTGTCACTTCTTCTACGGTGGTCTTATGTTCCGGCGATGGTTCTTGCACCAGAATAAATTCTCCTTTTTTCAGTTTGGTCCTTGCATCCTTAGCGGCGAGGCCAAGATTCGATGATTGCAAATCCTTGACTGGGAGTTTGCTCCCTTAACCGTAAACGGGGAAGTGCCAAGATTTACCGATGGTTTGGCAGAAGCTAAAACTGATTTGTTCTTCGATTGAATATATTTTAACGAGGAGCTGGCTAGAAGAAGGAACACACAAATGGTGTTTACAATGACAATTGAAAATCCCAGCTCTCTGTTCTTCATTTGGCCTTCAGATTCCAGCCGGCACACGGTGGAGAGATGGAACGGTGCCGTTTCTTTGGCTCATATTAGGTTAACACGTGGTGGGAATAGGTTGTAACATTTGTTGGACCATTAGAACATCTCCAACGGAGGTTTTTAAGTGAGGTTCTAACTAATAAAAAACAAAAAGGTAAAGAGAAAGGAGAGAAGGGTTCTTAAAAGAGAACTTTAAGCACCTCATTTTTAGAGACTCACCAAATATGTCATCATTTGATTACTTTACCTTTTAAAAATAAAATAAAATTTAATTAGATAATATTATTATATTAAAATATTATTAAATTAAAGATGAGAACCCTATTTTTAGAGATTTACCATTGGAGATATTCTTATCATTTCTTTCTTCTGTTGTATTTATATTCTTCATTTGTACGATTGGGCCTTTCTGGCATTTCTCAAAAGAATATTTAGCCGACCCAAAAAAAAAGATGTCAAACAAATATATATAATAATAATAAAAAAATAAACGTAAAGACAAAGCAATCCGAAACCAAAACCCTAAGCTTTTGCCTCAGAGCGTCAGATCTCCTCCTCGGGCGTCGATCTGCTCTAAACTCTCTAAACTGGTACCAGAGCCTTCCTTTATATATTTTTATCTATCTCATTTTCACATTCTTATGCTTGCTTGTTTCACCGATTGCTACGTCTTTCGTTGGCTTGATTCCTGGAATTTTTCATCTCTTTGTTCTTATTTAGGTTAAGTTTCTCTTTTGTAACAACAAAAATGTCTACTTTCTCATAGATTTTGTGTGTTTTCTTCTTTCTGACGGGTAAAGTGATATACTTTGCTTCGTCCATACATCTGGTTTACTTGTTATTCAGCAACTCAAATTCGCTATGAACCTGAATTTTCGTGTTTGGATATGTTTTGGTCTTAATTTGTTTGGCTTCCGTCTCTGGTCCTGTGTGTTTTGAAACTTTCTTTCCCTACTAACCTGAATTGCGTGTTTTGTTTTGCTTGGCTTTTCTCTGTGTTCACGTGGAGTTTCTGTTCCTGTTTTCACCCTCAACTATATCTCTTTCACTTGTCATTAGCATATTCTAGTATCCAGCATTTTGGTCATTGCCAAAGCAACATCCAGTGTTTGTGTTATCCTCGCGAGGCAAATAACTTTAGTTTTGTGTATCTTATAGTATCGTCATCGGTAGGATGGCAGATCGATTGACGCGAATTGCTATCGTCAGTGAAGACCTGTGCAAGCCTAAGAAATGTCGCCAGGAGTGTAAGAAGAGTTGTCCTGTTGTCAAGACTGGTACTTTTCCATGTTTCATTCACGGGCTAGCCTCTCTTATTGCTTGGAATGACTCTTGTTGTACAGATTTCCTATCGTCCTTGGCTTCAGTATCGAACTCGTGCATAGAATGATCTGTTTTTTTTTCTCTAGGAAAACTTTGCATTGAGGTGACTCCTACTTCCAAGACTTGTTTCTTGTCAGAGGAGCTGTGTATCGGATGCGGCATCTGTGTGAAGGTAGGCTATATTTATTTTTACAATGAATGTGTCACCCTCGAGTTGGTTGGACACTAAGTGAGGTTTTGTTGCAGAAATGCCCCTTCGAAGCTATTCAGATTATCAATCTTCCCAAGGACTTGGAAAAAGATACAACCCACCGCTACAGGGTCAATGCTTTTAAATTGCACAGGCAAGCTAATCAGGACTTTTGCCTTGTGGAATCTGTTTGATTATCCGACATTAGGACCCTGAAATGTATCTCGTCTTGCGAGCTTCCTGTTCCAAGGCGGGCAAGTTCTAGGTTTGGTTGGAACAAACGGTATTGGGAAATCTCTTGCTCCAAAATCTTGGCTGGAAAACTCAAGCCAAATCTTGGCAGATTAAATGTAAGATATAACCTTTCTCTTATGTTTCTATGTATATGCACTTTATGCGGTCTCTTCAGAATCGATATATGACTACCTCTTGGGCAGAATCCTCCAGACTGGCAAGAAATTTTGACTCACTTCCGCGGGTCAGAACTGCAAAGCTATTTCACCCGAGTCTTAGAAGAGAATTTAAAGGTAGGGTGGATATTATTAATCTTGATATTTTTTTACCTATGGAAGAAGCGACTCCAATGGCTCCCTTTATGTATGTATGTATGACAGACCGTTATAAAGCCACAACATGTCGACCAAATAAAAAAACTTGTTCAAGGCGATCTTGGGAAGATGCTTGAGAAGCTGGACGAGAGAGGAATGATGGCGCAGATTTGTGCTGATCTGGAGTTGGATGCGGTCCTGGACCGTAGAGCAAAAGATGTATCTGGTGGAGAGCAGAGGTTTGCAATTGCGGCAATTTTCATAAAAAAGGCTGACATTTACATGTTTGATGAACCATCTAGCTTCCTTGATGTGAGGCAAAGACTCAAAGCTGCTCAAGCTATACGCTCATTGCTTCGGACTGACAGGTTTGTTTCTATGATCTTCTCAATCAGTCTCTCTTTTGTTCATGAATACGATATGATTGGTTACATACGTTGTGTTTATTTCTTGATGATATTGCAGCTACATAATTGTGGTGGAGCATGACCTAAGCGTCCTTAACTATTTGTCGATTTCGTTTCTTTGTTTGTATGGGGAAACCGGACAAAATATGGTGTTGTGACTCTCCCCTTCTGTCGGGGAAGGAATCAACGTGTTCTTGGCGGGTTTATCCCCACAGAAAACTTGCGTTTCAGGGATGAATCTCTGACCTTCAAGGTAAACCTTTTCTAATGCCTCTCTCCCAAAGAAGCAGTGGGCGTTTGCGTCGATATGGTATTTGTCGTTTCTTCCCTTAGATTTCGAGACCCAACAAGAGAGTGACGGGGAAGTGAAGTCCTATGCAAGATACAAATACCCAAACATGAGTAAGAGTCTTGGAAATTTCAAGCTGGAAGTGATGGAAGGGGAGTTCACGGACTCTCGATTATTGTAATGCTCGGGGAGAATGGTACAGGGAAAACAACCTTCATCCGGATGCTGGTATAATTCTTTTCCTCTATATATTTCTCTGCTCGTTGTGATTAGACTGTGAAGGAATGTAACTTGTATCCTAATGCAGGCAGGTGCAATGCTACCGACGATGGTGTAGAAGCGGAGATGCCAGTGTTTAATGTGTCGTAACAAACCACAAACGTCTGATGCACAGCGTGAGTGTACAGATGAGACAGTGGCTTCATGAGAGGATTTGTGATGCGTATATGCAGCCACGGTTCGTATCGGATGTAATGAAACCGCTTCAGATTGAGCAGTTGTTGGATCAAGCGATATGCACACTCTCAGGTGGAGAGTCGCAGAGGGTTGGCATAACTTTATGCCTGGGGAGGCCCGCAGATATCTATTTGATCGATGAACCAAGTGCGTATCTGGACTCGGAGCAGCGAATCACAGCTTCAAAAGTTATAAAACGGTTCATCCTGCATGCAAAGAAAACTGCGTTTGTTGTGGAGCATGACTTCATAATGGCGACCTATCTTGCGGATCGAGTCATTGTGTATGAAGGACAACCATCCATCAAGTGTGTGGCTCATTCTCCACAGTCACTGCTTAGCGGAATGAACCTCTTCTTATCAGTAAGTACTTGTCGTCTTCGAATGAATCAATCCTTGGTAAAACAAATTAACAATTGGTGTCCTTGTGTAGCACCTGAACATCACATTCAGACGGGATCCGACTAACTTTAGGCCAAGGATCAACAAATTAGAGTCAATTAAGGACAGGGAGCAGAAGGTGGCAGGCTCATACTACTTCTTAGACGACTGAATGATCGGTGAAGGAGACACATGAGTTTATGGATATGCATCATGATGTGTACTGGTATTTAAGACTGGCTTTGATTCTGTCCTGTGTGCTTTAATTTCTAGTTAATTTACCTCGGTTATAATGTAGGCGGTAGGCCTGCGTTTGGTTCATTGAATCGAGCTGAGAATCCATTTGAAAAAGTTGCCAATCGGTTCACTCGTATTAACTGATCGGTTATTCAAACTTTCAAATCTCAGTTCGGTTCAGAGAAATCAATTCGGTTAATAATCTCAGGCCTAGTAACCGGTTTGAACAGTGTCGGGTTTCGGTTTGTATGAAATAAATTATGTCAGCCAATTATTTGAAATTTATGTGCCCGTTGAGAACTATCACATAAAAGTCAGTCACTTGAGATTAACAAGTTTGCCTGATGAGAAATTAGCACATAAAAAGTAATAGGCAATTATTTGAAAACTGTGTCTGTTGAGAATTATCACTTAAGATTATGTGCATTTGGTTCGTGGACATCAAAGTCTGCACAGACTTGGAGGATCTTCTAGCATGCCTTGTGTTGAATCCCAAGGACAAGGAGTTTCATGATTTTGTCATAAATTGGTAAGAAGATAATAGATATATTAGAAAAAAAAGATATTTAAAATAGCGAGAAGTTGGACAACATATTTGCTATTTTACATGTTTATTCATATTTTTTGTAATTCAAAATCCCACACACAGGGGTTAACTAAGTGGTTAGACGGACTGCCAGACCAGTTAAAATATTCACCATACAAAACACAACTTTGTGTTGCAGTTAACCTACTCGTGTCCATAAGTTGATGTGCTGGGTTCAAGACCAGTAGAAAATCAAGCCAGACAAAGCGGAAACGTTGTGGAGCTGAAAGGCGGCGAGAAATTATTGTCTTGCTTTCATTCGAGCTTCTTTTGCCTGCTAGAATAATATCTCCTATAGCAAACAGTTTCACATAAAATGTGGCTGACATATATTAGCTCAGTCAGGTTATATATTTACCTCTTGTTAGCTTTCCTTGCTACTGGAATACGCGCTATTAAATGTTTTTGACAGAAGTAATCAGCAAAGGAACAATGGTAATTATAGATATATTATAGCATCATAAACTGAAAATTGTGTTACAGCTCAAACTCACTTTAGATTCACTTTTATTCCACATATAATTCTCACTCTATCAAAAAATTCATGAAATATATGCAGAAAAATCCATCTCAAGATTTAAGATACAATGAATACAATTTGAACTCTCTTGAAGTAAGCTCTCAAAAAGAGATTTTAGGTTTTGTGTTTACAGAAAAATCCAAACGCACACCTGAAGTTTTTGAAATTCCATGTCAAATTCACATACAACCTAGCATAAATCGAAAAATCAAAGCTTGATTATAAAGCAGACACCCAAAATGGTGTGCTCCTATCAAACCAAGTAAACACAAAGAAAAGAAAAATGATATCCAAAAAGAAAATACGATGGTCAATATTGTATGGAGTTAAGAAGGGGTACTTACATGTTCACACGAGACAATAATGTGTGTGGTTAATGATTTCTTTTGCCACACATGAAAAAACAAACAATTGTTACCACACATGAAAAAGAAATTAATATATATTTTAGTTCTTGTAAGTCGATGGATACAAAGTGGTAGTTTACCATATAGAGCATCACTTTTACCAAAGAGTTCAAACTCCAACAGAGGCATCGCAATGGATTGTAACTTGCATTCCTACCACTTTTGTTCTGCAATTTATGGAAAACCAAAACATGTTAGCATTTATTAAGCTCCAGTTATGGCTTATGAATTAGAGAAAAAATGAACATAGTTTTATCTAGGACCTGATACTCTCCATTAACTTCTCAGCATGCTCTCTTTCTTCCACACTTGATTCCTTAAAAAACCTAATACCAAGAAACCAACAGTTGACATAGAACATGAAACTGTGCTTACAAAAATCCATCCACAAGAGCACGACCTATCCAATGACGATAGAATGAGACTAATCATTACATTACCATAAGTTTTGAGAAGATACAGTGTTGTTTGCTCGTTCGTGTAACACTTCAAAATCAACTCAATAGGATCAGTTGCTTAAATCTCATAGTGAATCCCTTGAATCTCCCTCCTAAACTGATCTTTCAAAATGGAGTAAAACACATTCGCCCCAATTTGAGAAATGAAACTGAAAGGTGTTAACACATTTATATTATTCATGAGTCGGCTCCAACCGAAACTGTGTTGTTAGTGTTTGTAAATATGAAATCATCTCAAAAGATATAGTAGAACGATAAATATGGAAAAAGGAATATTTGTTGAGAGTGATAAAGTTAGATTTTGTTTATATTTTTTACGAAAATCACGATTTTAGCAATTTTATAAGATGTTCACAATCTTGCTGAGGAAGTAGAATATTTTAAAATAAGATTCATGCGACCGAATCTGATCTTATATTGGGCCGATTCAATTAGATGCCCAACACATTAGAAATATCCGCGTATTTTCTCCGGGTCAATCATTTGGGTCGGCTTGGATCAGCTTACTGCATAAGATAAAATGGCCAAATTGTCCTTTTTTCTTTTTCCACATTTTAAACATTTTATTAGAATGGTATAAGCGGTAATATTGAAAACCGGCTTATATGGCTTGGCAAAAAAAAAAATTGCCCCTCTTGTTCGATTCATAGTATAGATATATACAATACAATAATGAATAATTTGTTATTTATGAACCCTAATGTAAAAGAAAGAAAAAATAACATAACAAGATAACAAAATTATGAAGATTGTTCTTTTTTTTTTAACTAAAAAAAAGAAAAAAAATTAAGCAGTTGTCACTTCCTTACAAAAATTTGTGTTTGATAACCAACAATAGGAAGAAGGAATAAGAACAATACTTGGGTTCACCGCTAGTGGTGAATCCCTTTGTTCACTTCTTATTTCTTTAACCAATAAAAATATGCTATGTAATATTATCATTAATTACTCTTTTTAAATATAATCAATTAATTACGAATCACAATTTCTAAATATAATCAATTAAAATTATATTTAAACAAAAATAATAAACTAAAATTATAATTAAACAAATGAAATAAATAAATAAATTTAGAAATAAAATAAATTAAGAAAATCCATCCAATAAGATTATTCACGTAATATTATATTTAACAAAAAATAATAAATTAAAATTAAATAAATTAAAACTAAATAAATAAAACATATAAAATTATACCCTAAAAGATAAACTCAGCGAACCCAAGAATTAATTTTTTTAATTTTTTTTAATTTGTTTTAGTTATTATTTAAATAAAAATAATAGATTAAATTAAATAAATAAAACATATAAAACTATACCCTAAGGGATACAACTCAGCGAACCCAATGGCTAAAAATTTTAAAATATTTAATTTGTTTTGTTTATTTAGTTTTAGTTTATTATTTAAATAAAAATAATAATTAAAACTAAATAAATAAAACATATAAAACTATATACCTTAAAGGATACATCTCAGCGAACCCAATGATTAAAAATTTTATTTTTTATTTTTTAATTTGTTTAGTTTTAATTTATTATTTTTGTTAAATATAATATTACGTGAATAATCTTATTGGGTGAATTTTTTTAATTTTTTTTAATTTATTTTATTTCTTTAATTGTAATTTAATTTATTATTTTTGTTTAAATATAATTTTAATTGACATATCTTTATTGATTTTATTTGAAAATAATGATTAATGATTAGATATAGAAAGAGTAATTAATGATAATATTACATACCATAATTTGATTGGTTAGAGAAAGAGGGAGTGAACTAAGAGATTCACCACTAGGGGTGAACCAAGTATTTTCAAAGTAATAATTCTTTTGCATTGCCCACATGACTTTCTCTAACAGAGATCATCTCTCAGTATTCTACGGCATTGTGGGCAGGCCCAGCCCTGAGTTTTGTTGGGCCACAAGCCAAAACATTTGATGGGCCTAATAATTGATAAGTCAAACAAAATTTCGGTCCAATAACGATAGAAGGATTCGAACTCATGATATCATGCATCCATACATATACAATAACCAACTCATCGAATGACATTTCACAAAAATAAACGGCCGAAATATTACTTATTATCAGAAGGCCGCAAGCGTGAGCTTGCCCCGCTTGTGCTCAGGGCCGTCTCTGATTGTGGGTATGATGATCACATGCATCTCTAACCATGGTCATCTAGGAAATGTGTTTTGAGTAGAATCTATCTACCTGCTCGATATTAGCAGTTATACTGAATTCAAGGGACTCAGAAACAGAGGAGAGGTCAAGCAAAGGAACATGATACTGATCGTGGGCTCCCTATTTTACTTTAGAGAGCTGAAAACTAAATCGTCTCTTTAATGGGTTCTTTATTCATGTTGGCCCAGTATAACCTTGGCGCAAAGATAAACGGTTTCTTTTGGAGCCTTACTTCTAAGATTCACATCTTTCTGGATTAAACCTTTATAAGTTTTACATACGTGCAGAAAATGTTTTTATAGAAATTTGTTTGCATTAATTTTATATACCTGCAGATTTAGAATCGGACCCGCATATTCGTGCGGAGTTATGTTTGTAAAAATATCTGGTATATCATTCACAATTCGAATCATACCGGTTCCATATTTGGTTTGGTATTCGATTGGATTTTAATATGGTTTATGAATGTTGGAAATAACTATATTTTTACCATTATTTTGACCATTACATTCTCGTAGCAGTTGATTATATCTCCAAATGGGTCGCAGAAATTGCATCCCCAACAAATGATGCAAAAGTGGTTCTGAAGATGTTCAAGAATATCATCTTTCACAGATTCGGAGTCCCAAAAGTAGTGATAAGTGATGGAGGGTCCCATTTCATCAACAAACTGTTTGAGAACTTCCTAAAGAAGCATGGATGTTGATACCAGATCCGCACCAAGGATCCACTCTAATACGTTCATGGTGAAGGATACGTGACCCAATTACGACACCAAGAGATTGAAGTGAGAGCGAGGAAAATGAAAGACCTGATTAACAAGCACCTTGCAGTTTATGGATTGAAAGTCCCCACAAGAGGATGCAGAAAGTCCATCTGATAAGACAAGGGTGATCACTCGCTTCACACGAAATGATCTAAGAGTTTCCTAGTCCGAATCACATGAATAAGGAGCACAATGTTTAAAAGGGAATTTGATTAAAAAGATAGATGAAAGATTACAATGATTCTCAGCTTCAATATAAAGAGTTATGATAGGGAGTTACGAGACATGCCTCGTAAACACCCATGAAGACCATGCAAATAACTCAAGATTCAAATTCATAAACTAAGAAAAGAACAATAAGAAATGTAACTAATGTGCCACACCAAATGATGTAGAGGAGACGGGCCATGTGGTGGATCGGACTAAGGGTTGGCATAGATGAGCATATGAGCCACAAGTCTCATTAAAAATCTTGCTTGGAAAACCCATTGGGACAAAACCGAGCCAAGTGAAAAAGAGTGCAAGTGGATCATATGACCAAAGCCTTAGCCATCTTGGACTTGTATCTTGATTGGTGTAACCTCAATACAAAGCTTCATGTCAAAGTGATCCTCTCAAATATCCCCTAGGTGTAGTGATACTCGGTGCTTGGTGAAACATCTTGGTTTGGAGATAATCAATGTAGCTTAAGCATCCTTTACATGCTCCTTTTGCTCTATTCAATGCTCCTTTTGCTCCTTTCCATGCTCCTTTTGCTCCATGCATGCATATTGCTCCTAAGTTGATGCCATCTTTATGTGTTGTGTCTTTAGAGCTTATCAGGAGCGTATCACACGTTCTTCAGCAAGCGATCAAGACCAAGACCATGACCTCTACCTCTGCTAGCCATCTTACACTTCCACAAATAGAAAGCTAAGAACACCAAATAATTAGCGGAGAACATAGACGTCTTACCATGGAATTTCATTGAAGACTCGAAGATGATGATTCCAAGACCCCATGCAACAACCAAATTGACTAACTATCACATAATTAATGTCCACAACCACATAACGGTTCAATCA
>CM051366.1:6717858-6817858 GCA_028015245.1 Cardamine occulta
ACATGCATCAAACATCACCAAAAATGAAATTAATTCCAATTTAATTTTTCTAAACCATCCTAGAACCGTATTTACTCTTATAACAAATTAAAACGAACCGCACCCTTTTTTTTTACAAATACATAAGTATTAATTACCTCCCCAACCAATTAAAATTCAACTAAATTATGAATAATAGTTAACCAACTACAACAAATAAAAGAAATTCAAAGAGACACAATTAATTAACTCCACATAATTCATTCACATTCTAAAATTAATCTAGAAATAAAAAATAATATCACCAATTTATTCCATTAGATATTTAATCCAAAAATCATAAACCAATAAATTTTGACATTAATAAATAGAACACTTAAACAACAGACGAGTCTAGATCATCCCCTCTTCCTCGCATAGATCCCACGGTCACTCTTTTTATTTCAGTGCATCAATAAAAGGAGATGCATAAGTATTTCGACAAATACTTAGTGAGGCAATCCTCCCATCTACAAGCTATAGACACAAACGAATTAAAATATTTAACATATTTAAATATGAAATTACAAAACAAAATTAACCATCCCGTGAAATACTCGATCTAAATCCACTCGAAATCATACACGGCCTATATTCATGTAAAACACATCAAATAATTTAACTGTTTAAATAAACTTATTGTCATGCATTCACCTTAGCCACACACAAAAATTTCCGTGACAAAATACTGCAATTTTCTAAAATATTCCCGGGAAACAGACCTAAAATAATTAATAAAATATTGAAAACAATTCAATCCGCACAACTTAATAATCGCAAAAGACAAAATAAACTACTACAACTCCGTGCGTAAGTCATCTTCCTCGTGGCTACACCTCTGCAACAAAAAATCATACACAACGTCACCGGCGATCAACTCCACGTTGTCTCACCACATCCCACCACCACGGGCACACGATCTCATCCTCGTACCCAAACGCTGACCACGACGCCAAGCGCCGATCTCCTCACGACAACTCCGCTCGGGATCTCACCAGTAAATGCCAACACCGTCAACGTCGTCCGATCCATGCCCAACTCATGAGAAAACCACCGATCGCGATCTCCTCTTGACGACACCACCGATCACGATCAAAACCACGTCGACGCAACGGCCACTCTCCGCCACAACATCAACTCCATCACGTTATCCCCGAAACTTGACAACCAACATCCGATCAACGAGAACAACACAAGGAGAAGAGATTCTTAGCGAGATGGAGACTCGAGCTTCTCTCACACGGTGACTACGGAACCGTCCAAGCCAAGCAACGATGGCTTCACACAAAATGATCAACACCAC
Source organism: Cardamine occulta (assembly GCA_028015245.1). Lineage (NCBI taxonomy): Eukaryota > Viridiplantae > Streptophyta > Magnoliopsida > Brassicales > Brassicaceae > Cardamine > Cardamine occulta. The sequence goes on from CM051366.1 coordinate 6,719,180, forward strand.
CGCCACTGGGTTCGTCAACTCATGCCACAAAGCTCGGCTCTTCCTCTTGGTTTCACTCGATGGTGGCGACACAAAACATATAGGTTTTAGGATTTTTAATCCAATTTACAGCCTGGTCCCTATATTCTTGAACATTTACAATCTACCCTCAAACTTTTAAATTGATCAGAAGCACCCCGTACTAACTTTTGAATTGATCAATTTACCCCAAAATTCCACGTGTAATTAATTTCTGGTTCACTTAATCCCGATCGGAATTACAAAGTACTCTGAATTTAATTAAAACTCCTCCGATTAATTATTTAAAATCGCAAGTCGGCTCCTCAACCCCAAAACCGGAGTTAACCAGTTCCAATCTAAATTCCCTAAATAAAATCAAATTTCTTGTTTCTGGGACACGGGCGAAAACAACAAATACAACATCTGAGCTAAAAATCGTCTTCGTACCGCTCATCATCAAGATCGACATGAAGACTCTTGGGCTAGGTTACCATCCTTGGACATAGCCTGAAGCATTTCACGTCGAAGTTTAGTCACATGTTTGGAACTCATCATTAAAAAGTTAGAGCCAAATTGATTAAATTTTACCTTCTTAGGAGGCGAAGACCGATCTCTTACAACTCTGGAAGAAGATTGACCTCGCTTCACTTCGAAAGAACAGTAGAAAGGTCATCATAAGACAATACTTCACCAACAAGCAAACTGTACTGCTGGAAGTTCGGCTCGGGATAATATATGGCTCGCATTTGGGCTTCAACCTCGGCCAGCGAACTCTTCACCTCTTTCTTCTCTTTTTTAGTTCAAAATATTCCTTTCCAAAAAGAGCAAGTAGAGATTGGTTACTTTTTAATTTGTTTACAGCTGATTGGAACCACATCTTTTTCTTCAAAGATTCGAAGTGTTCGGCTATTTCTTCAATCATATTACGACAACGTTCTTTTACATCACCCCATTTGGAATCGATAGGAGGCCTTGGGTTTGTCTCCCGAAGCTTTGAAAGAGCGTCACACTTCAGCTTCAGCTCCTCAAGATCCTTCGAAAGAAGAGCATTCTGTTTCTGAAGCGAAGCCGATGTAGCTCACATGGCATTTTGTTCACGTACGAGCATAGCTACTTTCTCCTCAGACAGTCTAAGCGAGTCGAGGGCACCATCCTGTTCTCTCTCCAACTGGTCAGCTCTGTCAATCTTGGCAGCATCTCTTATAATCTTCGATTAAAGCTCTAAAATCAGCTTCTTAGCCGCAGCAAGGTCTTCTGATGGAACGCAGTTTCTGATAACCGTTTCATAGAAATGAACCGTCTCGTTATGGCCGGTGGCAAGCTTCAAAATAGTACAGAAGTAGTGATAAGCAGAAAGTTAAGTAATCACTTACTGACGATGATATATAAGATTTATGTACATTAGCCATCTGAATCGAATTTCAACGGTAAATTTCCAGAGCCCCTCGGTTCCACAGATCAAAAGGTGGAAGTGGTTGAGTGGACTGAGAAGTGAATTGTCTAAAAAAACTCTGTGACAACTGCTTCATTTTTGGCTATTGATGTAAAAGAGAAGGCGTATGTGAATATAAAAGCTTGCACAAAAGAAATCATGATCAAAAACTTAATAAACTGGAGACATACTATAGTTGAACTGCCCATTCTCACGACACGGTTTTCTGCTCCTATCCCGGGGGTTCGAGTTGCTTTGGCTTTCCCTGGGTAAGTTACCATCACCATTCCTCCAAACCAGAGCCTGAGTAGGAGGTGGAGGCATAGATGAAGAACCCTCTCCTTTCTCGATAACTTGAGATTTGGACTTAGTCTCACGAGGACAAGGATCAAGGATAACCGACTTTCTCTTACGACATAAATTAGCATCTGGATCCTCGACATCCTCATCAGCAGGAGCTTTGGTTGGACGAGCTGGTTGGGGATGAGAGCCAGGATTCGGCCTTGGATCTGGAGAGTGAATAAGAAGTTCTGGGACCAAGCTATTCTTACGATTTGGATTGTCATTCACAGCATAGTATTTATCCCTAAGCTGCTGACCAACACTATTGATCTTTCCCTTCAACTTCATATCCACTATGTTTTGTAGATTCTCGAAGCGCGCCTTGTCAAGCTCAGAAAAATCACAAGTATTGGTCTCGTTCCAGTTGGGTTTGAGCGAATAAAGTGTGCCGCTTCGCAAAAGTTCACATGCTGTATGAATGCGTGAAAGGGTGAAAGATTCCCTGACAACCTTTTGTTTAGTTGCAAGATTGAAAAATTGCAAAAAACCTTCTACAGGGTAGGACACGGCTGGGGAGCTGCAAGAGATAATTCAATATAAAAACATGTCACCATAAGTATTAAAGCTAGAAGGAAACAAAGATTATAATCTACAGAGTGCATTTGCCCATTCATGGTGTACCACATCAATAAGTTCACTGATGGAGGGAGTATCAATCTGAATGAGAAACTAATACTTCCTCTAGTGATTGTCATTATCCGGGAGGCCAAAGATTAAAGTTCGATCAGCCTGAGGGCAGATGGTATATGGGCCTATCTTCTTGTTCGCAATACGGACACTGAAGAGTTCAAGGAAGTCACCGGAACTCAACAAGAATCCGGCTTCCGCAGCGATAATAAGCAAACATAAGATATAGCAAAGCATGTTAGGACACATCTGTGGGATCGCCATTCCCAGATAATAAAGATATAGAAGAAATGCATCAGGGAGTGGGAAGAATATGCCACAACCATACAAATATACAGTACTTTCTGATACTTTCAATAGACTCAAACGTAGAAAGCATCGGGTAGTGGGGGCCAAATCGGTCTCCACAACGAGTGCAGCCGCTTGAGGATACTTTTGAGTTTCTTTCCTAGAAACAGAAGGATTTGTGGAAGATGTTGACATATTCAATTAAGTAGCAAACAACCAAACAAAAATCACTTGATGAAGTTGGAATTAAGTGAAAAGAAGCAGTACATCAAAAGAAATCGAGGAAGTACATAGAAAAAGAAATTTGGTAAAGTATATTTACCTGATTAAGAAGAGAAACCGTCTTGAGAATCGTGGAAAGATGGAGAGTTTCTAGTTTAATAATAAAAAATTCAGTCATTAACAAACACGCGTGTTAAGGCATCAAAGCAGCCGAACTCCAAGATTCAAAGGGTTAAAAGGCTAAACAAAAGGAAAAACACTTAAGTTCTCCGAGCTGGGCAGCAGCTCACATGACTTGGGGGGGACAAATATTGATACCGGATCCTAAATTGAGGATCCACTCTCTCCATTTACGACACGTGTCATCCATTTCAAGATATCAAAAGAAAGGCTGGGTCAGTTCGGAGTAAGAAAAGACGAACGAACCGTACGAAAGCTAGATGAAGCAAACTGGGGGCCGATCAGCAGTGAAACCTCACGGAGGAAATGTTTTTTTTTTAACTTCATATTAGTCAGTACAACTTTTTTGAAGATAACATAATACTGGTAAAACAATTCTGACTATCTAAACCCAAAAATTATATACAAGTTTTACTACCTCTCATTGCTATAAAGTGTACGACCTTTAACTATATCTTTGACCTCTTCTCTTTTTCTCCCTAATCTAACTACAACCATAATACTATTTCATCCACTTTTAACCATTTCAATCCTTATACTTTCTTTCTAACAACTCATATTCTTTTCACCTTCTTTTTAATCTGTATATGAATTTTTGTCTTTATAAATTTCCTTGAAATCTATTATTCTTCTGTCGTTTTGCAAGCACTCAAGCATTTTTTTCATTCTCTATCCTTATTACCACATCTATCATTTACGATTCTCCATTGTGTGATCCTTATAATGAATTGTGATCAATAATTTGCAAAAAAAATTAACAATAATATAATTAAATACAAATAATAAACTTAAGATAAAACAAGAAAAAGTTCCCCCAAAAAAAAGAAAAAGAAGTAAGCTATAACATTTATGGGTTTTCTAGGTATAAAGTGACAACTCGCAAAATTCAAAATTTCGTAGATAAAACACAATGGAAACAACTAAGAAGGCTTATATTTCGTTAATCTCATAAAATTAAAGTAAAACCAAAAGCTGTATAAGGGCTCTACATCCTAATTCAAACAACTCAATTAATGTTGAAAAGCAACTTACCAAACATTAAAGTACCTATAAGCTTTATGTGAGAGTACATCTCTACATTATTTTGTCCAAATACTTAAAAATAAGAAGCTTTTTTTAGTTCTAATATTAAGTCAATTAGATTTTGTTATTAATATGAAACTACAATATAATTTTCTTATTTCTTAGACTCATTATTTCAAATATGTTTTGTTCTTTTGTTGATTTGTTTTTTAAAATTATGATCTTTTGAAGCAATCCATTTTTTTCATATATACCATAACAATCCATTGTTATTTCAAAGTTTTAAATATATTTTCTATTTATAATTGAGACCACTATCTTAAAATTAAGAAATGATTATAATCTAATAATAAATTAATTTTATTTTTGTTGTAAGGAAAAAATATTTTATTTGCTAAACCCATAACCTCAAGTAACTTTTATTTTTTGTTGCTCTTTTGAGAGGTAGCACATAAAGTTCAATTTTGGATGCCAATATTGGAATGTAATTATTATTAGTGGAGAGTCTTAACGTCAAATAGGTTCATTTTTATTATAAGTCATAAAAATTGTTATTTTGCTTTATTTTTTAATCTACCTTACATTCTAAATTTAATATATTTATTTTAAATTCAGACTACTATTAATTTAGAATTAATAAAAATTTCTAATTAATTATTAACTGAATTTCATTTTAGTGGTTACTTATTTTATCTTTTGAAAAATATTATGTTATTTAATTTAAATTAAAAATGATTATCTATAGTTGAGACTATTAATTTAGAATTAAAATAATTAAACATTGTGTTAATTTCATTTTTTGTTAATAAGAAACTATATAATTGTTTTAAAATATATAATTGATTATGTTTATGTATTTCAATAAGGAAAGTTTACTCTTATCTTATTTACATATGATGTTTTGTTTTCGTTTTAGATTTCAGAAAATTTTAATTAAATATTCAGTTAATTTCAATGTTTTTAATTATTTTGTATTTTTTAAAAATCTACATTTTGTTCAAAATTTAAAATGATTATTTATAATTGTGACTGCTAATTTATAATTAAAAATACTTTCCTAATTAAATTTTATGTTAATTTTATTTTTCTTGTTAATAGAAAATTAGAAAATATTTTTAAACAAATCTACGATCGATTATTTTTATATATTCCAACTAAAAGTTTATATTTCTCTTGTTTCTATATATTTTTAATTATTTATAAGTATTTTAGTATTAAAAGTTAACCAAAGAGATAGTTAATTGTGATTGGATATTTAAAATTCTAGGTGGATAGATGTGAATAAATTTATAAAATATAATATTAACGTATTTAACTTTAATTATAGTTATTATGTGGAGCAAATGATGTACTGACCTTATGCAAAGAAAAGTGAGCTGTATGACGTCTATGTAATCTAGATAACCTTCATTTAACTCATACAAGTGATATACCCATTTTAACCTTGAAACAATTGAAAATAAAATTAAAATTAAAATAATTTAAAAAAATATATCTCTCTTACCTCTCTTCCTGCAACGTGTTCAAGCTTCCAGAAGACGACGGCAACGAAGACGACGGCGATAGCGACACGAATCTCCAACGACAACGATGACGACTACACGAATCTCTGACGACGACGAGAACACGACGTTGATCTTCTTCCTCTTCTCCGAAACTCCTTCCACCATTGTCAAGTAGGAGAATCTCTTCAATATGTTGATTATGAATTTTATTCTCTTCAATGTAATTGTTATATATGAGTATAAGTTTAAATTCGAGGTTTGATTTGAGCCATTTTGAGACATTGTCAAATCTGGTTTGGAATTCGTGGATTGGATCTGGGTAGAATCGCCATTACTGTTGGTAAAGTAAGTTCGAAAGTTAAACTGAAGTTAAACTATGTTACAGAATTAAACTAAGTTAAACTACGTTAAACTGAAGTTAAACTATGTTACAGAATTAAACTAAGTTAAACTACATTAAACTGAAGTTAAACTATGTTAAAGGGGTTAAACTAAGTTAAACTGTGTTTCAGGAGTTAAACTAAGTTAAACTATACACATTATTCACTGATATTTTTTTATTATTTGTTTGCAGTGGACAATGACGCTCATTTATTTTGATTATGGTAGATATTATTCACAGAGGAGAGATGTTGTTAAATGGAATCCAAGAGAAGTTTAAATATATTCTTTATTTACGTATGGTAGTGCGGAGGAATTCTATTAATTGTGTATTCAATTACCTTATGTCTATAAGTTATTGCACAAGAGATGTGAGATTGCAAAAACATTACCAGTATCTGAGTTAAACAGTTTTATGCTTGAATACACAGTGCTTGGAGAAGATTAAAAACCGTTATATGGTTGATCTGAAAAGTAAAAATTGTAGTTGTAGACGTTATAATATAGACAAATATCCATGTGAACATGCGATTGCTGCAACTATGTTCCACGGAAAAACGTCAGAGGTCGATCTACACGATTGCTGCTCACATTATTATTTTTCTGAGAATTGGTTGACGGCTTACTGTAAGACCATCTATCCAGTACCGAATACATCTGCGTGGGTAGTTCCTACTCATATTACTGGTACATGCCTCCAGATTACCCAAAAAAAGGGAAGAACTCAACATGCTAGATTTCCGTCAGGTGGAGAACATCGAGGAAGAACGAGATCACGTGGACTTGGAGATTACTTTAATATGTCGAGTTAGTTTATTTATTTAAATTTGTTGAAATAATACTTGCGGTTGTTTTTTGTTGTTGGATTTGTATTTGATATATCAGGTATAACTTCTTAAATCAAGTAAAAATATATCAAATTTAGTATTACAAGTTAAACTACTGTTAAACTAATGTTGTTAAACTGAAGGTAAACTACTGTTAAACTACTGTTAAACTACCATTAAACCGAAGTTAAATAGGTCATCTTTACCAACTTAATTCTTCAACATTCATAACGGTCAAACAAAAAATAGTTGCAGTATATGGTTAATCTTAGTTAATAGTTAAAATTGTACAAAAATAAAATTTTAAAATATTATGCATGTTCAGTTTGAAATCTCGGGAAAAACCATATACAATGTATGTTACTTAGTTATTACTATCATCTGAATTGTAAAATAAAATATAGGGATCAATTTAATATATATTGATTCATAATACGATGTTAAATGTGTGTTAAAATGAATTTTCAGAAAGGTAAACTATATGAAATCATTTTAAATAGGGTTAAACAAGGTTTTTGGTTTTTAGCATGGAAGTTAAACTATGTGTAATTTTGTTAAACTAGGTGGTTAAACTCAATGAAAAAAATGAATGACGGCACCGCTTTTTTAAATTAAAAGTAATGACGGCGCGAGTTTTTTTTTTAAAGAATGACGACGCTGTTTTTTTTAATTAGTAATTTTTTTTTATAAAATTCGTAAATCTTTAATTTAAGTTATACTGAAGTTAAACTAAGTTAAACTGAAGTTAAACTAAAGTTAAATTGAAGGTAAACTAAGTTAAACTGAGTTAAATTGAAGTTATACTGAAGTTAAACTGAATTTAAAAACAAGATAAACTAATTTCACATAAATTCCTAAAATAACAAGTTCAAACTGAAACACTTTTGCCAAAATAAAGGTTCAATTTCCCCATATATGCCTTATACATTTATGGTTACTTAGCTATTACTATAATATAAATATAAAAATAAAATATACATGCTCTTTAAAATATACATTTATGGTTACTTAGCTATTACTTAGCTATTATTAATAAATTTTTTTAATAATAAATCAATTTTAAAAATATATTAGAAGTTAAACTACGTTAAACTAAACTAACACTCTTTTGATAATTTTTTTGAACATATGGACACAAAAGATACAAGTTTATGTTTCTTCATTGTGCATATGGACGCAAATTGTATAGAAAGTCTTCGAAAGTTCTAGTTTATTCTTTAGTAAATAGATCACTAGACATTGTCTCACAAAGAGATTCGATTCTTTTGTTTTTAAAAACACAACTGGGACAACAAGGGAAGGACGCACACAAAATCAGTTAAAGCGACTTGATAAAGTCTGCAAGATTTGGTTTTTGAGTTTAATTCATAGTAGTAACGCTTCATCTCTTCATCCTCCTCATCCTCATCTATGGCATCATCACTGTCTTCTTCATCTTCAACATGAAAGTCCTCATCATCCTCCTCTAGCATCTTCCAACCGCTCCTTCTCTGCCTTTCTCTTGTCAAGATCAGCTCTGAAGTAAAACACAAATCATAAGCATAGAATTTGCAGACACAAATCAAACAATCTTGTTACAATGATGTATCTTCTAATGACGCACTTATATGACTACAAGAGAAGTATGTTTAGATAATGAAAATGCAGACAATCTCCAGAATTTTCAACTCTAAATCTTAAGCTACATTGCATATGAATCTGCTGCTTGAATATAAGCCAAAGGAGCTACTCTAGACTCTCGAGTCAACAATACTGATACTAAACAGAGAAGATCTTGATGAGATTAAATGATTAATTAGTACCTTGCCTAATGTGTTTGCAGACAAAGGAGCAATGACCATAACATCATCCTATCGTCTAAGCTCGATATGAAGCACGAGATCACCAATCTTTTTCAAGGTAGACCATTCATCTTCATCTATATAGAGAGTCACTTCTTGAGGAAGAGAAGACTTATCCAAGAAATTGAGAGATAATTTTGAAGCAACGACTTTCACTTCTGCCCATTCAGAGAAACAATGGCAGTGATTACTGAACTTAATATAAGCCACATTTCCACTAGCAGTCAGTAATATACGAGGCCTCCTTGGTACTGTATCCATTTCCATATTTATCTTCTCTTCTAAATCTAGAAGAAGCAGAATGAAATTGAGAAACTCAATTTGAATAACGAAACCCATAAAATTTGAGTTGAATTGAGATAACGCAGAGTATACACTTTCAAATTTCCACCTGAGATCCACCTGAGTATAAAATTTCAAATTTCCTCTTCGTTTCAACTTAAAAAAAAACCCAAAATTTAAAATTTCTTCAAATCCCAAATCAAAGAGTCAAATTTTCAATTCAAGAGACTAATTTTACCTCCATAATGAGCAGTGTGGAATTCACAAACTTGAGGGTGATTGAGGAGAGGATCGAATTGGGTTTTGCAATTTTTGCAAGTTCTCAAAAGTTATGCATTATAAACCGTAACGTCGCGAGTTTAATTTTGGAATCTTCGAGATTTGGAGAGAGTGAGAGTGAATTAGGGTTCTGAAAATTGGGAAAGAAGAAGAAATTTAAAAATTTAGTAAAGCCATCATACAAATGGAGGAAGAAAGGAACCAAAGAAGGGATGAGAAGGGATCCGATGAGAAGGGATAATTTTTTTTGTAATAAACAGAATTGTCAAAGGTTATATGAATTAGGGTTCTGGGAATTGGGAAAAAAGAAGAAATTTGAAAACAGAACTGGAGAGAGTGAGAGTGAATTAGGGTTCTAAGAATTGGGGAAGAAGAAGAAATTTGAAAATTCAGTAAAGCCATCGTACAAATGGAGGAAGAAAGAAATCAAAGAAGAGATGAGAAGGGATAGTTTTTTTTGTAATAAACAAAACTGTCAAAAATTATAATGTCTTTTACTCATTTTTAACACTAAAAGAAAATAGAAACAAAATTAATTAAATTTGGAGGTCATTCTAGCAAATTGAAAAAGAAGGAAGGTCACTCGATATTTATTATGTAGCAAAAAAAATACTTAGTATGACAACAAACCAATTGAATACTACCGACTTCCGAAGAGACTTCAAGGGTGATTGTTGAATCCCAAATGAATTTTGGTGGAATTTGTATTTTTTAGGTTAAGGTTTTTACACACAAATTAAAAAAACACTAAAATTCTTTATTTTATCCATCGTTAATATCCTAAACATTTTTTTTCATTCGTTATTACATTAAATACTAAAGGTAAAAGTATAAATTTTTATAAAAAAACTACTTTGGAAAACAACATTTATTTTGTAAAAATAAAACCTAAAGCTACAAATAAAGTGAAACATAGGAGTATTCAACAACGAGAGAAGAGAGATCTATTGGTGATGACGGAGGGGTATTTCAAAATTGAGGGCTTTTAGTCTTAACCATACCTGCAATTCAAGAAAAAAACCATAGTTATATCAAACACTAAACACAAAGGATTTGTTTTAAAACCCAATTGATTTCTCACATATCCATTTTCCGTAAAACTCTATCCTAGATTTCCCACACACACCACAACCAAACCCTAATTCACAATCTTTTATCCAAATTAATACATTCCAAACCCATTAAACCCTAAACAAATGGAGGAAGAATATAGACCAGAAACTGTAGACAAACAGTCGCTGAAATCGCCTAATCCGAAGAAGATAACATCATCGAGAGAGATGAACCGACAAAAGAGTTACAGAGACGAAGTAACTAGAGATTTCGAGATAATTTCGCAGTTTTCTGGTGGTTGAAGCAATACAATTATGGAAGATGAAGAACATGAAAAAAAGAAGAAAAAAAGGAGTTAGATCTAAACTCAATCGATTATTCTTTTTGTTTTTGTTAGTGGGCTCGATTTGTTTAATTTTTCATAATTTTGGTTAGTGGGTTAGTGTATCGATTTGTTTAATTTTTCATAATTTTGGTTAGTGGGTTAGTGTAAGGCCCAATTTTAGTTCGGTTTTATAGAGGGTGCCGGTTTTTTCTGTAAATAATTTAACTTTCCATGGGTTTTTAGGGATTTAACAATTTTCTCATTTAAAAGAAATAATAAAATAAATTAAAAATAAGATGGAGGAGATCTCGGCCGAATTTTGTTTCGAGAGGGGTATCAGAGAAAATTGTCCTTCTGACTAGGCTTCATCAACGACTTTGGTTAGTTAAAAACCAAGAGTTGAACCGTAAACGGCCGTCAATTTGAAAACCTAAAAACTTAGATTTACTAACAAATAAAAAGAAAGATATCATCCGCCGTGCATTACATACATTATGAGTAAAAGAATAAAAAGAAAAAAAAGAAAGAACCGGTCAAACCTTGAAGAGAATTAGCCATGGCATGAAAGGGGTCATAAATAGATTAATTGTTGTGAATTAAAGTCTGATAAAGAGAGACTAACGAGAGTTGTAAAAACAAAACACAAAAAGTATGTCTCGGTTGTTGCAAATTGGATTGGCCAGATCAGTCAGAAACACTCAATGTGGTGGTGAGATTCGAGGCTTCTCGTCGGAGGGGATGGCGTCATCACCGTATCTGTTGCTTCCTTATGAGGTCGTGGGAGATTCTCCCGGCGGTGGCAAAGTGGTGAATCTAAATTTTTATGATCCGACGAAGAAGGAGACAGTGAGGGTTCAGCAAGTCCAGCTTCATCGGTCGTCAAGGGATGGGTTGGTCAAATAAACACGAAGTATCTAACCGTACACCTGACAAACATGTTTAATCCAATGGCCACCAAGTCATCCCACAAGGTCATCTCGCTACCTCCGCTTCAACCCATGCGCTCCGCGCTTGAATCCAACAGACCTCTGTATAAGATGATTAAGGGCATGTCTCTTTCCTCTCCCCCTGACCAAGACCCATCATCATGTACTGTGGCCCTCAAGTGGGGAGGTTCCATCTCTTTCTTTCAGCTAGGAGTGGGAGTCTCATCCCATCGTTCAGCACGAATTGCAAAACACCCTTGACTCATTATCACCAACTTGGATCTCTCACCATGCCCAACAACATCTCGGACACCGAGTACCTGCTGTTGCAGTGGTGCATCCGCATCAACCACTTGGTCCAGTCACCCTTGGGAGATTCTTTGGTCGTTCGTTGCTTTATCCAGGTCTCGTGTGACGGGAAACCCATCCCATTCTGGGAGCTGGCCAAGAACGAGGAGTACGAGAATAGGAAAGGTGGTGTTGTGGCCAAAACCAAGAGATTCACAGTGCATAAAAAAGACGAAGACAAAGGCTCTGAGCCTTATACTGAAGACATTGGAGATCTATGTATCTTCTTTGGTATGAACGAGCTCTTCTGCGTCAAAGCAAGCACCTACTCAGAACTTGTCCCTAATTCAATCTACTTTATCGACGCCGGTCGCATCTACATCTTTCATCTTGCCACCCAAACCTACACTCAACTCGCCAACCCCAACCACCTCACTGTTCCTTACTGGCTTCCTCCAATCGTTTGATGATTTTCTCAACTTGTTTATTTTCAAGTTCCTCCTAATGAAGTCTTAAGATCTAGTTTTAATTTACTTTTCTTTTTGTTGGCTTTGGCCTTTCAGTGCTCGTTTATTCTCTTAATTAATGAATAAAAGTGTATTTTCTTTGAATTTCTCGCTTCACCTGATTGCTAAAACCTAACACAGTCGTAGTCCTAACAATACTTAGTGCTCTAAGTCCAAAGATATGACTTTTTTGGATGGTCCTCCAACAGCCTAATTAAAATAAAAAAAATATCTTAATACAATACGAGTCTGTCAAATTTGCACAGAGTCTGTCAAATCATTGTAAAGTCTGCCAAGTACTCATATAGTCTCTCTGCAGAGTTTGTCAAACATATGCAAAGTCTGTCAGTTGCAAATGCAAAGTCTGTCAATTGTGTTTAAAGTTTTGCACGATGCTCGTATAGTCTGTCAAATATCTGCAAAGTCTGCTAGATGAGAGCAGAGTCTCTTAGATATTAGTAAAGTCTATCAAATGCTGGCATAGTGTGCAAATAATGTTTTTGGAAAAAAATCTCTAAAATTTTAATGGTTTTAGTTAGTTACTTTGGCCATTAAGAGAACTTTTTCTAAGATAACTCAATATTTTTAAGGATAGCTATAACAACCTCTTTTTATTTTTATTGCTAAGCTAACGTAGTTTGGAAGTATATGTTTCCGTAATATCCAAATTTGTCCTTTCGACCTATTAAATAATAAAAATAAAATAAAATTTTATTTGATTTACTTTATATATATATATATATATATATTTATATAATTATAACTGCATTTTCAATATATTTTTTCTACCTAAAACATTGGACTAGGGTCAAAGAATACTTTTTTTGAAAAACTCTAAAAATCATTATAAAAGTGTGCCAAATATTACTAGACTCTGTCAAATATTTGCAAAGTTTGTCAATTGTTCGTAGAGTTTGTCAAATACTCTTAAAGTCTGCTAAGTGCTCGCAAAGTCACTCAAATGCTTGCAAAGTCATTCAAAAAGTTACAGAGTCTGCAAAATACTCGCAAAGTCTGCAAAATGTTTGCAGAGTCTATCAAATGCTCGCAGAGTCTGCCAAATCTTCGCAGAGTCTCTCAAATGCTGACAGACTCTGCCAAATGCTCGCATTGTCTGTCAAATGCTCACATCGTATGTCAAATGCTCGCAGCATCTCACATCGTCTGTCAAGTTGATTAAATACCACATAATCATCCTTGCTTGTGATGAGTAGACTTATGAAGTAAAACCACGATTACAACAAACCCGACAAGGCCAATCATTCCATAACAAAGGAAGGATTTTTGAACAGCCTAAGCGAGTCTAAGTTGTTTGTGGAATCAAACTCCTTAATTCTTGTAGAGGCTTGGATTCTTGCGAGGAATAGTCCTTGAATCCCTGTCTCTAGCCCCGTGATTATGGAATCAATCGCAAACCTATCCCTTCATCAATATCAATCAATTCCCTTAAGCTTTCGTCTTTCAAAATCCATGTGTTTTTCTTGATGGAATCCGAGTCTTACATTATTGGTATCAGAGCATAAACGCTCCTATCTTAGGTTGTTTCATCCCTTTTCTATTTTGTTTTCAAGTTTTTTCTGTTTTTGTTTCGATTTCATTAAGAAAACCCACAAAAACGAATTTATTGTTTCGTAGTTTCAATTTTCGTTTGCTTCAGTGTTTCAATTTTATAAAATGCAAAAAAATCCTAAAAATATTTCGTCTTCTTTTTTAGTTTCTCAAAACCCCATAACACACAGAAAAATCATTTTTTTTATTTTAGAAATTCGTTTGATATTTTTCATTCATAAAATCTTAAACCCCATAAATTTTCTGTTTCAATTTCGTCTGCTTCAGTGTTTCAATTTTATAAAATCTAAAACAATTCATAAAAACTTTTCCTCTTTTTTTTAGCTTCTCAAAACCTTATAAACCCCAGAAAAATTGTTGTTTTGAATTTAGAAATTCGTTTGATATTTTTTCTTCATAAAAACATAACCGCAATTTTCTATTACTTTTCTCTGTTTTGTTTGAGCCATGGCAACACTCGATATGTTGCTTAAAGCGCTCAATGATATGAATACTATGGTCAAAGCGATGGGAAATTCACTAACACGTATTGAGAAGAGAAGGTCTTCAGCAGATGGTTCTGGTTATGTACCATGCCACGAAGATCATGAGCCCAAACCACCTGATCCACCAGACGAGTCTCCATGCCCTCCAATAAATCTACTCACCACTGAGAAAGATGAAACATCGGATAAGGAACAACCAACTTCAAACAACAAGACTTGTATTATTGGTATCAAACAACCAGCTTCAAACAACCATACCAGATCAATGTAAGGGCTATAACATGTTCATTTGTTTCATTGTAAGCATACCACGCTTTAAGAAAATCAGAAACCTATTTGTGCTTTGTTTCAAAAACTCTTGTCTTTTGATTCAATCCGTTGCGAGTCTAAGTTGTTTGTGGAATCAAACTCCTTAATTCGTGTAGAGGTTTGGGTTCTCGCGAGGAATAGCCCTTAAATCCCTGTCTCTAGCCCTGTGATTGTGGAATCAATCGCAAACCTATTCCTTTATCGATATCAATCAATTCCCTTAAGCTTTAGCCTTTGAAAATCCATGTTTTTCTTGGTGGAATCCGAGTCTTAAATCAGTTAAGGTTAATAAAAACAAACGAAACCAAATATATGCAATTTGTAAGAACTAGTCTTTCATTGTAAATTGGACCATCAAGTTAAGCACTCGATTTTATTATTTTCCGAAATTTATTGGCGTAACAATTAGGGCAATATTGATATTGAGATTGCATAAATTAAGCAGATATACATATGTGCGAGTGGAAGATAATGTGTTTTTTATAAAAAATTTTAAATAAAGGGTATAATGAAGTTAAATATTTTTTAAAAATTAGAACCAAAAACCTTAATTGAAAACATATATCAATTGACACTCGATTCTAAAAAAATTGAAAGATCCAAACCAAACCAGAACATTTATTCGAGCGTGTTTATTATAAATTTTTTTTTTGTCACTCAATTTCGTCATTCATAATACATGATAGAAGTGCCTGCTCGGGCAGGTCCAATACATAAACCAACCGGCTAAAACATAAAGACAATCATAAGCCATAGATAGAGACACAAACTTTAACAAGTTTGATAAATCGTTAGGAGAGGAGTTGAATATCTCTAACACATCCGTGAAAGAACCAAGTTCAACACAAACTCATCAACCAACTTTAGACTAGTCATTATGCCAAATGACTTTGAAGATACCATAACCTCGGTTTGCAATCTAATGACCCCCGTGGTCTCTACCGGCACCGAATGAGCCATTACACTAGAGAACAAAGCAGTTAAGGCATTGAAAAGAATTCCGGTTTTGAAACCGGTGAAAGTTCACCTCTCAAAGAGAGGGGAAGTGATAGAAGGATTCTCTCCTCAAACGAGAAGGAAGATGGAAGCAATCTCTCCCTGATGGATGAAGATGACAGAATATCTCTCTCTTTTTAAAAGAAAACTCGGCCTTTCGAAGAGATGTGTCTGCTCAAACAAGCCGAAGAGATAGTCAAACCATATTTAACCACACCGTGAAGTCTAGCACTTAATATCTCACACCAAGCAACTCGACTATCACTATGAACCAGGGACTGAAAGCTAATGTTCCATAACCAAACTAGTGAAGCCGACATCAAGTTTGAAAAGAGTCCTCTACCATTCAAGCTGAAATATCGAGCATTCAAACTAAATGGATCGGAAATTAGAGTGCTGGAAAACCTGGGACAAGCGGGAGATACGAAGGTGATTGGTGGATGCACTTGATTGCTAATGGATGGGAGGCGTTCGAAGGCGAGTTGTACAATTGTCGATGAAATACTTGATCTAACCTCTCGGATCAGAGGAAAGTGCAAATAAAACGTCGAACTAAATGAAAACTGAATGGACCTGGGCCTTGTAGAAAAGGATGATGGTCCACCGTTTCTGAAAATGGGACAAAAGGAGTTGGAGAAGCCCAACAGCGAAAATCCTAGCACTCGTTGGCTTGCATCGAAGCAATTTTGATTGTGCGGCGGCCAGCAACGAGATTGTGGTCGGAAATGGAGGAGACTACGCCGGAGATTGGAGGTAGAGGAGAGAACTTGAGTGATCTGGAGCAGAGGAAGCGTGTTGGATCCGGTAAAACCCTTTGGCCACCATCTTCAAAACCAGAACTGCCTAAGATGCAATCTGGTAGATTCATTGGTCGGCAGGGGTCTCATATAAAGCGGTATCAAAGACGGAGCCTCCTTTGGATTTCGAACTGGGTAAGGACGCCAACAACTGGTGCAAAAGGGAGCTTCTACCGTTGGGATTAAGGTCCAAGAAACACAGGGCGAGCTCACGGCTGACTTAGTGGTTGACAGGGCTTTGGTTACAGAGGGATCTTCAAGATAAACCCGAGAAAAGTTCAGATCCGGTCGATGCTCGACGTAGATCTGACAAAGATATGAGTTTGAAACTCGCCGCAAGCTGTGACATCGGACAGAAGAAGAAAAGATGGCTGCCGCCTAGGTGAGAAGACAGACCAGAGAAACTAAAGAAGAAACAAGCAGACAAACTAGAGGTGAAAAAACCTAACAGAACAATAAAGAAAAAAGTCCGACGATATTAGAATCGGAGAGAAAATTTATCAATTACATATTTATTATAACATAATAATTAATTAATACATGTGGTTTTACTTTTTTTTTTTAATTGCTGAATTTTGACAAAATTTGATTAGCTAGTGAATGGTAATGTTGAACCTGATGGTAGTGGGCAAAATATCAGCACCTGAAACCAAATCCAAACTTTACCAAAAAAATTCTGATTCGAATCTAATCTGAACCGATAATTGAATGGGTATCCAAAATACCTAAAATATAATTAATATATATATATATAATTATATTTTAGGTGTAATATAATTGAATAGTCTTAAAATTCTAATTATAAACTTAAAAATATCAACTATTTAAGACCAAAATAATCAAAATATATAAAATAACTAAAATATTCAAAAGTTTGTAATTATATTTCTGAAAATTTAACCAAAGTTTATTAAAATTTAATAATTTTTTTTATTTTCCTCAATATTTTGGATATCCAAACCCAAATGGAATTAAAATAAATTCGATCTAAAACTGTAAAGTATCTGAACATATACTATACTCTTACATCGGAATATTCAAAATACCGGAATCAAACCTGAATAGGTACCCGAATACGACCTTACGAAATTCATATATGTTACCATCTAAGGAGAAAACGTCTCAAATGTCCTTAAGTGGAAAGATAAAATCTTTTATATCCTTATTTAATCTACGTATCCCTCTAATTTGTGAAGACGAAAATATCCTTTGAGTACAATCAGGTACTAGTTAAACCTTGTACTGGTTAAACCTTGTACTATGCCTATTTAAGGCCATAGTATACGAATCTAAAAAATTGGCAAAGAAAGCAGAAAAAAAGAAAAGCTCGAGTATGATGATGCTGAGGCACGCTGCGAAAAAAGCTTTTCTAGGGCTAGAGAATCCCATGGCGTCTCCTCTAGGGTTGGGGCGTCGATTGTACCACGAGAATGTAATCGACCACTTTGAAAACCCTCGGAATGTTGGATCCTTCAACAGGGATGACCCTAACGTTGGCACTGGATTGGTAGGATCTCCTTCCTGCGGGGACCTCATGAGCCTTCAGATTAAGGTCGACGATTCTGGTCAAATCATTGACACTCGATTCAAGACCTTTGGATGTGGCTCCGCTATCGCCTCTTCTTCCGTCGGTATGTCTTCTTCTGATTTATTGAGCAGCGAATAGCTAGTATAGGACTTGAGCGATTATTTCTCAAATCTCGGAATCAGGGTTTTCAATTTCCCCAATTTGTTATAATTGCTGTATAAATCACTTCGATTTCTCGTGGAAAGTTTGCTCTTTCCTTTGTGATTCAGAGTCTCGTCTTAGGCAGTTGTATTTTTTGTTTGTTTGTTCAGCTTCTGAATGGATCAAGGGGAAAACCATAGAGGATGTTTTGACCATCAAGAACGCGTAAGTGCCCTGCTAAAGCATATTTCTATTCATGTCTCTTAGACTCTAACTCTGTTTCAGTTGTTGGAATATCCCAAGTCTAGGTGATATGGTACTCGTGTTAGGTAGGTTTAATGCCTTTAAGGTGAAAATTTTGATTGTGTTGGAACTCAATATCCCAGCTCTAGTGATATGGTATTGCTTAGGTAGGTTGAATGGTCTTTTAAGGTGAACATTTTTTTATCTGTAATTTTCCAGGCAAATCGCAAAGCATCTTCGGTTGCCACCCGTCAAGCTACATTGCAGTATGCTTGCAGAAGATGCCATCAAGTCCGCGGTCAACAACTACAAGGAGAAGCAAGCGAAGGCTAATGGTGGTGTCAAGGCCTGATTCCACTAATATATGCTGATGATTATGTACACAACCTACAAGGAGTCGTGTGTTTGGTTCTTGTAGGTTTTAATTTCTAGTTCTACTGTTTGATTAGGTGCGTTGAATAAATAGCTGAGGATATTTATCAGCTACTTTGGCCCAACTAACAAGTCTTCTTCTGCACTTTGATTTTCCTATTTTAATGTTTTTTCTTTTGGTGTCTTGGTCATTTTTATTCATGTCGCAGCTAATTACATCTCTTACCGAACTCTCTTTCACAGTCTTTATCCTCGCCTTCTTGTTACCTTCTTTTGTCTTCATCCAAACTGCTGTTGTTGCCCTTGACCTTTTTTTTGTTGTCCTTCAATCATTTGCTTTGTTGATCGGTGCTGGTTTGGTCTGGATCTCGACATATTCTGTAGGATATACCACCTAAATGTTGTTAGATGAGCTTGCTATTTTGTTAAATCTATGAACATCTTGTGGAGTTGTTTTGATCCAATGCTTAAATTCAACAAAGTCTCTGCAGTTTGAAAATTTCTTATTTTGTATCAACTAATGAATCATTTGAGCTTAAGTTGTAGCATTGTATGTAGCTTTAAGCTCAGGCTTTCATGGTTAGATGAGCTACCACCTTAATATTTATAGATGAGCCTCGTATTTTGCTAAACCTAGGCATTGTCACAAGCATATTGTTAAGTTGTTTGAAATTTTCTTATTTGGTATCCACAAATGAATCAGTTGTGCTTCAATTGTAGTATGCAAGGTTCCAGCTCAGATTTCATGGTTAGTGGCATGCTTTTTCAACTATCATGTTTAGTGGCGGCAGTTTTGAAGAATTCCCTTGTTGTCTGTGTTGAAGTAAATATTATATATTCGTTCATATGCTTAGCTTTGCAACCCAAAATCCCTTGTTGAAGTATCTGTGAAGATTGTCGAGGCTTTGACCAAACCAACACACAAATTGGGCCATTGCTGGACCATGGAAAAACCAATCAGATTGGTTATTAAAGGTGTTATGTTTTTTTGGTTGCTCCTTGTCATAAAAGGAAGTAATTCCTGGAGGGAAAAGGAAGTTGTAATAACAGTTTAAATAAAGGTTTTCAAGTCATAAAAATAGAAACAAAGGTTAAACACAAATATCATCAAGCAAAACACAAAGCATAGGCGAAACAAAGAGAGAGTTCTCGGGTGTCTTAGTTGTTTTTCGGGTGGGTTTCTTGTTCTCAGGTGAGCTGCGGTCATGCTTGCGAGACATAGCTTCATTTTCTCGCTCTTCTTTGCAAGGTACCTATCACCGGATAAACACAAGGGTGGTGAGTGAGAGAAAGAGACATAAGAAGAGAGTTTGTAACAACAATCGTATAAAGTTAACTAATTGGACTGAAATATTCTACAAGTGGTATCAGAGCATCTAGGACAAAGCAGAAGGCGATTCAAATCAGGTTCTGAAAATCCTACAGACTTTAGGAGAGGGAGTTTGAGTTGGTTACAGTTTCAGTTAGAAACATTAACAACCATGGAATCGAACTCAAGGAGATATGTTGGGAGACAAACCGATGTCCCACATCGGAAAATTAGAAAATAATGGTCTAATATATAAGTCAAGTTAATCACGAATTAGTATGAGACTTTTTGGGAAGGAGCCCAAAAACAAATCCATGCGGGCTTGGCCGTTAGCCTAAAGTGGACAATATCATACTAATAGGGAGTTGACTTGGGCTTGCAGAAAGCACAACAAGATATGATGTGGAAAAGTTTAATGGGAAGGGAGATTTTGGCTTATGGAAGTATAAGATGATATGTCAGCTGGAACTACTCGGCAGAGATTCTTGTCTTAAGGAAGAAACCTGAAGTAAAGGTTGATCCTCAAGACGTAACTGATGTGAAACCTGAAGTAAAGGTTGAGAAAGATTCATTGAAGGAAAAAAGAGCTAAGAATGTGATCTGTATGGGCCAGGGTGATGTGGTCCTACAGAAGATCATGAAGGAAACTACAGCTTATCAATCTAAATATCAGGCTAACCGCATATATTTGAAACAGAAGCTCTCATGTTTCAAATTTGAAGAAAACAAGAGTATTGAGTACAACCTCGATATTTTCTTGAAGCTGATCAATGCCTTGGCAAGCTTGAACATCAACATCTCAGATGAGGATCAGTGTAACACCCAAGATTTTGGGTTAAATTGATAAATTTGAAAGGTTTTGAACATGTCTGATTTCAGGGAGATTTCTGATTGATTCAAAAGTTGGAAGCAAGATATGTAAATAGAGAAAAGTACAAGGAAAAAGTGCAAAATTGTGAAAATCTTGATAAATTCGAGTTCATTCTTTCCATAAATGATGAGATAGTTTTTGGTAACTCGAGTCTTTGGTTTTCAACCCTAATACCTCGTATTTAAATGCGTTTTAAACCCTAAACATTTAGAAGCCGACTATGCAGTCAAATTGAAACTTTTGGT
Source organism: Cardamine occulta (assembly GCA_028015245.1). Classification (NCBI taxonomy): domain Eukaryota; kingdom Viridiplantae; phylum Streptophyta; class Magnoliopsida; order Brassicales; family Brassicaceae; genus Cardamine; species Cardamine occulta. Next base: position 6,740,372 of record CM051366.1, read on the forward strand.
GAGTTTTCGAGACCCTTTTGGCCTAACTCTGATTTGCATATTTCTGAAAATTTATGCTCTGAATATATTGTGATTTAGGTTGTTTGAGGTCTCAGTTGTTGCTACTTTAGTTTTGTGCCGTCTCAGCTATAGTAGAAGCGAATGGTAAGTTTCAACTTCTTCCTTCTTCAATTTTTCAACCATGAAAGTGAGCTTCAAGCTCTTTAATGGTGATTTTGTTTACAGGGAGAATTAGGATACAATATATAGCTCTCTAGAAACTTTTTAGTCTCCTGAATTCAGCCTAAGTGACCGTTCCTCAGTTAGTGTTCTGAGTTGATCGAATTTTGAGTTGTAAGTTCTTCGATCTGATGCTTATCTCTTCTAATTAAAGTCGTTTTAGACTGGTTCTCAGACATTTGAAACCGGTTCTGGGCTTAAATGCACACAACAAACAAGTGCATGTAATCAAAAATAATTCTTGACATATTTTAGTTTTAAACGAACGGAAATCAGGCCAATACGGTAGATGTTAGACCGGTTTTGGAAAATTTGATTCCTGATTTAGATTTCTCTTGTCAAAAGTTTTTGAATGACATATTGATCATAATTTTCTGATCAATGGCTGATTTTAGGTAATTTATTTAGTATTCAAGGGTGTTCGTAAAGTTTTCGTTAAAGGGTTCCTTAAGCTGAAAAGTTGTGTTGAGGTTAGTTCTAACCATCCTTTTAGTTATTATACATTGGTATAATATTTTAGGAATTTTAGTGATATTAAATATGTGAATTATTTTGAATTTTAATTAATTCGATTAATTTGGATATGAGTTAAAGTTGATTAAACTATTTAGAACTTGGAAATTGTGTGATAGTGATTATATTGGTTACTTTGATTTATGATTCTGATATTGAGATATTTATTCTATTAAGACAGGTATCAGCATGCGATTCTGATTTAGCTAGCTCTTTTGAGCAAATATGTGGCGGCCGTCATCGTCAACAAATGTATTGAAGTCGGTTAATGTCGTGGACTGCACATTCTTATCACCTTGTTAGGGGTCAATATCATTATCAAGTATATTATATATATATATATATATTCTGTTAATATATGGTTTGGTTGATCAATGCTGGGGTCGTATCATTCCACTATGGTATTGTTGGATACATGGTCATTCTATTCTGATGATTCTGTTATGTTTTGATGACTCTATTCTGTTCTGATGGTTTAGTTGTATTCTGATGTTATTGCTATTTTCTGCTGATATAATTCTAGAATGGTAACAATCAATGTTCCAGTTAAATTTATTTGTTAAGTTATCTTTAGTTTCAAATAATCGAATATAAATAATAGTGGTACCAATACGTGAACACTTTCCTGTGTGGGATCATACCGTATTGGTACATATCTGTTGGGTTTGTAGTCTCACTGAGCGATTTTTTGCTCACATAAGTTTTGATTTCCGTACAGACGGTGATGAGGAGAAGTAGCTTGTAGCTGAGGCTTAAAGTGTTGAATTCGTTCGGAGCGCATGACTTGGTAGTTTTTCTATGTTTTATTTGCTCATATTTTTTTTGGATTTAGAAATTTTATGAGATTTCAGACATTTTTTTATTTTAGTAACTCTCAAAAATATTCTATTGAAATTTTGGGGTCGTTACAGGTGGTATCAGAGCATGGTTTTACGAATCTCTGGTACTTAAAAAAACATGTTTTCCGTTGTTTTAATTTGAAAGTGTTTTTGGTAAAAAAACAAAAGGATTCTCAAACAATTCCGAGTTTATGAAGTTTTAAATAGGAAAAATAAAATAAAATTTGATACCTAGTCTCGCTTTAGGATTTTAAGTTTAGTTTCTACAGCAGTGGTGAGATTAGTATAAAATTAAGTTTGTAATTTCTCAAGAGTAGTTGTGTTCAGATGGCTAGACGTGGACGTGCTAGAGGTGTTCCTTAGGAGGCAAGACCTGCTGCTCCCCTTGGTTGTGGGGCTCCACCTAATTTTGCACCAATGGGATGACATGCGGCCAATGTTTCAGTCTATGAGTCAGATTGTTTGTACAGAATGCCACGTTCCATCTGACTTTGATGCAGCAACTACCTCATGTAAGGAGATGTATAATGTAGGGATGTCTTTGTAATTATTAGATACCTAATTACTCTTGTAATCACTATAAATACTGTAACCCTATCATCTAATAAATCATTCAGTTCACATTATTACATGGTATCAGAGCCTGCACACCTAGACCTAAAACGCAGCCTCCAAATTTTTCAAAACCTCTTCCGCCTCTTCTCTTACACTCTTCTTCTTCTTCGCCGAGTCAATGGCAGCCCTGGAAGCAATCGCCATCACAAACACTCCCACACTCCTCAATGCTAACATATCCAACATTTCTAAACACATCGCGACCAACTTTCTTATGTGGAGTAGACAATTTCACTCCTTACTCAATGGTTACGATCTCGCTGGTTACTTAGATGGAACTAAGCAAGCCCTATCTCCAACTCTCACGACGAACAGTGCCATTGTCACCAACTCCACTTTCACGCTATGGAAGAGACAAGATCAACTGATCTATAGTGCTCTCCTCAGTGCCATATCAATCAATCTTCAACCAGTTGTCTCACGTGCCACCACATCAGTCGAGATCTGGTTGACACTCCACTACACTTATGCTAAACCTATCTGTGGACACATCAAACAGTTAAAGCTTTGATGAGGTCATCAAACCAGATAAATCAACAACTCATCATGGAGTGGATTGGAAGGTTGTTGAGTACATGGATAAATACACCAAGGATAAAAGGGAGACAAATTTCCTTGGGGAACACGTCAAAGATAAAGGGGAGACGTTCTTCTTTGATGTGTTCCAGCTGCCTAACTCAATGATCCATACAATATAAACTTACATCAAGAAAATCCACTAAGATCAGACTTTACTCAAAGAAACTCACCCGATAGTATATCCACGCCAAATACTGAAGGCCACAATCAAGAGACTAAGCGTGCAAGCCCAGATTCATTTGGTCATCGATTTTTTAGTCCATTAAAAGCCCAAGACGTTGGAGATTCTAACCAAAGTGGTCCAGGCTCGACCAAAAACCTCTACACCAAACCGAGGGTGTTAAACTTAACCGATTTGTAGCATACCATATGTGGAACCTTAGAGAGCTATATGTGGCGACTAGGAGATACTCTCTCTCATCTAGAGGCTCTTGAAGAATTCTATATGTGCACCAGTAACCAGAGAATTAAAAGGATCCATGATATGTGACAGGTTTTCCTCAAAACAACACAATGATAAAACTTCAAGTGCACAGCCAAATCGGTTGTAGTATTTAAGGTATCGATTCCACAGAGACTAATAAGCTACACGAGGAGTTCGTTAGAGAAGAATAAAGCTAAGACAAAATAAATGGGGTTTGTTTTGGTTTCAATGCTGAACAAAATAGAAAGCAAATAAGAATTAAAGCGACGTAAATATCAATAAATGAAGTGTTGGGCTGCAGGGAATTCTCAGGGTATCATGGATCAACATATGCAAGGAAATAAGACAAAGAATTTCCAGTTAATTGTGTTCAAGAACTCAAATTTTGATTAATAAATTGGCCTACTCCCGTAGAACCAATAAATATGTCTAAAGAATCTAAATTACTCTATTTCCGCAGTAATGAAGATGTTAAACATGCATAAATAATCCAAATTCAATATGCCCACAACAAAACTCCATAACTCAACTTTTGGTAGGTTATGATGCCTTGCTCATCAAGGTTAGCTAGGTGAATTATCAATCTTTCAGAAATTTAATCCTCCTAATAACAGTAGCTAGCATGCCGTTCAATCTATAACTAGCACATGTTAACCAAGATGAAGAACAATAAACGAAATACCACAAATATAACAACCTAATTTAGCAATCCATGAATCCCCTTCCGAAAACCCTTAAACCCAATAAGAGAAGTACTCACACATACTCAAGGAAAGAAAAACCATATGAATAATAGATTGCATAAATAATTAAGAGTATGAGAAAAGGGTTTAGAGATCTTCTCTGTAACACAAAGTTGTCGAAACTTCTCCCTTATACAAGTAGAAATTAGAGATTAGAGAAGAGAAGAGGCTAGAGAAGATGGTGATGAATTCGGTGGTGAGAAGTGGTGGTGAGAGGGCTTTGACGGCCTTGAGGCGGCGAGGTGGTAGCTGGACTCTCTCTGGATGTCTGTGGTGTCACATTTTAGAGGAATACGAAATCACACACAAAATATTTGGTTAAATAAGTATTTATAGGTCTTGGGGTGTAGAAAGTCGGTTTTAGGGTTTTTTGTGGCAAAACTTGTCATTTTTAGTAAGTGTAGAGGCAGGGTGTTCAACCTTGGTCATGGGCCTTGTGACCGATGTGGGCTAGAAGCTTGGCCTCAGTCACACTCCTTGTGATCAAGGTTGATAGGTCGTCACTCTTCGGGTTGTATCTTCCAAACTTATGAATGGACTGCTTTGATTTTTGTCCAAGGTGAATCTTGACTATTCTAGCTTTCCATAGACATCAAGATATCTGGATTTTCTCCAGAGGAAGGTCTTAAATGAATGTCAATCTTTTAATGCTCTGAAACTGCCTTAAAACGGGTTTTACTCCTTTTTGGTCAATTTTCCCTTAAAACCTGTAAAACCTTCTTGACACTAGAAATACTTGATAATAGCCTATTTAGCCTTGAAAACATACCAAACTCTTCATAAAATCATACAAAAAAAAAACAGCTAAAATAAGTAAAAATATGATGTTATCAACTCTCCCGAACTTAGACTTTGGTTTTCTTCAAGCAAACAAGAAAATAAAGCCATGGAAAAGAGGTTTTGAAAATCATGGGATCTTTTGAAGTCTCGTCATCGCACTCTTACTTGCCCACATGAGGCATCAATAATCCTTAGATTCCGCTATCCAAAGGACTTTCGGCCTCACCATAGTCATATCTTTACATTGGTTAAACAGAAATAAAAGGGCGTGGTCTTATCGAGGGGATGTCATTCCAAGGATTTTGACCCTCTACTCACCAATAATTTCTTCATATACTTCCTTTCCTCTCCCTTTTCTAACTTCCAAGGAATCGATTTTTCCCTACTTTTCTAGGGTATCATTGTATTTTTTTTTATTGATCCTTTGCTCTTTTCTTTGGACAGGATTTCATTAGAATCTGAAAGATGCACCGGGCTACGCACAAAATCCCTCGGCTCACTTCTTTTTGACATATATCCTTTTCTTCTCTTTTTTTTTCTTTGGACAAGTATCCGTGAGACTCCGAAAGATGCACGGGTTTACGCACAAAATCCCTCGGTCACATCAACTATATCCATTTTTTTTTTCTTTTCGAGCGTCAAAGGGAAGAGAGTTGGGAAGCATACTTGTGAAGGAGTCCAGTCTCTTGTGAGGCTCGAAGAGGTCTCATCCAATGAATACCAAAACCCTGGTGAGAAATTAAAAGTTATGTTAGGTTTTGATAAGATTTAGAGACAACGTTTGGTTTAACCTATTTTTTGATATCAAGGGAGTTTTGGGAATGTTGAGTCAAACCATAGTCTTTCCAAACTTTGGTTATGCGGCCAAGCTTTGAGTCATAAGAGTGTTAATCCAAATCAGATAATCCATTAGAACAAGTTCATAATTCCCTAACTATTTTGACGCAAAAAAAAAAAATTGCCTCGATAATTACAGCATAAAATCAGCAACATTATCGATGTAAAAAGTGGCAAATGGTCTCAAATAAACAAAATAGAAAGCAGCATAAGTAAAGGATGGAACATCCTTCCCCCCCCCCCCCAAACTTAAATCACAATGTCCCCGGTGGGAAAATAAGAAAGAGACAAGGATGAAAAATCATAAAGAAAGATTTGAGTTTAAGAACAATGTCACCTCGAATTAGATTGTTGGCGACTAACCAGTGTTTCTTTCTTTTTTTTTGCTTGACATCAAATGAACTCGGTTTAGTGCATTGAATTCTTGTTGATCAATCTCTAATTGCATCCTTTCTGAAACAAAAACCTAAAAACAATCAATAATTTTGATAAATAAAGAAAAAAAAAAAATAAGGATAGAATGGTGGTGGTAGTGATGGTGGTGTTGATGTCTCATTGATGTCGTATAAGCCACGTTTGAGATCTTTTCTGTGGTGACTTAAGGTTCGGTCCGTGGATTAGTATGTGGATCGTGTTTTAGAACGCTCGTGGAACGGTTGGTGGAATGTCACAAAATGGTTGGTGGATTATCGTGGAACACGGTACAGATGGGTCACGGGACAGGATGCGGTAAGGTCTGCGGAACGGTTGCAATCTTCAAAGTTACAAATCTCATGATCCAAGCTTCCTTTTCCAATATTTATTCGATCAATACTCTCAAATATCCAACTTCTTGATGAATATTTCTTCATAGCCCATTTGATCGAGTAAATTTGATTTGTGGCACATTGACTTGGAATTCATGGTCGCGGAATGGTACGGTTACGAAATGCTAAGGTCGTGGAATGTTACGGTCATGGAATTGGATGTGGTACCAGTCACAAGAGATGTAATCAGTCCAGGACACAAGGCTTGCTCAGTGGGGACTTTCAGCATCAGTGACATGTGGTGTGATGGATCTGTCACCTTTTGAATAAACAGCCAAGGGGTATAGCCGGTCTAAAGGTGGTGTTTGTCGTTGGTTGCAAGTCTTGTGACCATAAGGAAGTGAGGATACAGCTTGGGAAAGGCTCGATGAAGTCAAAGAATGGTTGAAATGGCCAGTATATGACTTTTGCTCTGACCTCGGTCACAAGCTTTGTGACCTAGGTCATCCTTCTTCATGACCTCGGTCATAGGCTATGTGACCAGGGTCATCCCTCCTTGTGACCTCGGTGACAGCCCTCGTGACCTAGGTCGACTCCTCTTTGTTTCCTTCTTTTCTATTTTCTTTTTGTATTTTTATAAAAAACCTGAAATAAAACATGAAAACATCTAAAGCAAAAGGAAATTAAAACTAAAAAGTGAAAATAAAACTTACAAGTGGATTGCCTCCCACTAAGCGCGCTTGTTTAACGTCGTTGGCTCGACATTAGTAGCCAGTTAGGCTTGAGATGGATAGTCTAGGGAGATTGGATCTCCCATTTCTTCTTCCACGTCTGCAAGATTTGGCTTAAGCCGTTGTCTATTGGCAGTGAATTCACCACCATCACGATTATAAGTACCACAACACCATATGATTTTACTTCCTTAATCTTGAATGGTCCAGACCATCACGATTTGAGTTTTCCAGGAAAGAGTTTCAAACGTGAGTGGAAGAGTAGAACCTAGTCATTTGTGAAACCTTCTTTGGAAAAATCTTCTTGTCATGATACGCCTTAGCCCTTTCCTTATATATCCTTGAATTCTCGTAGGCATTTAAACGAATTTCCTCCAATTCATTCAGCTGAATTAAATACCTCTCAGCTGCTGCTTGATGTCGTAGTTCAAATTCTTTACCGCCCATTCAGCCTTGTATTCGGTCTCTACTGGAAGATGACATGCTTTTCCATAGACAAGATGAAAAGGAGTGGTACCTAGAGGAGTTTTGAATGCAGTCCTATATGCCCATAGAGAATCATCAAGACTTACCGACCAATCCTTCCTTGTTTTTTCTACTGTTTTCTCCAAGATCCTTTTGATTTCTCTGTTGGAGACTTCCACTTATCCACTGGTCTTAGGGTGATAAGGTGTAGCAAATTTGTGTCTCACTCCATATTTCTTCAAAAGGTTCTCAAATACTTTTTTGATGAAGTGGGAACCTCCATCGCTAACCACAACAAGATAAGAGAATGATTTTTTATTAAGATGTTTGATAGATTGAAACAGAGAAAGGGCGGATACATATAGGGTTTTTGGTGCATGAAACTTAACAAAATACAACTCTTGGAATTCTACAATCATTAAACCATAATTTGAAAAGCTTTGACTGAACCCTTGAATGCATTGCCGCGAATGGAGAAGGAAGAAATGGGCCTGGTTTATCAAGAGGCTTTTAAGGTAAGTGATGAGGCCTTGTCTCATTAAAAACCTTGTTTGGAAAACCCATTGGGACAAAACCAAACGAAGGGAAAAAGAGTACAAGCTCATCACCTCTCTTGATAAACATTTAGGAGGATTGTATCACAACCAATGTGGTTGGATTAGCATCTCCTAAACTGCCCGGTATTGTGTTAAGGAGGCGTTGCAAAGTTGTCTTGAGCTTGGACTGAGTAATAGGGCCAAGGGAGAGGTCCAAATCTTCATCTTCATGTCCTTGCTCCGGTTCATGCTGCGCCCCTTGATCCTCGTTGTTCTCCTTATCCTTTTGTGGCTCCGGTTCAAGCTCCTTGCTGCCCATGCTCACATCATCCTCCCCCACTTGAAAAGGATTTTTCCTCAAATCGGTTTCATCAGCAAAATAAGGCACACGATCAGTAGTATTAAAGCTTGAACTCACTTAGTACTTACCTTGGAGATCCAGTTCGTAGGCATTGTTGTTGAGCTTCTTGGTGATTTTGAACGGTCCATCAATCCTAGGCATAAGCTTAGATTTTTGTTCCTTAGGAAACCTTTCCTTTCTTAGATGAATCCACACCAAGTCTCCTTCTTTAAAAACCAACTCCTTGCGGCCTTTGTTTGCATACTCGGTGTAAAGCTTGGTCTTATGTTCAATATTGCTCCACGCCTTTTCATGGATCTGCTTAACAAACTCTGCCTTTTTCTTTTCATCAAGACTTATCCTCTCATTCAAAGGTAAAGGCATTAGATCCAAAGGTGAAATGGGATTGAACCCATAAACAATTTCAAATGGACAATACTTGGATGCGGAATGCCTAGCATGATTATAAGCAAATTCTACATGAGGCAAACAATCTTCCCAAGTCTTAAGGTTCTTTTTAATGATGGCACGCAATAATGTAGACAAATTCGTATTGACTACTTCAGTTTGCCCATCAGATTGCGGATGATAAGTTGTAGAGAAACAAAGCCTAGTTCCTAGTTTAACCAAAGCGTTTTCCAAAAGTAAGTAAGGAACTTAGTATCTCTATCTGAAAGAATTGTCCTAGGCATGCCATGAAGCCTAACTATCTCCTTAAAGAATAAACCTACTACATGAATGGCATCATCAGTTTTATGACAAGGGATGAAATGAGCCATTTTCAAAAATCTGTCAACTACCACAAAGATTGAATCCTTTATAGGTAATCCGATCACAAAGTCCATGGAAATGTCATGCCAAACATTTCCATGGTTTTGGGTAGTGGATTTGGATTGCTTACAAGTGACACATCTTTGACAAGCTTTCTCAACATCACTTCTCATATGCGGCCAAAAGAAATGGTTTTTTAGTATGGTCAAAGTTTATGCCACACCAAAGTGTCCCATGAGACCACCTGCATGAGCTTCCTTGACAAACAAGTCTGGCAAAGAAGAGTTAGGCAAGCATAATCTATTTTCATAGAACAAGAAGCCATCGGTTTTGTAATACTTTCCCACGCCAAATGTTTCACAAGATGCATAGATTTCTTTAAAGTCAGCATCAGCAACATATTGTTCTTTTATTTGCTCAAAACCAAGTAATTTGACTTCCAAAGAGTTTAAGAGAACGTACCTCCGAGAAAGAGCATCGGCTACTACATTCTCCTTACCTTTTTTGTACTTGATCATGTATGGGAAGGTTTCAATGAACTCGACCCACTTGGCATGTCGCTTGTTAAGCTGATGTGATCCTGGAAAACTTGGAGTCTAGATCTACGGAGCAGCTTGAACATAAGGAGTTTGGAGTCAATAAGCAGTTTGAAACCAAGGAGCTTGGAACTAAGGAGGGGAAGCATGAGCATAAGGAGGAAAATGAGGAACAAAGGAATCAGCTCGTACCGGATCAGCGTGGACATGAAGACTTGCAAATTCTCCATGGCCCTATTACTCGGTCCAAACAAGCCAAACTCAAGACATCTTTACAACGTCTTCTCAACACCATCCAGGGCAGTTTAGTGTGTGCTAATCCAACTACCCTAGTTGTGATCCAAGCCACCTAGACATTTATCAAGAGAGGTGATAAGACTTGCACTCTTTTTCCCTTCATTTGGTTTTGTCCCAATGGGTTTTCCAAACAAGGTGTTTAATGAGGCAAGCCTTATTATTCTTTCAAAACGCCTCTTGATAAAGCCAAAGCCCATTCTATCTTCTCAGCCACGAAATGGAGGCAAAGAGACATTCAAGATTAGTTCAAAGTTTCTGTTTAATGCTTTGTAGAATTCCAAGGGGTTGTTTATCATTTTCCATGCATCTTTGAACTCTATATGTATTCTCTTGTTCTCTTCTTTTCATTTCATCAAACGTTTTAATAAATCATTTCTCATATCTTGTTTGATCAAACTCGCTTGCTTAAAGTGTTCGGGTCTTTATTCCTTCACGCCTAGCAAGTCTCGATAGTCTTAAGGATTCTCCATCATCCTTAGGAAGTATCAATCACCTTCCACCCCTTGTTCGAAGTATTGGGTCTTCATCCTCTCCTGAACAAGTTTGATAGTCTAAAAGTCGTTCATAACCTTTGGAAGTATCACTTCATTCCACCCGCGTAGCCGATCCGCGTCGCTACGTCCCGATCTACGTCACCATCCGCGTAGCCGATCCTCGTCGCTACGTTCCGATCCACGTCGCCAACCCACGTAGTCAACCCTCGTCGCTATGCTCCGATCCATGTCACCAATCCACGTCCCGTCTCGAGCCACCTTCGCGTGGGCCTTCCCGAGAATCCTCATTTCCGCAGCCTAAACCTCATTTTGAAATTCTTGCTACCTGTTGGAATAAATCTTTGGTGATTGATAAAATAGTGAATCTAGTTTTGAAAAGACCTTTTACGAGTCTAGTTTTTAGCAAAATTGATTTCAAAATATTTGGATTCGATTTGATATTTTAGTCTGACCGATCAACTTCAAGCATTTTTGTGATTTTCAGTGTTTCGATTTTCATAAATTCGTTTTAATTGCTGAAAACATGAGCTCGGTTAGGTCTGTTTTGAAAACGAGTGCAGTATTTGTTAAAATTGTTTTTGGAATTTTTGGAAACGTTTTGGTGTTTTATTCTGACCGATCATCTTCAGGCGTTTTCGCAAAAGGGAATTTCTGCGATTTTCAGTGTTTTGATCTTCATAAATTTATTTTAATTGATTAAATCGTGAGATTGGTTGGGTCTGTTTTGAAAAAGAGTCTAGTATTTGATAAAATGGTTTCTGAAAATTTGGAACATGATTTGATAATTATTTCTGTTCGATCAAGTCAAACAGTCGCTTAGGATTCCAGAAAGATTGCTGAGTTTTTCTTTGTTGTGTTATCTTTGGACATCTTTACTTGTTTGAATTTAAACAGGTACCATGGTGTGAACCAGCCATGATGGAAAATCCGCAAACTCCAACAAGCAACTTCTTGATTCCTTTAGAGCCATGATGGATGAAAGCATTGGCACTATGAGAGCTGAACTAGAAAGATCCATCAATGACCGACAAAGGAGGGAACAAGAGATTAATCCCAAGCCACAAGACGATACATCGAGATCAACTCGGCGCAGCCCACATAAAACCTCTCTTACTTCCAAATCTAAGTTGAAATTTGATTCTGATTTTCAACATACTAACAAGGTTCGACTCTATAAATTTTCAGGAAAAGGAAACTACTTAGAGTGGGAACTGAACATGGAAGATTAGTTTTACTACAAACACATTCTTAAAGAGAAGAGGTTCGATGTTGCAACTGGCCAACTCGTTGGAGATGCTTATAAACGGTTGATGGAAGAAGTTTATGATCGCTGGTATTACAAGAATTCAACTATCACCTTGTGGAGAAAGCTTAAGGAACTACTGAGGGATAAGTATGCTCCAAAGGAAGTGTACAAGCACGTTCTAAGTGAGAAAATGGAAGCTAAGTCCACTTCTCAACCGAAGAATGACACTAAACAAGACGCAGTTTGCAAGCAAAGCCTAAATCCATCACTTGAATCAAGCGGTGAACCAAAGCAATGTAAGAGCTCTAATCTTTCAAAATCCAAGTCAGTCACTTGTTATAAATGTCGTAAGAAAGGACATTTTGCTGCAACTTGCCTTGAAGAACACATGCTTAATATCACTTCATCAGTATCAAAACTAAGCTCACCAAACTCAAGTAGTGAAGTAGTTAATCAAGCTTTAGAAAATTCCAGTTCGTGTATGATGCACTTGGTCTTTTCAAGGAATGATGATTCAAGTCACACTATCGAGCATGAGAATGCTGAAGGAAGCACAAAAGATATAAATCAACATTTGGTGTCAACCACTTCACAAACTTGCCAAGATAACAAGTAAGAGCAAAAAGACCATGGGCGTGTGGTGACTAAAACTGGCTGTGCTTCAAATATCACCATCTTCAAAGATAAAATGTTATCAAACGTCTTACGAGGTACTCAAGTACGTTTAGGTTTCGAGTTTATTCGATGTTGGAATAATTTATTTTCACTCATAGCCTCAAACAACCTGTTTTGAATGTTGAAATTTCAAATATAATGCACTTGATTTTTCCCTTAAGTGCCAACGAAGATACAGGTACCTTAGATGTGTGCAATGGCCTAAAAGGAACCACACCAACAAGGAGATTAGCAATGGATCAAAAGGGGAAACCACCAGATGTTTCACCACCAATCAAGACCCGTGGTAACTATCTTGACTCCCAAAGGCGAATGAAAGCTAACCTACTTTCTCTTGGTGCAGATTGTATAATTTTGAATCCAATCAAGAAGACTACTGATCCAGAAATATTCACTACTAATCGGAGTCAATCAAGAGATCAATATGAAGTTTATCAAGATCAACTTTGGCTAAAGCACAAGGAGGAACACAGAGGCAAGCAATTGATTTTTTTTAATAGGGCTGGTGACGTTAATCAAAAATTGTTTACAAAACATCCATTATTATTGTTTGTTTATAAGGAAGCTCTCATGAGCTTGACTGACCTTACACCGGTGCTGCCGAGTGAGATGATGTCTCTTTTGCAGGATTATGAGATCGTATTTCTAGTGGATGACCCCGTAGGACTACCACTCATCTGTGATGCATCTCATAACCACATTTGGAGACCTGGAGACTATCTAGGACGTTCAAGACACTTACCCCACGAGATTTGGACCTTTTCACTTCACATGTTCTCCCTAGAACCTAAAATGGATTTTTCATCATTTTGTTCATTCCAAAGTTATCAATGGCGACCAGGAGAGCTCTCATTGTGCAAATTAACCTCTAGAGTTGACAGCATTCTCACCAACAATGCCCTTGTGCAAGAAGAAGTGCTGCCGAAAGCAAACATGGAGACAAATCCTTGTGACTTCCGAGACAAGCAAGGTAAGGAAATTATTGTGGCCGATGCAATAATTCCAAGGTATGTGATTCTTTTTGCTCGTGAAACTAGGTTACTGGAAGTTGAAATCATTAAGAGGCTTTATGATTTAAATGACAATTTTAAAAATGTGTTTCCATCTTGCGAAGAGTTTGAGCATAAGAAATTCTTTAGGCATGGAGGATTTTTGTTTGATAAAACGTGTGAACCTAATAGAAGTTCTGTGCTTATGGATATTGCTAGTTTCTTTAATTCTTCTAGTGCTTCACATAATGCTGAATTACTCTTTGGAGAAATTGTTTTCTTTGATAGCACTATGAATTTTAGTAAACACTTAGATGATCATGTTGAGCATTTGAAATTTGTTTTAGATGATCTAAGTGGAAAACTGTTTGTTAGTCAAAATGAGTATATCCTTTGCACCTATGATCTTTTGGCTCGAGTCTTTGCTGTGAGTATACAGGATATACAAGATGGAAAGCTGAATTTGCATGCACAAAAAAACGTGGCTCTATCATGTGTGGCTTAAGAAAATTCTTGTTCAAGCTGTTCATGGACTAATGGAGTGTTTGCAAAACAAACATCATCAAACGCAAGCAAACAAAGAGGAAAGCAACATGGTCCGTGAGCCTGGATATCAGTTCTGGATTCGCACGAAGGAGAAACGTTTTCCAGCCCAAAGGGAGCTCAAGCTGATGCCAAAAGGATACTTTTCCTTCCGAGTCATAGAACAGATCAATGCCTACAAGATCTGTTTGCAAGAAGAGCTCCCTGATCAAACACCATTTCCTTTTACCGAGTTGATTACTAACACCGAACACACGAATGCTCATATTCAGGTTAGTAATTCTTTTCAGTCTGTTTCTCATGATTTAAGGACTGTGAACATGAGATTTTTATATCTAGAAATCATTGAGAAAAATTTAGGTCATACGTGGATTCAGGTTGAAACATGTTTACCTGCTTATTTGAACTCCATGACTGTTTTAACGCACTTGTTCTTTGCCAAAAGTCTTGAAAACATTTCAGGTATAAAAGTGGAGCCACCAGACTTAGAAGTTCTCTCATCACATTGCTTTATGAGGACTGAAATTGAAGTTGATTTGATGCAAGACAAGAAACCCCTTGCTTATTTCCGGACGATCTTTGAAGTTGGAGAATCTGTTAGAAATTATTGGGGAAAAGAACGAGTTCTGGCTGAAGGGAGGTTCAACCTAACACCAAAGATTGGTGGCCTATTCACCATCCTCAAATGGATCAGCGGCAACAACACCTTTTTCCAAGGTAAGTATAAAGAAATTTCCCTATTCAAAGTTACTTATTCTCTTCTTTCTTTTATTGCAGATTGTTCGGGTTTGAGGTCAAATCCTTTTCAAGTTGGAGAGGATGATGTGATTCTGGAAAGCTTGGAGTCTAGATCTACAGAGCAGCTTGAACCTGAGGAGTTTGGAGTCAATGAGCAGTTTGAAACCAAGGAGCTTGGAGCTAAGGAGGGGGAGCATGAGCATAAGGAGGACAATGAGGAACAAAGGATCAGCTCGTACCGGATCAGCGTGGACATGAAGACTTGCAAATTCTCCATGGCCCTATTACTCGGTCCAAACAAGCCAAACTCAAGACATCTTTACAACGTCTTTTCAACACCATCCAGGGCAGTTTAGTGTGTGCTAATCCAACTACCCTAGTTGTGATCCAAGCGTAATAGATATTTATCAAGAGAGGTGATAAGACTTGCACTCTTTTTTCCTTCGTTTGGTTTTGTCCCAATAGATTTTCCAAACAAGGTTTTTAATGAGGCAAGCCTTATTACTCTTTCAAAAGGCCTCTTGATAAAGCCAAAGCCCATTCTATCTTCTCAGCCACGCAATGGAGCCAAAGAGACATTCAAGATTAGTTCAAAGTTTATGTTTAATGCTTTGTAGCTTCAAGGCTTCCTCATTCGTTGACTCAAGCAACAACTGATCTTGGTAGATCTCATTTTTCTCCTGCTCTTTGGCTATAGCTTTCTCACTTATTAAACTTGTTACTAATAGATCATCCTTAACCAGTATTTCGACATGCTCCTCTGATGATGACAATGAATCAAAAACCACTCCGGCTTCTTTTGGTTTTATCTCTCCTTTATCTCGAGCCTTTGAAGTACAATCCTCGGCCTTCCCTTTAGCTACTGGATTTGCGGTGTAAGACTTAGAAAATGCCTTTGGTTTTGAATTAGGCTGCTCTTCCCGTATTTGTCTAAGTATCCTTTGGTTTTTTCGAGATGAGTTATCATCACGATGGTAGTAATACATTGCCTCCTCATCTCTTGGCAGCCTCAGGTGGTTTATCTCTCTTCTTAGAGGACTCTTTTGTGATCTCCTTTGAACTTTTTCTGATTTACTCTTTTTCAATAAACCGAAAGACATTTTTTTTTGTTTTCTCTTTTTTTTTTTCTTTTTCTAGAAGAATAAAATATAGAAGATGAAAATATAGAAAAGAAGGTGAAGAGATAAAAGTGAAGATGAAAAAGATAAGAATGATGATCGATGAGAAGGTGAAGAGATGAGAAGATGGTGAATGAATTCCAAACTCGAGAGTGTGCTCTGATATCACTTGATGTGATCCTCCCAAGGATTCGTCACTCTAGAGTTGGCAAGATAGATGGATAAGCCTTAGAACTAAGAAGAGAAGATCTTCAAAGGACAAGGTGGTGGTGGATCGAAAGGTCACACAGAAGTTTCGGAATGACTTCTGATTTACCCCAACTTGAATCCCTTAGATATGGCACACTAAGATGAATTCAAGGTTGATTGAATGGATATGACACACCAAACAATCGACAAGACCCCTCGGATATGACGCACCAAGACGGATCAAGTTTTGATCAATGGATATTACACACCAAGGATCAAAATGCTCATGAAGAACAAAAGAGAATAACTCACAAGGTGTTTGATAAAAAAATGGATTATTATTCTCAAATGAGATTACATGAATATAAAGAAAAGAAAACTTGAAAACAAAGCCAAGTCAATAATAAATTTTCTTGGAACTAAAATAAAATAAAGATAGTAAGTTGAATGTGGATTCAACCCTTGGTGTCCCCCATGCATGCATCTAGAGTGACTCTTGAACTTATTTTCGTCACTCTCTTTGACCTGAAAATTTAGTGACTTCTTTTGGGCTTCTTTGACTTGTAAGTAGGCCTAAAATGGGCTGGACTTGATAATTAACATCCCCAAATGAATTCTGAATATTCTCCTTCTCCATAAGCTTTTGAATCAGCCAGCTAAGTGCTTCATTGATTTTCTTATCTCTTTCACTTGTGGATTCTTGTGAACTCTTGTGAACTCTAGTGAACTCTTGTAAATTGGTACAGTGGGTATGAGAAATGTCTTTTCTAGATCTTCCTTGGTAATCTCCATGATCATATCAAGGTCGATAGGTCTTGGTCGATAGTGGCTATCGACCAGGTGGGGTCGATAGGGTGTGGTCGATAGGGGTGTATCAATGGTGTTGGTCGATAGAGTGTGGTCGATTGACCCTGTTGTTTTGTGACTTGTGTTTTTAGCATTTCTTGATGTGTGAATTGCTAGGTGGTTAGTCATGAATGTGTTTGTTTAGCTTTGCATGAGGTTGCATGTATAGCTGCTTGTTTGAAGTAATACGTGGTGTTATTATTTCGTGTTGGTGTGGTTGTTTGAATTGCGTGGGCTTTCATATAACCTATCGTTGGGAGGATCAATCTCACTCAGCGTTTGGTTTACCAAATGTTGATGCATCACTTTTATCGTTGCAGGTAAAGATAAGGCATGATCGTGGAATCGAGGCAGTGAGGAGGGGATGATTAGGACCTGGTAGTTTTGTGGTTTTTGTAGCTTTCGTAGGATTGCTAGAACCGGTAGAACTGTTGACCATGCGTGGTCGTTGTTGTTTGTTGATGTTAATTACTTGGAGATTATTTAGATGTATGGGCGTTTAATTAATAAGTAATTGCTTGTGTAAAAAAAACAAATCAGAGTGCGGTTGTCACACTTAGCATAAGGCAAGATGGGCCATGAGACCAAATACACCTCGTTAAAAACTTTCTCGGAAAACCACATGGGAAAAACCGAGGATAAGGGAAAAAGAGTGTGCATGGACCTCATGGCCATATGCTAAGCATCTTGAGCATGTATCTTGACCAGACAAGTCTTGACACATCCATGATAGCCCAAGCAATCCTTCATAGTACTCAGCATGCGTAGTGATACTCACAAAGCTTGGTAAAATATATTGATCCAAAGATAACTTATGACTCCAAAGCACGCTTTCCATGCTCATTTTGCTCCAAGTTTGCCCATAGCTTCTTTGTTGTTGTCAAGCCCTTGTTTTTGAATCTTGATGCTTCCCAATATCACATCATTCCCCCCAAGTTGAAAAAGATTTGTCCTCAAATCTGTTTGTTCTGCAATAAACAACCTCAAGTTAGTTGCATCATAGATTAACGGCATAAAATATCTAAAATGACCATAAATTGAAAGAGTAAAGGGTTGATCGAAAATCCTCATGAGAGGTTCATCATCGTAGTTGTTATTTTCAAGTGTTTTGAACCAAGTAGTATCTTCCTCCAGCATGTAAGCGATGGTCCCTTGAGTTATATTCTTTACATTACGAAAGTAGTCATCACAAAAAAGTTTATTCCTCGAAGATTCATTAGGCGAATCCATGTTTTGAGCTTGATCATTGAACATTCTCATGAATCCATTAGGTGAATCCATGTTCTGTGAATGGAGCCTTGATGTCCTACAAGTGTTAAGTTCTTATTGTTTCAAATAAACAACATGACCATGTTGTACTATCATCAATTTAAAGCCATTAGAGATAATTTTAAAGAGTTTAAGATAGCCTGGTATGTTGGAAATGTCAAGGGCTTGAATGTGAAGTTTTGTCCCGATTTGTTTTTCATCCAAAACTTCAAAAATGTATAGAGTCTTCTCGCCATCATAAGCAAAGTGTTTGGCCCCAGGTTTGGCTTGAATGTCCTTGAAGTCCTTGGTAACATGTTGCTTTCAACTCTCTTGCTTGTTGATTTCCTGTAGACATACCCTGCAAAGCTTGTAGATCACTCGGTAGCACCGGTGCAAGGTTAGTGTAACAAGCATTTCCATTTAAACCAGCAAATATCATGGGATAAAACGGATCATCATATAAAGTTTTCCCAGCCATAGCAAAGAGACTAGACTTCTTACCTTGCTCTTGCTTTCCCTTTAATTGGATTTGATCAAGATAAACTTCATGCAGAGTCATGGGTACAAGAGTAGTCTTTTTGCGTTTGAACTCAAAGGTGTGTCTATTGGTAAAGCCATCATGGATAACCCTTCGATCGGATTGCCATGGTCTTCCAAGTAAAATGTGTCCAGCTTCCATAGGCAAGACGTCACACAAAACTTCATCTTCATAGGTGCCGATTACTATAGGTACTTCCACTTGATACTTAACCTTCATGTCTCCTTGCTCATTTATCCATTGTAGATCATATGGATTTGGATGCTTCTTAATCTCTAATCCCAGCTTCTTAACCATTGTCTCACTTGCCACATTCGTACAACTGCCACCATCAATGATAAGGCTACATACCTTGCCTTTAACAAGACATCGCATGTGGAACAAGTTAACCCTTTGCGCTTGTTCGTTGGTCTTGGTTTGCAAACTCAAAGCTCTCATAGCTACAAGTAGATCTCCTTTAGCTGGAAGCTCAACCACTTCTTCTTCTTCATTTGTCTGAGGATCAGTTGGCTCCTCCTCAGATTCATACTCTCTATCTTCTTTAAGAACCAAGATACGCTTGTTGGTGCACTCGTTTGCATAATGCCCTACGCCTTGGCATTTGTAACACTTGATGCCACTAGTCCTTGCCTCAGCTTTTCCTCTGTCTCTTTGTTTGTTCGCATAGGCTTTCGGTTCTAATCTCATGGTGTTGTTTGGAGGGTTAGTGCTTTGGTTCCGAACCCTTTCTTCCTTTGGATAACTTCCTTTGGTAAAAATACTATTTCCAGTCCCACCATAAGTTTGTGTAGAACTTCTTCTTGTCAATTGCCGCTCAATTAGTATGGCCTGGTGCAACATCTTCTGCAAGTCCACATGATATTGCATTTCCAACCTATCTTGAGTGTCCCGTTGTAGTCCTCCAAGAAACCTTGACATGGTAGATTCACGATCTTCTCGTAAGTCGGCTTTGATCATGAGTGTTTCCAACTCTTGGTAATAATCGGATACGGTCTTGCTTCCTTGAAAAAGCTTCCTTAGCTGATAATGAAGCTCACGATAATAGAAACTAGGCACAAATTGTTTTCTCATTAATGCTTTCATCTCGTTCCAAGATCCCACCGGATCTTCTAAGTTTCTTCTTCTTAAAGTAGCAATATGATCCCACCAACTTAATGCGTAGTCACTGAACTCAGTTACGGCCACCCTCACTTTATTACCCTCAGAATAGAACTGACAATCACAAGGCTCGACCAGAGTGGTCAAGTCCGAGCCTTAGTCCTTAAAGAAAATTCCCAGATCCGCCAGAAGTATATAAAAAGAGTAAAAATCCTCTCCTTAGAAGAAAATCAGAAAATAAATGATCCCAGGCTAAGAAAAAAGTATATGCCTTGAGAGAAAATAAAGGGTTTAGTCCTAGGATCAATATCTGTGTTTAGAGTGAGGTAAAGTGGATCATGCTGTGCATAAACCAGAGGAAGAAGAGGCCATTTTTGTCTCTTAAAACCTGTCCCTCAAACCAAATGAGTTCTTAATAACGCATAGCATTATCCACTGTTCTCGCTTAATGAATGTTAAAGGGATAGTCTACTTTGAATGCTTGTTAAGGCTAAGGCTTAGCGGCAAAATCTGTTGCGATGAGTATGGCTAAAGATTTTAAGTAGGATTCGTGTGCATTGCATTCTAGAACTTTTAACTACGACATTGAGGTTAAAGGCTTAGTTAGTTTGCTCTGGTTCTGAATCCCTATTTTTAAACTTCTTCTCCAATTTATCCTTGTTCATTTGCTTGAGGGCAAGCAAAAGATAAGTTTGGGGGAGTTGATATCTCTGTATTTTACATATTTTGAGCATATGTTTATCATCATTTTATTAAGCATTCATACTTTGTTTACACCATTACATGTACATTTTATCCACTTAGGTGTCTTAGAGTCTTTTGTATAAGCATTACATACATCTTGCATTTTGGGGCCTCTTCAAGTACTTATGGAGTATTGGGAGTTGCTGGGATGTTTGCAAAGGAATCAAGTGATAGATCAACATGCTGGAATCAAGCTAGAAGCTGTATGAAGAAGACGAGTTTCAGCTCGACAACACCACTCGACCACTATGGTAGAGTGGTCTTTTCTGGATTTTACTCAAACTTGTTTTGTCTTTATTTGAGTTTTGTCTTTTAGTATAAAAGCACATGTATTAACCCTAATAGGTTATCCATGACTCTATCAACTCTAAACCTATTCTCTCTGCCTCCTAATCTTGTTCTTCCTTGTTCTTCATCTTAGACCTTGTAATTTTGATATCTTTTTATATAATCAGTATTTGCATTTCATTTCTTCTACTAACCTTGTCATCTCTGTCTGATTTATCACATATGTCTGATTTAGAGTTTTCTGGCTTTGAACATTCATGTGTTCTTATGGATTGTGAGTAGTTTCTCTTAGGGTTATTAGGGATGGATTAGATTAGGATTGATCTTGATTTATCTGGGTATTTAAGTGCTTATTTGATTTAAATCTCTTCTGGGTTAGAGTATTTAATGCTTGTTCCTCTTTAATCACTTGAAACTTGAACTTAGGCGATTCCCACATGAGAGTGTGTCTGAAATCGCTTGACTCATCTATTTCCAGAGATTTGCATACACTAGCATGAGTATTTGGAATTAAATGAAGTGATTATTTCATATCTAAAGAATCATTTGTTAGGAATGTTCATTGGCTTTAGTAAATCGGTTTTCATTGCTTGTTTGATTGCATGGCTCTAGCAGAACTAGTTATGTCATCCTTTAGGCTCGAGATCCTTCACCACGA
Source organism: Cardamine occulta (assembly GCA_028015245.1). Lineage (NCBI taxonomy): Eukaryota > Viridiplantae > Streptophyta > Magnoliopsida > Brassicales > Brassicaceae > Cardamine > Cardamine occulta. The sequence goes on from CM051366.1 coordinate 6,761,758, forward strand.
TAGTGGGTTTGATTGTTTTAGAGATTTACTGTCAAGGGAATAGCCCAAGTATTTGGTTGTGTTTGTTAAGTACCCAGGTCATTCAAGTTCATCCCTTAGTCCATTGATCCATCCCTATGATCCATATTACCTCTATATTGTGCGAACCATATGTTTGGCTCGTGACTTAATATATTTATTGAAAGATAAATTGAAATGACTTTTGAATCAGAAATCAATCATCATTAAAGTTCTGCGACTTTCTAGGCCTTCAATTACTACTCAGTTTGCGTGTGTAAATATTTGTTTTGATTTTCAAGAATAAATCTTTCGGAATAATAAACTTATCTAACACACTTTTTTAGTAATGATTACTCTCCAGGCTAGTCTATAAAATCTTTCATAATAAAATGTATTTGTTATCTACTCTATTAAATAAAGAGCTTTTCTAATAACACAAATAGATAAATATTTAGAAAAGATGTTTTCCGAAACCGAACCTGTAATGGAACCGATGGCTGACTGCTCCGATTTTCCTTTGATCCGCAATGGTCCTGATGGTCCTTCGAGTCCTGGTCCTGCTTTGGGTGATGGATTTGAAGCCTATAAAGTGAAAATGCCGGACTATTTTTTTAACCCTATCTGAAAAAGAGGAGGAAGATGCCAGACGTTTCCTTCACCAGGTAATAATACCATGCTTGGTGTTTACTTGATTACAAACTTTTGGTAAAAATTTTAATACTTCTTTTTGCGATGTAGCTCTACCTATGACATCGCAAAGAGTGTGGGAGGTGAGAACTTCTCGGCGAAAAGAGGAGAATTTTATCAAAGAAAATTGCACAGAGCAAAAGGCGAATTCATCGTTTATGAATGTACTGGGAAAAGAATGGTCTTCATGAAGTTGCCCATATCCCTCGCCATATTCGTCAATATATGAAAGATCTCAGAAAATGCCAAATAGCAGAAAAGGAAGCTCAAAGCAAGGAGGAGGAGCGCTTGGAGCCAAATATCAGGAAGCTGTTGTAAATGAATGTTTTGATAATATTTCAGCGAAGAGCAAGTTGGCTTGCGGATCTGATTAGTGTCTTTTGTTTAAAGGTTTTTCACAAAACACTGTCATTATTACTCGCTTTTTTAATGAGGGGTAAATAAGGAAAACCTTTAATCCTTGGAATTAGAAAGATCAATTAAGATATGTATTGAAATCTATTTTGGGAAATTCCAACCGTCAAACTTTTTCTTTAAGTATCCTTGCTTGTGTTATATTTTCGATAGTAACCAAATATAAATTCCTGATAGAAAAAGAACTTTTTTGAATGGCTAACACCCCACAGCAAAATCTTTCTGCAAGTTCAATGATGGCAATTTGCCCCCACAAAGATTCATGCCGTTCGTTTAATTTCGAACTGACTATGAGTTCATCTTTTGACCAGATTACTAGCGTGACAGTTCCTTGTGGTTTGATTAAGAAATTACCTCCTCGCGATCAAGAGATTGCTATCTGGTTCATGGAAAATGTTTGCCTTGGTCTTGATACTTTATTTGCTAAAAACAAAACCTAAGTAAGTATTCATTATTGTTTCAGCCTATGGCTAAGCATGCCTGGATTGAAGATGAAAGGGAGGCATTGGGAGCAAAGGTGTGAAAGGAGGAGGCGCGGATACGCCAAATTACTCATGAGATCGAGATCCTGGAGGCTTCTCCTTATGCATGGCTTGCTCTTGAGTCAGAAGAGTTTAACTATAAGATCCCACACTGTGTTAGGGTGATGATCAAACAATTAGAGAGTAAAGTTAGTTTATTCTGTGAAGATAAGTAAAAACAATTGTTTTACTTGATGTAGAAGTTGTAAATTACTTATCCAGAAATAGAATGTCAATAGTTTGACCGATGGATATTCCAGGTGTGTTCAATTGATTGATAGCTGTATCTGAGTAATCAGATTGCCTACGTACCCAATCTAGGATCAAGCCAAATCGTAGTTCATTATAGAAAATAGCTGTCTTGTTCTGAAGATCCATGCCGCTTCGCTTTGATGATGAAAAAGTGACTTTGAAAATGAGAAATACATATTACCCCCTATTCAGCCCCCAATCATTAAAGTGAATGACATTGTGATAATGAATTGTTTTGATGATTTTTTCAACATTGGTCTGTTGAAAATAATTTCATTCTAATCAAAATATAGATGAAAAAGACGAGAGAGAGAGATTTTTGTTTTTTTTGAACTATTTCCGAAAAAATAGATGAAAGAAATAATGAAGATTACAAAAATAACTTAAGAGAATTTAAATTTGATGAGGGGGTAATTGATTCCAGCGCTACCACGCTTCGACTCTTCTCAAATGATTATAATGGACATCCGACCTTAGGAAGCTCGCAGTGGTATGATATATCCCAGAAGTTCTTCGTAAGGAACTCCAGAAGTACATTTTGTAGAACTGAGCTTCATTCCATATTCGTTTAGTATTGCGAAGTACTGATCAAGATGTGAAATGTGTTCAGATTCTTTCAGTGATTTTACCAGCGTATCATCAATATAAACTTCCATGGTTTTTTCCAACTGTTTGTCAAACATCTTCTTGACAAGATGCTGGTAAGTTGCCCCAGCATTCTTAAAACCAAAGGGCATAACGATATAACAGTATATCCCTTTATCCTTGATAAACGATGTTTTCTCTTGATCATTGGGGTTCATCTTGATTTGATTATATCCCGAGAATGTATCCATAAAGCTTAACAACTAATGCCCAGTAGTTAACTCGACCAATCGATCAATGTGTGGAAGAGGGAAACTATCATTTGGGCAAGCTTTGTTAATATCGGTGAAGTCAACACAAACTCTCCATTTACCATTCTTCTTTTTGATAACAACAAGATTTGCTAGCCAATCTGGGTATTTGACTTCATGAGTTGACCCAGCTTTGAGGAGTCTATCAACTTCATCGTTCACAGCCTTAGCGCGATCAGGATCAAGTTTTCTTCTTTTCTGTTTAATCGTCTTGAAGCTTTGATCTACTTGCAATTCGTGAGAAATGACTGTAGGATCAATATCTGGCATGTCTTCAATCGACCAAGCAAAAGAACTTTTGTGCTTTGATAGTAAAACGATGAGTTCTTCTTGTAATTTTCATTTTAATACCAAGCCGATCTTCACCATTCGCTCCGGATGCTCCTGGTCGATGGCAACTTCTTTTGATACTTCAATAGATTTTTGCCCACTAGGAAATACTGAGCTCTTTGGTGCCTCGAGGCGTGTTAATTGCTATTGGATATTGAGCCTATGGCTGGTGAGGTAACAGGACCTTGATATTTCTGGATCTCCTTTGATCGTTCCTACCCTGTTTGGAATCGGAAACTTCATGCACTGATGGTACTTAGAAGGTATTGTTTTCATCTGATTAATCGAAGCAGTACCCTAGATAACATTGTATGCAGCTGGTCGATCAAAGACTGTGAATTCCATGATTTTTGACACTTTGCCAGCAAATAATGGCAAACTGATAGTGCCAAGTGACAAAGTAGTCTCACTTGTAAAAGAGATGAGTGGAGTTGGAGAACTGATGACATCGGCTCTGCTTACTCCCATCCTTTGTAAGGTACTTAGGAAAATGAGATTCACTGAGCTTCCAGTGTCAATCAAGACTTTGGCAACATCATAGTTCGCAATGTCAAGAGTTATCATCAAAGAGTCATCGCGAGGTTTTGTGAGGTGCTGAGTATCGAATTCTTCAAAAGATATCTTCCTGTTTTCTCCGACACTTCTTGGCTCCTTGCTTACTTCTATCACGGCAGCTCTCTTATGCTTCTTGATAGACCGGACAATATCTTGACATAACCTTGATCCTCCCATGATCACATCTATGCGTCCTTTCAGAGGCTTCATCGGCATACCGTCAGAGGTCTTCAGTTTCTTTGCTTCTGGTTCTTCACTTCGCTCTTCATAATCTTTGTTATATTGCTCAACAAATTCTTCAATCTTGAACTCCGGGAGATTACCTGTTGACCATAACTCAACAAGATACTTCTTCAAGATACTGCAATCCTTGGTATTATGACCATTGACTATGTGAATGTCACAGTAAGCGTTTTCATCGCGAACCCAAGTATTGGAGGAGGGAGACCCGAGCTTTTCTTTTCCTGGAGAGAATCGCCCAACACTGTTATTATACGTGATTTAACCGAATCGTTTGGTGTCCTTTGCTGCTTTCGGCTCAAACTTCTTGGTTATAGGCACGACTCCAGTCTTTATGACTTTATACTTCTTATCAAAAGTTGCCTTTTGTTCTTCAGCTTCGATCCAGTTGTTTGCTCGGAATAAGCCATCCTAGATATTGGTTGGCTTGTTGACTGTTAGGTCCAAACGGAACCTTGACTTGTGCCATAGACCATTGTGCAGAGCTGCGAATGCATCAATTTGGGAAATACCCGGAACTTGAGATAAGATATCTTTGAACTTTGCGATATGCTTCCTCAGAGGTTCTTGTGGACCTTGTACTAGATTCCACACATCACTGTCCGTTTATCCTTTTTCCATCAATACAGAATATTGCATGATGTAGGCTGATGATAACTGGTCAAAGTTATCAATCGAGGTGGACTTGAGCTGTGTAAACCATAATAAAGCTTGTCCGGAAAGATTATCTGAGAACAACTTATAGGAACCTGCATCATCTTCATGTTCATCAAGCTCAATTCTTTCTACGGCGATGCAAAAAGCGGTGAGGTGACTCTTCCGATCGGTTGTTCCATCGTATGTTGGAAGGTTGACTCTCCGAGCGTCCTTGATACGAAACTTAGCTATCTTTTGAGTAAATGGCGATCGTCGGGTTTCTTAAATTACTTTATCGACCTCTGGGGCGGAACTGGTTGCTTGATGAAACTTCGACATCATTTCTTCAATAGCTCGACTCACATTATGAAAATCTGAGATGACTGCTTCTTCCCAAGTTTCTCTAATCCTAGCAGGATCTTCGTTGTTGTTGTTCACCACATCCGCCAGAGGATTGTTATTGGTGCCCGGCTCAGGAGTTTGATTTGCATCAGCAACAATATTACTTTTGGCTGGAAATGCTGCTACTTGGTTGACGGGGGTCTGGAAGCTGGTAGTTTGAGATGAAATCGCAAAAGTCCGGGGATTAGGAGTCCTTGAAGTCAGGTGGAGAACTCGAGAGCTTCCGATCCCAAATCGAGGAGCAATAGACATAGAATCCACTTGAGAGTAAAGAGATGCTTGGGTATTGGCCAAGATTGCATGTCTACTCTTCAAGGACGTCATTTCTGTCTCTATGTTTCCTATCTTTGTAGTGAGGTCAGTCAAAGTCTGACCGATTGTTGTAAGAGTATTTTGAATGGCAGCAATATCGGCAGTATTTTGGCTGGTCCCAATCTGATCACCACCAGTGTTGTTAACCAAGTTGAACTTGAAGAGGAGAACTTAACTGAAATCTGGTGATTTTGCAAATTGACAGTCTGATTCTCCCCACATACGGTGCCAAAATGGGGATACAAGATCTCACACCCAATAAAATAATGAAAATATTTATTAAGTAAAAATAAGATTATTATAAGAAAATGAACTTGTAATGAGATAAGTATAATCAGAGAAATGGTAAAAATTATGTAGATTGATCTTTTGTGAAAAATGAGCGACCCCCTTACAAGACTACGAGGGTCGGTATTTATACATGAACTAAAGAATAAATGCTAAGAATAATGACTAATTAATTCCATCATTCTCCTTAAATCGTCGGTTTCAACTTGAGCTTTAATGTTGTAATGCTTTCTATTTTAAATGACGTCTTCTCCGATGAGCAGTTCCACCACGCTTCGCAGACAGTCTTCGGCTTTGCTTGCTTCCTCCTCCACGAGGCTTTGCTACTCCTCGGATCCTACTTCGCTTGTTCGAGCTCTTGCTTAGTTCGCCCACTCTTCTTACCTCGAAATATTTTATTACTTTTTCATTGTATTAAATACAATGACACATGTCGTGATCTGAAGATATTGGATCCTTCGTACGGATCTGGTATCAACAGACTGTTTGTGCTTAAGTTCGCAAAGGAGCATATATCTAGAACTAGAAGATTCATGTTCAACAAAAGATGGGTTAAACGTACTGAGGTTAAAGAGATCATAAAGTAAACCTGGTGTACTAATGTGGGTGACGGCTCTGAATCTAAATGGAAGCGCAAAGCCGATTGTAACTCAAAGACAAAGATTAGTAGGCCTAAGGAAACGTTGGACAAGGGGAGTAGTAAGTTACAGCCAGATAAGAGGTTGTTAAAAACACTCAAACGGGAGTTAGCTCAAGCCTATCATGATGAAGAAGTGTATTGGAAGCAGAAAAGTAAGGAGAACTGGTTGAAGGATGGAGACCACAATACAAAATTGTTTCATGGTATTGTAAAACAAAGAAGAGCGAGGAATTTGATTGCGGTGTTAGTGAATGATAATGGTGTAGAGCAATTCACTGAAGATCAAAGGGTGATATAGCGGTGGAATATTTGAGGAATTTATTCAAGTCTTCTAACCCGGCTAATGCTACAGTTTTACTTTCCGGCATGGCCCCTAGGGTTACAGAAGCCATGAATAGAGATTTAATTAAAGAGGTGACAACTGAAGAAATACGTGATGCCGCGTTTGGAATTAAGAGTAACAAGACTCCCGGAGCGGATGGGATGACGAGACAGTTCTTTCAGTCCTATTGGGATATTTTTGGTGAACAGGTCGTAAAGGAAGTTAAAAGTTTTTTTGTTTTAGGAGAGTTACCTCAAGAGTGGAATTTTACACAGATATGTCTTTTACCGAAGAAGACAAATCCAACTAGAATGACAGATTTACAACTTATAAGATCATCTCAAGGGTTTTGAGCAAGAGGTTAAAAGGCTTTTTACCGGAGATCATATCTGAAACACAAGGGGCCTTTGTGGCGGGGCAACTCATTTTGGATAATATCTTGATTGCCCACGAGATGGTCCATGCATTAAGAACGAATCCAAGGTGTACAGATTATTTTATGGCACTTAAACTGACATGTCGAAGGCTTATGATCTAGTTGAATGGGATTTCTTAGATATTCTGTTTACTAGGTTGGGTTTTGATGGTCTTTGGATCAAATGGGTAATGGCATGTATCAGATCAGTCACTTATTCGGTTTTGTTGAATGGGAGAGCACATGATTTTATCAAGCCGGAACGCGGTATCCGTCAAGGAGATTCGTTATCAGCGTTAAATTTTATTTTCTGTGCTGAGGCCTTTGTTCTCATTATGAAGCAGGCGGAATTGGAGGGTAGGATCTCTGGGTTAAAGATTACGAAGAGAAGTCCATCGGTACAACAAATTCTATTTGCCGATGATAGTTTGTTTCTATGTCGGGCAACTTTTAAAGAAGGTAGTTTAAGGTTATATGGTGAGGCTTCGGGAGCAAAGATTGACCCTATAATGAAACATACATTGGGTCACTATATGGGGATTACTCAAGAAGGTGGAGCCGGAAATACTTAGGCTTGCCGGAGTGTTTTAGTGGATCTAAAAGAGAGCTATTAGTGTTTATTACCAACAAGCTAAAATCAAGATTGAGTGGATGGTATGAACATATATTGTCATTGGGAGGTAAGCAGATTCTTTTAAAATCGGTGGCAATGGCCTCGCCGGTTTATGCTATGACTTGCTTTCGATTGAAAAAATTCCAATGACAGAATATTACTAGTGTGATGTGTTGTAAGTTTTCCTTAGGAAATCACGCAATGATGTAACTGCAAGTGCACAGCAAAATCAGTAGTAGTACTTAAGGTATCGATCCCACAGAGATAACAAGTACGCGGATTGAATTCAAGCAAAAATTCAAACTAAGACGAAACAATGAAAGGGGTTTTGTTTTGTGTTTTCTATTGAATGAATACAGCAAATGAATGAAAGAAAATGAATGGATTGGTTGTAAACTAATGTTTAAAGGCATTGGGTGTCTAGGGATTATCTAGGATTTCCATGGTTCTAAATAAATCAAGTGATAGATCTATATGCAATATATTTTCAGTTCTCAACTACGAACACGGCTAAACAATCAAGTCATAGTTCATGAAATGACCGTCTAAAGTCAGCACGCCTGGTTACTCAAATTTCGCAGGTAACAACACGCTTAGACCAGCAGGATAAATAAGTTTGATAAGTTCAAAAACTCCTATAACTCAACTCACGCAGGTTATAACATGAGGCTTCGGTAACACTAGTTCTGGGAGCTAGGTTTACGCGGATAGCGCTCCTATTCCCTCAATTCAGGGCTTGGCGATCAATTCAAGCAACATGCATTAAGTAAAAGATATCCCAAGAGAACTCAAACAATAGATAAAAATCAGATCTAACAACCTAAGTGAATGCAACCATGTAATCCCCTTGATATCACCCCATTAAACCCAACAAAGAGATTACTTGCTCATGATGCAAAGAAACGTAATAGACATCAAAGAAAACATCATAAAACGATTCAATATATCTAAGTGCGTTCAAAGGAAACTTCTCTAGATGTCGCAGAAGATAATTTGTCTTTCCAATAAGCAAATACAAGTACAAGAGAGGTGAAACAATGAAGAGCAAGAATGAAACTTCAAAGGAGGAACTTCTAGGGCCTGGGCGACGAAGGAGGAGGCGGTGGAGGCTGATGAGGTTCTGAGGTCGTGGATCTCCTTGTCTATCTCCTAGAGAGGCTCTCTCTTTAGGGTTTTCCCATCAAGTGGTATATATAGGCTCAGTTCCGGAATAAGGTCAAAAGATGTCAAAACTACGTCATTTTTATAAGTGCATGGACTGAGGTGCACAATAGGCTAGGCGTCGGTCACAAGGCTTTGTGACCGAGGTGAGGGAGCTTTTGGCTTCAGTCGGCATGTCTTCACTCTTCGGGATGCATTTTCCAAACGGCTAAATGGATTGCTTCTATTCTTATCATAGGTGAATCTTGACTCTTCTAGCTTTCCATAGACACCAAGAACTCTGAATTTGGTCTATGGGAAGGTCTTCAAATGTTGCCAAACTTCTGATGCTCTGAAACTGTCTACAAACGGGTTTTGATCTTCCTTATATCCTTTTTGCTCCAAAATTACCAAATGTCTCCAAGAAGTGGAAATGGTGGAAAGTCGCCTTGAAGCATCCATAATCACTTGTTTCTTCATGGTATCCCTAATAAAAACATATGAAATACGGGCAAAAATACGATGATATCATAGTGCAATGTTGAGTTTTTAGTGGAACACTTTTGAGGATAAACGGAAGATTCATTGGGTTTCTTGGGACAAGATGTGTAAAACGAAAGAAGATGGAGGTTTAGGGTTTGGAGACATTGGAGAATTTAATCAAGCTTTACTAGCTAAACAAGCATGGCGCTTGGTGTCTGCCCCGAACTATTTATTGGGAAGGTTATACAAGCAAGGTATTATGCTCATCATGATATTTTTGATGCGTCTCAAGGTACGAAACCATCTTATGCATGGCGTAGTATCATGTTTGGGCGTTAGCTCCTATCTCGGGGGGTAATGAAATCTTTTGGTGATGAACTTCTACTGGGGTATGGCTGGATAATTGGTTATATAATGATTTCCCACAACGACCCGTAAATAAAGAAACTCATATTAACTTGAGGTTAAAAGTGGCAGACTTGATATCAGCTAGAGGAGCTTGGCATGTTGAAAAACTTCAAGGTTTGTTCGCACGTGCGGATGTGCATAGAATAATTTCCTTTCCACCAAACAGAGGTATAAAAGATGAATTGATTTGGGCTTATTCTATTGATGGGAAGTATACTGTCAAAATTGGAAGATGGTTAGGAGCTCAAAAGCTAGGTTTTTGGGAACATGTCGCAGACAATGTTAAACCGATCAATAAGATGAAGGAGCGGTTGTGGAAAATTAAAACAATGCCAAAGATCAAAATGTTTATGTGTGGAGCTCTTTCAGGAGCTTTGGCGGTGCCTGAATGTTTGTGCTGTTAGTGTGCCCGGTATTCCAAAACGATGTCGAGTCTAACGTACATCTCTTGTTCGAATGTCCAATTGCGAGTACAGTTTGGAATAAAGCTTGCGTCAATTTTATAATCTACGGTGGACATCTGTCATTGGAAGATTACTTTAATAAGTTGTTTGGTCTGATGGAGTCTAGTAATCTGAATATTGAGCTGAAACAAGCGGTACCATGGATATTATGGGGAATATGGAAGCAAAGAAACTCAAAGGTATATGCAGATAACCCACATAAGGCCGATATTGTATTAGCATAAGCCATAGGAGAAGCTGAGGAATGGACACGGTTAAATGTTGAAATAAACGATGAAAATCAGTGTTATATAAGAAGACAACAAGAGAGGAAACATTGGTGTAGCCCTCCGAATGATGTGTTCAAGTGTCATATAAATTCTTCCTGAGTAAGTGGTTTCTTGAGGAGTGGTGGAGCTTGGATTGTTAGAGATTGTAATATAGTCGTTCAGTTTCACGCGAGGGATGTTTTCTTACGACCTCAAAACAGGATTGCGTCAGATCTCAGATGTTTTCTTTGGGCGATTAATAGTATCATGGACCTTCATTTTGTGGACGTTGAGATCTGGTCAGACTGTGGTGCAGCGGTTCAAGCGATTAATCATCCAAATGACTGGCCAAACTACCGCACCGTAGTTGATCGAGTAAGGAGAGCGTGTTTGAGGTTTATATCGTATAAAGTGAAACTTTCTCCGGTTACGGCGAACACAGTAGCCTGGAAAATTGCGAAGAGTGTTACGCATGAAGGTAGAGTTAGATATTATCTTGCGCGGGGTGCACCTACTTGGTTATGTACAACCATTGAGAATGATCGACAACGAAACCTTTGAGTGGCGTTGCTCTGTTTTTTTCTATCAATGCTCAGTTCTAATCAGTTGGGTTTGCTCTGTTTTTATTTTGTTTCTTTGGAAATTATTTCAAGTTTGAAGTGAATATCTAAAAATCCAATAACTTTTAATTTCCGTATTTGTTTCGCTCTAATTTTTATTATCCCCCACCATCTAACTAAATAGTTGAATATATACGATTCTAACTAACTAGCAAAGAAATAAGAAAAAAAAAACCAAAAAAAAAAACCTTGAGTATGATGATGCTGACGCTGAGGCCAACTGCAAAAAGGCTTATCTAGGGCTACGGAATCCCACAGTGTCTTGATATATCATGGGTTTTATGGTTTTTAGCCATGATTTAAGTAATTTTTTAGAGTATTTTTGGTATTTCTTGAGTCTTATTAGGTACAAATACAAGATGGACCTTGTTGATGCCTTTTGGAGCTTTTGGAAACTTGTAACTGAGCAAATCAACTTGGAGATGAATCAGGGTGTCGATGTCGATCGACATACCTCATTAGTGTCGATCGACATGAGTCACGACCACAGAAGCCCTTCGAGTTTTATCAAGTTTGAAGAATTGCAAAGTTGCCCCAAGAGTTTTAATTATTTGTAATACAAGTTCTTTTCGTATTTTAGGTATACCTAGGTTTTTAAAAGTCATGAGAAACTAAGTTTTGTTTTATCAAGTTCTTAGAGAGATTTTGGAGATAGAGAGCTTTGGAGAGAAGAATCCGAACTCACCTAGTAGAGAGAAGATTCTGAACTCCTTTGATACTTTTGATTTCTCTATGCAATTTATTCAGACCATGATTTGTGTATCATTGATTATGTCTGAGTAATCCAATTGTTAGATTTAGGGTTTTCAAGGGTTTATGATGAATTGTTGAATTGGGCATAACATACTAGGATTATCATAATTATTCTTCATCTAGATTTGAATCTATACTAGATCTGGATTGATCACTTGGAATCTAGAACCTTAGGATAATTAATATAAATGAGAGTGTTATTGATATCTTGAACTAATATTAGATGAGAAAAATAGCCTACTCGCAAAGAGTTTTGGTTTAGGGATTTTGTGAACATATCATACCTGACATTAATGCTTCCTTTATAATTAGGGTTTGCAAAGAGATTTGGAATTCTATGATGTAAGTATAGTTATCATTGCAGCGAGAGTTGAATGATCATATCATTTTGTTATGAGTTTAAGAACCGGTAATACATGCATCCTATATTGAACTAGCCCAGTTCACAATTTTGTGTTTCCCGAATTGAATTTCCTAGGTCTAGCGCTTTCTCTTATTGAATTTACATCCATCCACTTTTGTTTATTTACAATTGCATTATTTTAACTTTTAATTCTTTTGTTGTTTAGCTTAATTCGAAATTGATTAATCTATCGTGTGAAGCCCAAAGTCCTTGTTGATTCAATCCCTAAGTACTACATTGATCTCATAATTTGAGAGCGTAGCTCTAAGGGTAAATTTAAGCATATCAAATATTGGTGCCGTTGCCGGGGACCGAGGTAATGGAGCTATTGTGACCGAGGTGATGGAACTTTTGGCTTTAGTCAGCATATCTTCACTCTTCGGGATGCATCTTCCAAACGGCTGAATGGATTGCTTCGATTCTTGTCCCAGGTGAATCTTGACTCTTCTAGCTTTCGATAGACACCAAGAACTCTGAATTTTTTCAGTGGAAATGTCTTCAAATGTTTCCAAATTCTGATACTTTGAAGCTGTCCACAAACGGGTTTTGATCTTCCTTATGTCCTTTTTGCTCCAAAATCACCAAATATCTCCAAGAACTGGAAATGGTGGAAAGTGGCCTTGAAGCATCCATAATCACTTGTTTCTTCATGGAATCCCTAATAAAAATATATGATATACGGGCGAAAATACGATGATATCAACTCCCCCAGACTTAGACATAACTTGTCCTCAAGCAAACAAGAAATCTAAACTGGTGAAGTGGTTTGAAAATCATGGAAACTCTCCTATGATCTGCGATAATTCCCAAGATAGATAACTTGCAGGCGCATTAGTACAGAGATTCTCATCAAAAATTTCTCACTATAGACTCACATCATTTTCTATCTCGGTTCCGTCCATCTCAAACCCGTAAAAGAGCTTAGTTTTCACTTCAGTTAACTCCCTACATTCAGTAAGGGTGGTGTGAGATTTCTTATGAGAAGGCATCATTCGGGGTAGACGGTGCTTGGTATGAAAGGGCTTTTGGTGTTTAAGTGGAGTTAAAGTGTTAAGGGGTTACCGTGAACTCGAAAGTGCAGCTATGTCGCAGAGCCGCAAGAGAGTATGAACCCATTGATGTTCACAGTTTCCAACCACTTCTTCGCGTAACACCTTGTTCCTTTACTTATTTTCTTCTTCTAGTTCCCCCAGACTTAGATGTTTCTGTGGGGTTCTCTGCACCAACTTCATAACTCGTTTTCTTCATAGTCTTCTTCCTCGGGATTACCTGTGCTACGAGAATATTTCGTAACCGTTTCCTTTCCTTTCGTTTTCTTTTCTTTTCTTTTTTTTTTGTTGAAAGGGGAAACGGTATGTAAATTTACAAATCTCGTAGGCGCAGGGTAAGTACCTTTTTATTTTGAATTATGAGGCAAGACCGATGCTTGACCAAATTGTAACCGTCTCTTCTTTGAATCCTTCAAGCTCTCCATCTTCAGTGGTTTGAAAATTTTCTCTCGCATTTCTACGCATATCTGCCAACGAGAATGAAAAAGAGAATGATATGTGGTCTGAAAAGAGATTATGGTGTAAGTGTGGAAACCACTAAAAGTGAGGGGCCATTCAGGATCAGCAGAGAGTGATAAAAAGGATAAGAAGTCCTGAATGTGCTGCTCGTTTTCTTGATCTAATGCCTCTAATGAAAAATATTTAAAGTCAGGATTAAGGTTCAAATAAAATGGATAAACGTCTGATCCCACCGCGTTCTCTGTATGATGAAACTTCAGGGAGAGAGGTCCTGCGGTGAGCTTCTAGTTATTGTCCGTCTATTAGTGAATTCTGCAAAACTTGTCCTTAGGGAATGAATCAGAACATATATAAAGTAGAAATCATCATATCATAGGATCATAGTTTCCTACAAACTTGAATCAGCGAAAAAATCGAATAAAAAGACATCAAAATGACTCAAGAGAAATAAAAATGCATAAGTAAACGGATAAACGTCCCCCCAGACTTGAATCGCACTGTCCCCAGTGTGAAAAAATCCGGAAAAGATGGGAAAAAAAAATGTAGCATAAAAGTAAAGATAGAACAAGTGAACCTTCAACTTCTCAGGAGATTCGGGTACTCGGTCGTGGACTGATCCTGGTGTCCAGGATCTCTGGTCATCTACCCCATCTGCACGGTGACTGCGAGGTAGTCTAATAGCTGCTGCTCTGCTACGATCCGTAGTGCTCTCTATTCCCCAAGAGAGAAGGTGGCTGTGTCATGCCTTGAAGGGTTGCGTGTGACACAATGAGAGGCAAAGGAGGCTAAGGCCTTCTGCTTGGTGAACTTACCAAGGGTGAGTAGCAAACGGTGCTCCTCAAGGGATGAGTGGTGCTCATTCGGTAGTGGATGCCAACTCGTGATTCGATCACTAAGGCGTCAAACAATCGGGGTAGGAAGTAGAATGGTGCAAATCATGTATGGAGGGGCGTGAAACCTATATCCAAGCTGGTCGGGGCCGATCCGTGCTCCTTTGAGTATCCTCATCATTCCAAGCTTCTCAAGGTCCATGAGATTGACTCCAACAGTCTCAAGGATAGTGGTGATGACTTCTCTAAAGAAAATGCTAGCTTGCTTGTGTATACTTGTGATAGCATCATGCTTGATCTTCTGAAGTCTCTTGGCTAGTAGGGCAGCATAGTTGATTCATCTTGGAAAGTAAAAAAATGGTATGTTCAAGACACGCAGCTCATCACTAAGAATATTGTTTTGGGCTGTTCGAGAGAATATGGTGTTGGCGAGGAGCTTGTGTACATATCGGATCGCCGGATGCGATAGTGAGGATGCTTTGGTCTTCCTACTATTAAAGCTTTTGCGTCCAAAGCTTGACCAAATAGCATTGGTATCGACTTGTCCAAACTCAATGGCATATTGGTATTCAAATCCAAGCTTTCCCAAGATCAAGAATGGAGATCTTGTGATGCTCACCATTGATTGTGAAGACAAGCTTTCCATCTCGAGCCAATGGAGCTTGTGTGCGCGGAAAGGCTAGTGTGGCAGATGCAAGGAATTTCCTCGCCTCTTCTACATAGATCTCTTGGCGAGTAGATCCTAGGAAAGTACTGAGTCCTAGAGTATTCAACATCCATTAAACATCACTTGCTAAACCAAGAGCTTCCAAGGATGTGTAGTCAACTCTCAAGGTGGGTGTAAGCTTAAACCCTTTAAGTGGTGTGAGATAGTCAAGACTTTCATTCATCTTTCTCCCAACAAACGTCATAAGCATCTCCTTCTTTTTTGTTTCTATGTGTAGGCGGCAAGCTACTCTTGCTCAGAGGTGGTGTGGAACACATGAGATTAGTGTGATTTCATCATCAACATCATCTTGATACGCTTCACCTTGGTTCCGTTAGCTATCACCTTCACCTATCACTTGCTTGCCTTTGTTCTCAATTGTTGCTTTGTCATGTAGCATCTTAGTCCGCATCTCGGCATTAAGTATGGTCCAAAATTGTCTCCTTGTGGTTCCAGTGTCCATTGTGTGGTACCTAGAACAAAAACATTAGTACAAGTTAACAACTTGGCTCAATGAGAAACAAATTTCAATCCATTACATAAGAGATGTAACCATGGGACTGAAATAGACAAGTTAAAGCATGTTCAATAGTTGAAATTGAGAAATCAAAACCTAACTCTCAATTTTCGGATTCAATGGTGATTTTCACAAAATTATGCATGTAAAATCAAGTTCAAAGCAAAGCTAAGTAAAAAGTCAATCTAAATTCTCTTATCTAATGTGATTATTGCCTAAGAAATTAATTACTAACCAAATGCATCATCAATCCCGATTCTATATGTGTCACAAAATTTTAGCATATCTAAAGTCACATTAGAGGTTCAAATACTTACTTGGTGGCTTAGAGAATTGTTGGTTTCGTGGACTCTTTTGATGTCTTGACTGAAGAATGGTTCCGTGTGAGGTTCCATCAAAAATCTCGATATCTAGTCCGATCATGGCCATTTCTCCCTCGATCATTACCTCCTAAATGTCCTTATATCATTAGACATTTAGTATCATAGAATTTGATCGAGCCATTCACAAGATTATCTAAGTTTCGTGAATCTTGCAGTCGAGGATCGACAGTGGTCTTGTCGCGGGTTGGTAGCGACAAAGAATAGAGAAAATCTTTCGATTCAAACTTCTTTTTTCAAGATTTTCCTCAATCATCACTCTTAAAATACTGATATGTCTGCATTTTACATAATTTATGCATACACTTTCCTTCCTATTTGCTCAGTTTCACCTCGAGTTCACAGCATTTCTAGTCCCTTTTTCCTATGTTTTTGCACTTAGGAGTATTTGCATTAGCATTTGCATACATGTTGCATTTTGGAGCTAAAACAGGTACAACTTGGAGCTGTTATGGATGCTGGGATCAAAACAGAGAAGATAGAACGAGAGGAGCAGACTAACAACTTGACCTCTGCCCTCGCAGTCCAACTTGACCTCTGCCCTCGCAGTCCAACTTGACCTCTGCCCTCGCAGTCCAACTCGACCTCTGCCCTCGCAGTTCAACTCGACGTCTGGCACTCACCCACTCGACACCACTCGGGTTCCCAACTCGACGTCCAACTCGACCTCTACCCTCGTAGTCCAACTCGACGTTTGGCACCCACCCACTCGACACTACTCGGGTTCCCAACTCGAGCTCATCACCAGAGTCATCATCTTTGGCCCTCTAAATCACTTTTCCAGCCTCGTTTCAACTTCACAAGTGCCAAACTAGAGAAGATCGCATCAGTTTAAGACAAGGGAAGTATTGTGCACCAACCAGCGACCCCATCTCCAGTTGACCACAAACATGCCATCTCGAAGACTGACGCAACTTAACACCACTTGACCAGACTTGGTCGAGCTGCACCATCTGCGGAGACTTAGCTATCTTTCTTTATCTTTTTCAGTTTTAGGGTTTTCCGCATTTTTCTATAAATACCTCTGTTGGATATTAACCACGGGAGATATCCTTTTATCTTTAGGGTTTCTCTCTGCCTCCAAACATTGTTCTGGGTGTTATTCATTTTGTAATTCAGATTTCTCTTAATCTAGTACTTAGTTTGCTTTAATTCTTTCCAGTCATACTATTGTCATCTTAATCTATCTTTCTAAAATATTTTCAATGAATTCTGAAATGTTTAATTTTTCTGGGTTTATGTTCATCATTATATGTGAGTAGTTTTTAGGGTTCTTGAGGATGGGATAGATTAGTGATGAATCTCTGATCTTCTAAGCTGTTTGAGCTTCTTTATGTATAAATCCCTTCTGGATTAGTGTTCTTAATACTGGTTTCTCTCTGATCAATTGGAATTAGATCTCAAGCATTTCCACACCCAAAAAGTGTTTGATGAAATGCTTGAACAACTAATACCAGAGATTTGCATTGCTAGCCTAAGAGATTAGATGTTTAGGGTGTTTATTGACATAAACAGGTTGGATCTTAACGCTTGCTAGAGTAGATTTCGTCAGAGACATCTGAGTCTGGAACTGCCCTTGCTTGAGGTAATCTATCACGAGAGTTGATTTGGTTGCTTGTGAACCTGTTGTCTAGGGATTAGCTCTATTTGAGTTTTGTCAGCGCCTTAGGTAGATTGTAGAAGAGTCACTGGTCGGTCACCCCATCCTTGAGAGCTTGCTTGCCTTGATTGATTTTACTTCGTTTCACTTATCTGCCCCAATTTTCCATTGTCTTGACTTAGTTTTATTTACCAAGTTCACTTGCTGCACTAACAGTTTTATTTGCTGCACTAGCAATTTTATTTGCTGCACTAACAGTTTTACTTAGTTTTTATTTTGCATATTTCCTGCGTTACTTAGTTTGTTAGACACCCAAAAATCAATTTGCTTGGCTTGACTTAAGTGACTTTGATTGCATTATATTTGCTAGCATCTCACCCATTTGGATTGACACCTACATACTACAATGACATGTTAGCTGTGTAGGAATTGATAGACTTATAGCTTACTGCTTCCCATATTCAGCTTTTGTGATATTTTACTTACGAAAGGCATAAGTGGCAGGGGATTTACATCCAGTGGGACAAGTTCCTATTGCTAGGCTTCCCTTGCCTACAAACTAAGTACTGAGTAAAATCTCACTATCAATTTGGCGCCGTTGCCGTTTGGGTGTTGTTTGTTACAATTAGGATTTCAGATCTTTTAAGATCAAGTTCTTTTACACCCTACTTGGATACTTACCTAGTGTTCCCTTTCTTGTCTTTGCATCTCAGGTACATGTAAGCGTAAACAGGCATACTCGACTGACAGACTCGACTCCCCTGTTCGAGTCAGTCATCCAGTTCTAGCTTCACCTGTATGCAAATTCGATCACAAGGAAACCAGAACCTCCTACCCTTCATTAATAACGTTAATCGGACTCCGTTAATTCGTCAGCTATGTGAGCAAGCAGAGAGGATCAGAGTAGTACAACAAAACACAATGGCAGAATAACCTTAGAGGAGGCCAAGATTGATTGGAGCAGGAGATGCTCCTAACACTCACACTCATAGGCAAGGGATTGTACCTCCTACAATCCAAAACAACAACTTTGAAATCAAGAGTGGCTTGATATCTATGGTGCAAAACAACAAATTCCATGGGTTGCCTATGGAGGATCCTCTTGATCACTTGGACGAGTTTGATAGGCTCTGCAGCCTCACGAAGATCAATGGAGTCAGTGAAGATGGCTTCAAGTTGAGACTTTTTCCCTCTCTCTTGGTGAAAAAGCTCATCTGTGGGGGAAGAATTTACCTCATGGCTCCTTCACCTCCTAGGATGACTGCAAAGAAGCTTTCCTTGCCAAGTTTTTCTCCAATGCTCGAACAGCTAGATTTCAGAACGAAATATCTGGCTTTGCCCAGAAAAATGTGGAAACCTTCTGTGAAGCCTGGGAAAGATTCAAAGGCTACACCACTCGATGTCCCCACCATGGCTTCAGCAATGAATCCCTACTCACCACCCTTTATAGAGGAGTTCTCCCAAGGATAAGAATGCTTTTAGATACAGCAAGCAATGGTAACTTCCTCAACAAGGATGTTGATGAAGGTTGGGAACTTGTTGAGAACCTTGCTCAATTGGATGGGAACTACAATGAGGATTACGACCGCATCATAAGAAGAAGTGTTGATTATGATGAGAAGACTAAGAAGGAGATCAAAGTTTTGAATGAGAAGTTGGATATCCTTATCGGCCAGCAGAAGCACGTTCACTTTGCAAGTGAGGAAGAGATCTTTCAAGTTCATGATGGGGAGGGTGATCAACTGGAAGAAGTCAGCTATGTTCAGAACCAAGGTAGCTAGAACAAGGGCTTCAGCAACTACAAGAACAATCCCAACTTATCCTATAGAAGTACCAATGTGGCCAACCCGCAAGACCAAGTCTATCCTCAACAACAGTAGAACCAGAACAAGCCTTTTGTCCCTTACAGTCAAACTCAAGGTTTTATTCCTAAGCAAAATTTCCAGCGTGGCTACCAACAGCACCGCGTAATGGGTACCCCACCTAATTTTGCACCGCAGTAAGCTCAACCATCTACTGGCCCAGACCCGGACCTACAGACCATGATGTAACAGCTACTCCAAGGGCAAGCAACCGGTAAAATGGAAACCACAAAGAAGCTTGCTGAAATGAAAAACCAGATGGATTACACCTTCAATGATCTCAATAGCAAGATTGAGACGCTGCACTCCAAAATTAAATTCATGGAGAACAAGACCGCATCCACTTCGTCCACAATGCCTATTGGACAGCTGCCAGGAAAAGCAATCCAAAACCCTAAGGACATTGCTCAAATCAACGCCATCACCCTAAGGAGTGGAAGAGAGCTACCTACAAGGGAAGGATTAACGCCCATCACTGCGGATAGCGAAGACCAAGATGGGGAGGATTTGTGCCAAGAAGAAAAACAAGCTGAGAAGACAAACTTGCACTTGTCTGGCCAACTCGACATACCAACTCGACCTTCCAGTCGAGTCCAGCCTTCCCCAGTTGAAAAACTTGCAGCTGCGAAGGAGAAGAAAGCACCATTTGTTCCCCCTCCTTACAAACCTAAACTCCCCTTCCCAGGAAGATTCAAGAAGGACAGATTGGGGAAGTACAAAGCTATCTTCGACAAGCATATTAAAGAAATTGAAGTCAAGATGCCCATACTATACGCATTGGCACTTCTACCTCAATCTCATAAGTGGATAAAAGATGCAATTGTGGAAAGGATCAAGGAAGTGCAAAGAATGGTAGTGGTGAGTCATGAGTGTAGCGCTATCATACAAAGGAAGGTTGTCAAGCTAGATGATTACCATGCTCTCTAGGTCCATTAACCTTTAAAAATTGTCTTTGTGACTTGGGAGCATCCATAAGCCTCATGCCACTTTCAGTAGCTAAGAGGTTGGGTTTCAGCAAGTACAAGGCCACCAACATTTCTCTTGTCTTGGCTGATAGGTTCGTAAGGATACCCCATGGCATGTTAGAAGACTTGCCTCTCAGAATTGGAGCTATAGAGATCCCCACTGACTTTGTGGTGTTAGAGATGGATGAAGAGCCAAGGGATCCCTTGATTTTAGGAAGAGCCCTCCTTGCCACTGCTGGAGCTCTCATTGACGTCAAGAAGGGAAAAATTGAACTCAATATGGGAAAAGATCTCAAGATGCATTTTGACATCAAAGATACAATGAGGAAGCCTACGATAGAGGGTCAGGTCTTTTGGATTGAAGAAATGGATCAGCTTGCAGATGAGTTACTTGAAGAGCTTAATGAAGAAGATCATCTCCAAATAGCCTTGACCAAGGATGGTAAAGATGGCTACTTACACAAGGAAACCTTGGGCTATGAGATAATATTAGACTCACACAAGGAAATGGAAGGTGCAGAAGTCTTTGAAAACCTGATTGGGCTAAATGGGGAGGTCATCGCATCAATAGAGGCTGAATTAGAATATTCTTCACAAAACATGAATGACTCGGTCACGGCTTAGTACAAACGGATGTTGCCTTGACTTGGTCTTAATGCAATGGAAGCTGTTGGATAATGGTTCATGGCTCCTCAGGGATGTGTGGTTAGCACAATGAAACTCCATAAGAAAAAGATGCAACAAACACAAAATTTTTACGAAAATACTCCAAAACTCGGTCACTGGTCCTCATGACCGGGGTTTGGCTTCATGGCACCTCGGTGACGGGCATGTGTGACCGGGGCTAGCCCTTCATGTGACTTCAGTCATTCTCATCGTTACCTAGGTCATTCTTCTTCGTTCTTTTTCTGTTTTTTGTTTTTTTCTTTTCTATTTTCTTTTCTTGTTTATGAAAAATCTGAAACAAAACATGCAAAGATCAAAAGCAAATGGAAATTTAAACTAAAAATGGAAAAAGAAAACTTATAAGTGGGTTGCCTCCCACTAAGCGCGCTTGTTTAAAGTGTTTGGCTAGACTTGGGCAGCTGGTTAGGCTTCAGAAGGTGTAGCTTTAGAGATGGATGTCTCCTCGGCTTCCTTTAAGTCTTGATAGTCAGCTCCAGCTTCAATCACAAGTTGTCCTCTTGAGGCTGTTCCAAACACTTTTCCTTGAAGAAGGACTTCCTTAGTATGCCTTATCATCTCTTGGATTTGATCCTTGCTTTTCTTTCTAAGTTCAGGAGGAACAATGATCTTGATTTTTGAGATCTGGGCTGCTCCGGAGGCTTTGATTGTAGCTTCCAAAAGTTGTAGAGATAGTTGGATAGAATACCTTTTTGTTGACATTGGTGAAAGTTGTTCTCTTGTTGTTGTAGTCAATGACGGCACCAACAGTGGCAAGGAACGGTCTTCCCAAAAGCAAAGGTCTCTCAGTCTTCTCATCCATCTCAAGAATGTGAAAATCTGTAGGGACTATGCAGTCTTCTACAACTAGTTGCAAGTTGCGAACTAATCCATCAGGGACTTTCTCTGATGAGTTTCCAAATTGTCATGAGAGTATGACTAGCAAGGAGGAGGAACCAATGCAACATGGTGATATGATCCTAGATGAGGATCAAGTCCCTGAATGCTCTCCAAGAGGTTGTGATTGTCGGAGTGAAGAGATGATGGATGTGGAAGTGGTGAAATGATGTGAAACGGCGAGTATGGTCTGACGGGTTTTATGGATCGATGCGAAACTTCTAAAGGGGATGATGAACCTTTAGACTTTCAGACTTGTTCGGTACGTGAGTAAGGACTCTTGACGTGATGAATAAGAGATGGATCGGAGTGATACTTCTTAGGAGTTGTGACAGACTCTAAGACTATCGAACTTGCTAGCGTGAGGATGAAGATCCGATCACAAGCAAGGATTGATCAAACAGATTTCAGAGAGTTTTGAGAATATGAAAAGAGTTTGATAACTTAGAAATGAAGCCTTACATGAGTTTAAATCAGCAAGAGAGTCAAGGGAAAAAGTCTCGGAAATTACAAAGCATTAAAACATAGTTTGAATAAAAAGATGACTCTTCAAGTCTTCATATTTTCGGCTGACTCTCTTTGGACTTGGGCTTCTTTATTTCGTGATAGTAGATAGAAATGGGCTTAGGCTTTATTAAGAGGCTGATGAGTGAGTGATATGGCTTACCTCATTAAAAACCTTATTTGGAAAACCCAAATGGGACAAAACCAAATGAAGGGAAAAAGAGTGTAAGTCATATCACCTCTCTTGATAAATGTTTAGTTGACTTGGATCACAACCAGTGTAGCTGGATTAGCACACACTAAACTGCCCGGAATGGTGTTGAGAAGATGTTGCAAAGTTGTCTTGAATTGTTGAAGTGATCGTCTTAATATTCCTAGATCAAACGTTGTTGTTGAGCTAATCCATTTCTTCTTAGCTTCCTCGGCTACAAGCTGCTCCGGTTCAAGCTGTTCCTTCATTGTGCTTGGCATGATCATATCATCCTCTCTCACTTGAAAAGGATTTGACCTAAAATCCGAACAATCTGCAATGAAAGGAAGAAGAGAATAAGTAACTTTGAATAAGGAAATTTCTTTATACTTACCTCTGAGAAAGGTGTTGTCGCCATTAATCCTTTTGATGATTGTGAATAGGCCTTCAATCTTTGGTTGCTGATCCTTTCTGCATTGTTTCAACGGGTCATAATCAACTTGGATAGTAAACCGCTTTAGCCATAAGTAAAATAACCATGTCTCTGGTATATGAGCTTTTATTTCTTCAGCTTGTTTATCCTCTGCACTTTCAACAAAAACTCGAAACAAGAGATTATAGGTGCAAAGGGTATCATCCTTTGATTTAATAAGTAATTTGTTATAGACCAGAATGTCGAAACTTTTAGTGAATGGTATCGAAACAGAAAAAGCCTCTCTAGTGTTAGGATATGAAGTGCATTGTGTTATCCTATAGAGTCTATCTATCAGCACAAGATTTATATTCGATTCCTACGTTTTATCAAATAGAAATCCTCCATGCCTAAAGAACTTCTTATGCTCAAACTCCTCACAAGATGGAAACACATTTTTAAAATTTTCATTTAAATCATAAAGCCTCTTAATAAACTCAACTTCCAATAACCTAGCTTCATGAGCAAAAAGAATCACGTACCTTGGAATTATTGCATCGGCCACAATAATTCTCTTACCTTGCTTGTCTCGGAAGTCACAAGGATTTGTAACAATGTTTGCTTCTGGTTCAAAGGCAATAGGACGTTTTATATCACAGATTGGAAGTAGCGAGTCAATAAACTTCTCTCTAGGAATGACATTTCTGAAATCCTGTGAACGAAAATGTATCTCACTCGGCAGCACCGGTGCAAGGTTAGATACACAAGAAAATTTATCTAAAGAGACAAATATTTTATGATCCAAATATTCAGCATCGTTAACCTTACTAACCATAGCAAAAATATTAACTTTCTTACCTTGCTCTTGATTCCCTTTGAGTTTAGTTTTTTCAAGGTAAAACTCAGGAGCCGGCAATGGCACAAGAGTAGTTTTCTTTTCTTGAAAAGGTTTTGAACTCAAAATTGTACAATCTGCGCCAAGAGAGAGCAAGTTAGCTTTCATTCGTTTTTGAGAGTCTAGATAATTACCTCGGGTTTTTATTTGTGGTGAGGCATCTGGTGGTTTCTCCTTGATCACAATGATGTGTTCAGTTCTTGTTACTCTCTCTGATGGATCCATTGTTAAGCTCCGTGTGGATGTGATTCCACCTAAGCCATTGCACACATCTAAGGTACCTATATCTTTCTTGGTACTTAAGGGAAAAATCAAGTGCATTATACTTGAAATTTCAACATTCAAAACAGGTTGTTTGAAGCTACGAGTGAAAATAAAATTATTCCAATATCGAATAAACTCGCAAGCTAAACTTACCTGAGTACCTTGTAAGATGTTACCAAACATTTCAGCTCGGCAAGCTTGTGAATGGGTTGACACCGCATGATGATTCTTCTCTTTTGTGCTTTCCTCAGCTTTTTCACAAATGTTATGCTTCTCACTTTCAGAATTCATAGAATTCAAATTTGCTATTCCTTTTCTAAACTGAATTCTCCTCGGACCAGATTCTTCAAAAGGCTCCTTTGGATCTTCTGCTGCGTCTTTAGGAACCTGCAAGAGAGAAAAATTATCACTCGGAGATGGCAGCTCCGGTGCAGCGTTAGTTAGACTCTTAGAAGTCTCTTTAGAACCAATCGCAATAACGTTTTTCTTTTGGTGAAGAGAGTTAGGAGATTCACTTACAAAATGTCTTACTCTTTGTTTTAGAATGAGCAGATCTTGTTGAATCTCATGTGGTTTCATTGCAACCAAACAATGCTTTCTTCCTTTGTACTTAAACGAATATTGGTTTTTGGAACCAGAACACTCATGGATCGCTTGATGTTTGTTCTGCCACAGTTTTCCAAGGAGAATGTGACATGATTCCATTGGTTGAACATCACACAAAACCTCGTCTTCGTATTTTCCAATGCGTATAGAAATCGTCACTTGATGGCTCACTCTTATGTTGTAATTATCATCGAGCCATGGGTTCTGCTTCACCTTTAATCCAAGCTTCTGGACCATATACTCACTTGCCACGTTGTTGCAAGTCCTTTCATCGATCTTGATGTTGCATACTTTGCCTTGAACCTGACACCTAGTGTAGAACAGATCCTTTCCTTCGTGAGTAGTCATTGCTGTACTGGATTCTTCTTAATGATCGGCCATCTCTGCCTGCAAAAGCAACAAAAAACAAACCCAGTAACAAGTTCCTTTGAAAGAAATCGCAATCAAATGAGCAAAACACGAAAATGATTCTTCAGATGCTGAAGAACCCTAATCGCGACTGTTCAATGAAATTGACCTCTAAAAATTATCAAAACACATTCAAAAATTCCAGAATCAATTTTACTAGAAACTAGACTCTTTCTAGGTTCAGACACAACAAAATTCGAATTTTTATCACATGCCAATAGTTTATGAAAATTCAAGCAAAACGTGTGACAGACAGTGATTCCGGATTCGACACTAGCAGTTGAACAGTCACAAACAAAATATCAAAACGTGCCGAAAAATTCCAGAAACAATTTTATCAATCACTAGACTCAAACTAGGTTCAGATTCGATTGATTTCACGATTTTATCTGACACCAAACAATTATGAAAATTCTAGCAATCAACAGACAAATCAATTCAGATGATCTGCAGAATATGAAAGGGTAAAACGTTTTGAATCGACACAACCTGGGTTGGAGCGAGATCTGATACCAATTGATATGATCCTAGATGAGGATCAAGTCTCTGAATGCTCTCCAAGAGGTTGTGATGGTCGGAGTGAAGAGATGATGGATGCGGAAGTGGTGAAATGATGTGAAACGGCGAGTATGGTCTGACGGGTTTTATGGATAGATGCGAAATTTCTAAAGGGGATGATGAACCTTTAGACTTTCAGACTTGTTTGGTACGTGAGTAAGGACTCTGGACATGATGAATAAGAGATGAATCGGAGTGATAATTCATAGGAGTTGTGACAGACTCTAAGACTTTCGAACTTGCTAGCGTGAGGATGAAGATCCGATCACAAGCAAGGATTGATCAAACAGATTTCAGAGAGTTTTGAGAATATGAAAAGAGTTTGATAACTTAGAAATGAAGCCTTACATGAGTTTAAATCAGCAAGAGAATCAAGGGAAAAAGTCTCAGAAATTACAAAGCATTAAAACATAATTTGAATAAAAAGATGACTCTTCAAGTCTTCATATTTTTGGCTGACTCTCTTTGGTCTTGGGCTTCTTTATTTCGTGATAGTAGATAGAAATGGGCTTAGGCTTTATCAAGAGGCTGATGAGTGAGTGATATGGCTTACCTCATTAAAAACCTTATTTGGAAAACCCAAATGGGACAAAACCAAATGAAGGGAAAAAGAGTGTAAGTCATATCACCTCTCTTGATAAATGTTTAGTTGACTTGGATCACAACCAGTGTAGCTGGATTAGCACACACTAAACTGCCCGGAATGGTGTTAAGAAGATATTGCAAAGTTGTCTTGAATTGTTGAAGTGATCATCTTAATATTTCCGGATCAAACGTTGTTGTTGAGCTAATCCATTTCTTCTTAGCTTCCTCGGCTACAAGCTGCTCCGGTTCAAGCTGCTCCTTCAATGTGCTTGGCATGATCACATCACATGGAGACGACAATGAGGAGCAAAGGAAACAGCTTGAACTGGAGCTACAAGGACATGAAGACTTATGCATTTCTCCGGGTCCTATCACTCGGTCCAAACAAGACAAGCTCAAGACCACTTTGCAACATCTTCTCAACACCTTTCAGGGCAGTTAAGTGTGTGCTAATCCAACTACACTGGTTGTGATCCAAGCCACCTAAACATTTATCAAGAGAGGTGATATGACTTATACTCTTTTTACTTTCATTTGGTTTTGTCCCAATTGAGTTTTCCAAATAAGGTTTTTAATGAGGTAAGCCATATCACTCATTCATATGCCTCCTGATAAAGCCTGAGCCCATTTCTATCTCTTATCACGAAATGAAGAAGCCCAAGTCCAAAGAAGAATCAGCCGAAAATGTGAAGACTTGAAGAGTCATATTTTTATTGAAACTATGTTTTAATGCTTTGTATTTTCGAGACTTTTCCCTTGATTCTTTTGCTGTTTTAAACTCGTGTAAGGCTTCATTTCTAAGTATCAAACTCTTTCCGTATTCTCAAACTCTCTGAAATCTGTTTGATCATTCCTTGCTTGTGATCGGATCTTCATCCTCACGCTAGCAAGTTCGATAGTCTTAGAGTCTGTCACAACTCTTAAAAAGTATCACTTCGATTCACCTCTTGTTCATCACGACCAGAGTCCTTACTCACGGACCGAACAAGTCTGAAAGTCTAAAGGTTCATCATCGCCTTTAGAAGTTTCACATCAATCCATCTTTTCATCACCGATTGCTTCATCGTCACGTTATTTTCATCATTTCCGCAAACCATAAGGTGTCACCATGAGAATACACCATTTGGGAGAGTATTCAGGGCCGTGATCATACATAGGATCACATCAAGTTGTATCAGAGCAGACTCCATCTCAGGTTGTTTCTTTTCAAATCGATTGTACCTTTTCGTATTCTGCAGAACATCTGAATCGATTTGTCTGTTGATTACTAGAATTTTCATAAACGTTTGGTGTCAAATAAAATCGTGAAATTAATTGAATCCGAACCTAGTTTGAGTCTAGTAATTGATAAAATTGTTTCTGGAATTTGTCGGCACGTTTTGATATTTTTTCGTGACTGATCAACTGCTAGAGTCGAAATCCGGAATCACTGTCTATCACGCGTCTTGTTTGAATTTTAATAAATAATTAGCGTGTGATAAAAATCTGATATTTGTTTTGTCTGAACTTAAAAAGAGTCTAGTTTCTATTAAAATTGATTTTAGAATTTGTTCTCATGATTTGATAATTTATTTTGTGTCATCAAGTCGAACCAGCACTTCAGGCGTTTTAGGCAACTTAAGCGGTTACTCTGTTCCTTGTCTTTGAAATCTGTTCTAGTTGCTGTGTTATCTTTGAGCATTTTTACTTCCTACTTGTTTGAATTTGGACAGGTACCATGGTGGGAACTAATGAAGAAGGAGGTAGCAACAGTGTCAATCAGAAACAAATGTATGAAGCTCTCACGGCCGATATGGGCAGATTAATAGCTGAACAATTCGAAGCCTTTAGACTTGAGCAGGAAAACTCAAAGAGAGCACGGAAGGAACGTGATAAACAAAGTCAAGCCAAGGATAGTAATCACTTAGAATACTACAGTCAATCCTTTAAGTCAAGTAGTCACCAAAGAAGAAGACAAGCTAGAGAAGAGTGAATGGTTCCTAGAGATAGTCTGGCTAGAGTGAAAGTTCGTATCCCTCCTTTCCAAGGCACCAGTGACCCTGAGGAGTATCTTGAATGGGAAAAGAAGATGGAAATTTCCTTCAACTTGCATGATTATACTGAAGAGAGCAAAGTAAAAGTTGCACCTACCGAGTTGACCGGTTATGCACTTAGTTGGTGGGATCAGTTAACTCTAACTAGAAAACGTGTAGGAGATTATCCAGTGGAGACTTGGACTCAGATGAAAAAAATTATGAGGAAAGATTCGTGCCAAGTCACTATCATAAAGAACTACACCATCGGTTTAGAAACTTGGTACAAGGCAATAGCTTCGTTGAAAAGTATTTCAAGGAAATGGAAACTTTGATGATAAGAGCCGACATTCAACAGGACCCAGAAGCCACTATGTCTATATTCATGGGAGGATTAAACCAAGATATTGCTGATAGACTGGAGGTTCAAAACTATGAGGATTTGGAAGAGTTGATGCACAAGGCAGTCATGTTCGAGAAACAGCTTAAAAGAAAGAATTTTAAGCCCATTTATGGTTCTGCCAGGTTCAGCCAAACTAAAGAAGAAAAGCATAATAAGGAGTACAAACCGTTCTCTAGGCCTAAGAATAAAGAGTTACCTCTTAAAGGATCAAGCACCAAAGCTAGAGAAATTCAGTGTTTTAAGTGTAAGGGTTTTGGTCACTACTCTAATGCTTGTACCAACAAGAGAACCATTGTTATTCTGGCTAGTTGCGAGATAGAATCAGAAGATGACCGTTCAGAGGCTGAGTCTATAGAGGAGCATGTTGCAATGCCGGTAGTCGGACAACTATTACTCACTCGGAGAACTTTGAACTTACACACCAAGTCTGAAAAAAATGAGCAAAGAGAAAACCTCTTCTACACCCGTGGTTTAGTTAATGAAAAGGTTTGTAGTTTAGTGATCGGTGGGGGAAGTTGCACTAATGTTGCGAGTGAATCCATGGTTGAGAAGCTTGGACTAGCGGTCATTAAGAGAGCTAAGCCTTATAAGTTGCAATGGCTTAATGATGAGGGAGAGTTGGAAGTCAAAAACCAGGTCATGGTTCCTTTGTCTATAGGGAAATATGAAGATAAGGTCTTATGTGATATTTTACCAATGGATGCCGGACACATACTCCTTGGAAGACCTTGGCAATCTGATCGGAAATTAATGCATGATGGATTTACCAACAGATATTCATTTGAGTTTAAAGGCACAAGGAACATCCTTGTACCTTTAACTCCTCAAGAAGTTCATCTAGATCAAATGGCCTTGAATAAAAGTAAAGCCACTTCCGAAGCCAGGCTCAAACAACCGGCCAACCTTATGATCACGCCTCATCAAGGGAGTTATTCGCCATCCCTACTCTTTGTGTTTAAAGATTGCTTTAATACTAACCAAACTGTACAGGAAATTCCTAGCAAAATTTAGTTTCCTTTACAAGAGTTCCAAGATGTTTTTCCGGAAGAACCTCCACAAGGTTTGCCGCCAATCCGTGGCATTGAACACCAAATCGATTTCATACCCGGAGCTTCTCTTCCCAACAAACCAGCTTACAGAACCAACCCTCTAAAAACTAAGGAACTTCAACAACAAGTAACCGAGCTCATGGAGAAAAGACATATCCGCGAAAGTATGAGTCCATGTGTCGTACCCGTTTTGCTTGTCCCAAAGAAAGATGGTAGCTGGAGAATGTGTGTCGATTGCCGTGCGATCAACAATATCACTGTAAAGTATCGACATCCCATACCTAGATTAGATGATATGCTTGATGAATTGCATGGTTCTAGCATCTTTTCTAAGGTAGATCTTAAAAGTGGATACCATCAAATTAGAATGAAAGAAGGGGACGAATGGAAAACCGCATTTAAAACTAAGCATGGTCTTTATGAATGGTTAGTCATGCCTTTTGGATTAACAAACGCACCTAGTACTTTCATGAGACTAATGAACCATGTTCTTAGATCATTCATAGGTCGTTTAGTGGTGGTATATTTTGATGACATTTTAATCTATAGCCAAAGCTTAGATGAACATGTGGAGCATCTTAGAAAAGTTTTAGAAGTGCTTAGGAAGGAAACCTTGTACGCTAATCTTAAGAAATGTACTTTTGGAACAGATAACCTTGTCTTTTTAGGTTTTGTTGTGAGTATAGATGGTATCAAGGTTGATGAAGAAAAGATTCAAGCGATTAAAGAATGGCCGAGTCCAAGAAGTGTTAGCGAAGTGAGAAGTTTCCATGGCCTTGCCGGATTTTATAGGAGATTTGTCAAAGTCTTCAGCATTCTTGCAGCCCCACTCACCAAAGTTATCAAAAAGAATGTTGGATTTAAATGGGAGCAAGCGCAAGAAGAAGCTTTCCAAGCTTTGAAAGACAAGCTCACACATGCCCTGGTGCTATCACTTCCTAACTTTGATAAAAACATTGAAATTGAATGTGATACCTCAGAAATTGGTATTGGTACTGTTCTTATGCAGGAAAGGAAACCCATAGCTTACTTTAGTGAAAAGCTTGGAGGCGGCACACTCAATTACCCGACTTATGATAAAGAACTCTATGCCCTTATTAGGGCCTTACAAACGTGGCAACATTATCTTTGGCCCAAGGAGTTTGTTATACACACAGATCATGAATCTCTCAAGCACCTCAAAGGACAACAAAAGCTAAACAAAAGACACGCTAAGCGGGTTGAATTCCTTGAAACCTTCCCTTACGTGATCAAATACAAAAAAGGTAAAGAGAATATAGTAGCCGATGCTCTTTCTCGAAGGTATGTTCTCTTGAACTCTCTAGAGGTTAAGCTACTCGGATTTGAGCAAATTAAAGAACTATATGCTACTGATGTTGACTTCAAAGAGATTTATGCTGCTTGTGCGAAATTTGGTGCTGGAAAATATTATAAACATGATGGGATTCTGTTTTATGAAAAACAATTATGTGTGCCTAACTCTTCTTTGCGAGACTTGTTTTTCAAGGAAGCTCATGCAGGTGGTCTTATGGGTCAGTTTGGCGTGGCAAAAACACTGAGCATATTGCACAAACATTTCTTTTGGCCACACAGGAAGAGTGATGTCGAGAAAGCTTGTCAATGATGTGTAACTTGTAAGCAAGCCAAATCCACAATCCAAAATCACGGTTTTTATATTCCGCTACCTATTCCATTGCATCCTTGGCATGATATTTCTATGAATTTTGTAGTTGGATTACCTAGAACTAAGACTGGAAAGGTTTCAGTATTTGTTGTAGGTTATAGGTTCTCCAAAATGGCTCACTTTATCCCATGTCATAAAACTGATGATGCCACTAATGTAGCTGGATTGTTCTTTAAGGAAATAGTTAGACTTCATGGCATGCCGAGAACGATTGTATCGGATAGAGACACTAAGTTCCTTAGCTATTTTTGGAAAACACTTTGGTCTAAACTAGGAACTAAGCTTTGTTTCTCTACAACTTGTCGTCCCCAATCCGATGGTCAAACTGAAGTAGTTAATAGAACCCTATCTACTTTGTTGCGTGCTATAATTAAAAAGAATCTTAGAACTTGGGAAGAATGTTTGCCTCATGTTGAATTTGCTTATAACCATGCTAGGCATTCCGCATCTAAGTATTCACCATTTGAAATTATTTACGGGTTCAATCGCATCTCACCTTTGGATATAATGCCTTTACCTATGAGTGAAAGGATAAGTCTTGATGGCAAGAAAAAGGCTGAACTAGTCAACGGATCCATGAGAAGGCTCAAGTTAATATTGAGAACAAGACCAAGTTATACGCTAAACAAGCCAACAAGGGCCGCAAGGAGAAGGTCTTTGAAGAAGGAGACTTGGTGTGGATCCATTTGAGAAAAGAAAGGTTCCCTAAGGAGAAAAAATCCAAGCTTATGCCTAGAATTGATGGTCCATTCAAAATCATCAAGAAGCTTAACAACAACGCCTATCAGCTTGATCTCTAAGGTAAGTACCATGTAAGTCCGAGTTTCAATATTACTGATTTGGTTCCTTATTTTGCAGATGAAGCAGATTTGAGGTCAAATCCTTTTCAAGAGGGGGGGATGATGAGAGTATGGCTAGCAAGGAGGAGGAACCAATGCAACATGGAGACGACAATGAGGAGCAAAGGAAGCAGCTTGAACCGGAGCTACAAGGACATGAAGACTTATGCATTTCTCCGAGTCTTATCACTCGGTCCAAACAAGACAAGCTCAAGCCCACTTTGCAACATCTTCTCAGCACCTTTCATGGCAGTTTAGTGTGTGCTAATCCAACTACACTGGTTGTGATCCAAGCCACCTAAACATTTATCAAGAGAGGTGATATGACTTATACTCTTTTTCCTTTCATTTGGTTTTGTCCCAATTGGGTTTTCCAAATAAGGTTTTTAATGAGGTAAGCCATATCACTCATTCATTTGCCTCTTGATAAAGCCTAAGCCCATTTATATCTCTTATCACGAAATGAAGAAGCCCAAGTCCAAAGAAGAATCAGCCGAAAATGTGAAGACTTGAAGAGTCATCTTTTTATTTAAACTATGTTTTAGTGCTTTGTATTTTCGAGACTTTTCCCTTGACTCTTTTGCTGTTTTAAACTCGTGTAAGGCTTCATTTCTAAGTATCAAACTCTTTCCGTATTCTCAAACTCTCTGAAATATGTTTGATCATTCCTTGCTTGTGATCGGATCTTCATCCTCACGCTAGCAAGTTCGATAGTCTTAGAGTCTGTCACAACTCTTAAGAAGTATCACTTCGATTCACCTCTTGTTCATCACGTCCAGAGTTCTTACTCACGTATCGAACAAGTCTGAAAGTCTAAAGGTTCATCATCGCCTTTAGAAGTTTCGCATCAATCCATTGCTTCATCACCGATTGCTTCATCGTCACGTTATTTTCATCATTTCCGCAAACTATAACGTGTCACCGTGAGAAAAACACCATTTGGGAGAGTATTCAGGGCCGTAATCATACATAGGATCAGATCAAATTGGATGGACACACTTCTCTATGTCCAAGTTTCTTAGCAATATTTCTCGACATAACATTGACATTAGCACCAGAATCACAGAGAGAGTTAGAGAATTTGATGCCTCTTATGGAGCAAGCACAGACAAACCGTCCAGGTTCTTCTACTTTTAGTAGTAACCTAAGTGGATAGCATTACGGCTCATCTTCGTCCATGGTTCGTGTCAAACAGATCATGTCCTCATGAGAATCCAAAAGTGGTACCAATGGTTTACTCACACACCTTTTGAGGGCTGGGACGGTGGAAATATCATTGCAGTAGCCTTTAGGATTCTCCTCGGGCTTTCCCAGAAGTACACCAACTTTTTTAGGGCATTGTTCGCGGTCTGAGCGACTTAAGTTTCCAGTTTCTTGACAAATGTGGAAAGGCCTTCAACTTACCATTCAAATCGCCATAAATGTTATCCACCTTGACGTTGATATATCCCTTGTTGCTTCTTGATGAGAAACAAGCAGTTCACGCATCATAGTCTCAAGTCTATCACCTTGGGGTATTACAGCTTGACCTTGTGCGGCTCGAAAGGGCACCATGTTGTTGTTGTTGAAAGGAGGACGAGGCTGAAAGTTGTTGTTGCCACCAAAGTTGTTGTTGTTTTGAAACCGATTCTGGAATGGTTTTTGCTGCTGCTGCGGATATTACTGGTCTTGAGGGTTCTCAACATTCGGATTCCTATAAGATAGGTTAGAAGTTTTTGGGAAGTTGTTGTTGTTGTCGCCACGGTTCTGATAGAATTCTTGAGTACCAACATAGTTAACATCTTTCTCTTGATAAAATGAATCATCAAATCTTGGAAACCATCATTGTTTCCATTGCCAATCGCCTCGCAAGCATTGACAGCATGGTTCTGGTTCCTTAGAAGTTGGCTCACCATGTTCTTGATCTCGGTGATCTGCTTAGGATCAGAATCATTAGAACATATGATTTTATCAAAGTCAGTGCAAGCGTTGCTACTACTCGCAGCAAGGTTCACGATGAGAGCTCTTCCTTCTAGAACAGTCTTAGTAGTGAAATCTCCATTGCTGGACGTGTCGAGTGTCAGCTAAAACTACGGATATAATCCTTTATAGAAAGTACTTAGAATATTACCTCCTCTGAAGCCATGGTGAGGACAATCACGTTCATAGTCCTTAAAGCGTTCCCATGCTTCATAGAATGATTCGACAGGTGCTTGTTGAAAGCTCTGGAGTTTGTTTCTAAGAGAGTTGGATCTCGACTTCGTGTATAAGTGATTGAGAAAGGTTGACTTGCATCCTTCCTAAGTAGTGATCGATCCAGGGGGTAATGACTTTAACCATCTGTGAGCCTTGTCGGCTTAATAGAAAGGAAAAAGCTTACACTTCAAATAGTCTTCAGTTTGTGAAATTTTAGAAACAATTCTCATTTATCAAGATATATCCCCACTAAATTATTATTTTACCACATTTTGGCATGGTTTATAATGTATATATCTCATTACTAAAAATATGAAACAAATAAAAAGGAAAGAAGAAAGACAGAAATACGATTCTCCATAGGATGTTCCGTGGGGAGACCATGGAACTGGTTCTGCTTCACCAAACCAATGATTTGAGGTTTAATCTCATAGTTACGCCTTGGTGGATTAGGAACACATATAGCAGCACGGTCTTGAGGATCAGGTTCGGAATGTCAAAGTCGGCTATTGTACGATTCTGGTTTGCACCCCTCAGAGGGTGCACATAAGCAGCTTGTCTAGCACCAACATTAGCTTATTGTGGTGCATTGACAACATCAGGAGGTTGGTGAGGAGCATTGAGATTGTGTTCCATGCCTATTAGTTCAGCTTCGCGTGGAGCTTGGTTATGGACCTCCAGAGGGTCGGCTTGTGCTTCAGCAGGTCCATATATGGGATTGCCATCCTCATCATGCACCTGTCGCCTATCAGCATCATTGGTGGCAGCTTGTTGATCGATGTCAAAGAAACCTTGTTGGTTAGCCCTAAATCAGCCATGAGTTATTGTTGTCTCTGACATCTTCTAAGTTCGTGTTCTAATCGGTCTATGTCTTAAATTATAGTGACTGGTTCGTAGTTTTGGCTCCTTGTCATGCACTGCAAAATCCAAAAACAAAAACTAAAAGGGAAATAGAGGTTATCGAGCTACAAGAGAGAATAAAGTAAAGTAAAATTGAAAGATTCAAATGAAAAATTCAAACTATCTTACACGAGAGATCTTATCGAATTTAAAGGTAGCTTGAAGACTCCCTGGCAATGGCCAGAAAAACTTGTTGTGTCCTAAGTTTACCTTTGGAAACCACACAATGATGTAACTGCAAGTGCACAGAAAAATCAGTAGTAGTACTTAAGGTTTTGATACCACAGAAAGTAACACGTACGCAGATGGAATTCAAGCAAAGAAATCAAACTAAGACGAAACAATGAAAGGGATTTTGTTTTGTGTTTTCGATTAAATGAATGCAGCAAACGAATGAAAACAAATGAATTGATTGGTTGTAAACTAATGATTAAAGGCATTGGGTGTCTAGGGATTATCTAGGGTTTCCATGGTTCTAAACAAATCAAGTGATAGATCCATATGAAATATTTTTTCATGAATGGTTCTCAACTACGAACACGGCTAAACAATCAAGTCATAGTTCATGAAATGACCGTCTAAAGTCACCACGCCCGGTTACTCAACTTTCGCAAGTAACAACACGCTTAGACCAGTAGGATAAAAAAGTTTGATAAGTCCACAAAGTCCTATAACTCAACTCACGCATGTTATAATACAAGGCTTCGGTAAAACTAGTTCTGGGAGCTAGGTTTACGTGGATAGCGCTCCTATTCCCTCAATTCAGGGCTTGGTGATCAATTTAAGCAACATGCATTAAGTAACAGATATCCCAAGAGAACTCAAACAATATATGAAAATCAGATCTAACAACCTAAGTGAATGCAACCATGTAATCCCCTTGATATCACCCCATTAAACCCAACAAAGAGACAACTCGCTCATGATGCAAAGAAACGCAGTTAACATCAAAGAAAACATCATAAAACAATTCAATATATCAAAAGGGGTTCAAAGGAAACTTCTCTAGATGTCACAAAAGATAACTTGTCTTCCCAATAAGCAAATACAAGTACAAGAGAGGAGAAACAATGAAGAACAAGGATGAAACTTCAAAGGAGGAACTTCTAGGTCTTGGGCGATGAAGGAGAAGGCGGCGGCGGCTGATGAGGTGCTGAGGTCATGGATCTCCTTGTCTATCTCCTAGAGAGGCTCTCTCTTTAGGGTTTTCCCATCAAGTGGTATATATAGGGCCACTTCCAGAATTAGGAAAAAAGATATGAAAACTACTACGTTTTGATAAGTGTAGGGACAAGGGGCCAGACCTCGGTAACACCTAGGCCTCGGTCACGAGGCTTTGTGACCGATGTGATGGAGCTTTTGGCTTTAGTCGGCATAACTTCACTCTTTGTGAATGATCTTCCAAACGGCTATATGGATTGTTTTGATTCTTATCCCAGGTGAATCTTGGCTCTTCTAGCTTTCCATTGACACCAAGAACTCTGAATTGGATCTATGGGAAGGTCTTCAAATGTTGCCAAACTTCTGATTCTCTGAAACTGTCCACAAATGGGTTTTTACCTTCTTTATGTCCTTTTTGCTCCAAAATCACCAAATTTCTCCAAGAAAGGGAAATGGTGGAAAGTGGCCTTGAAGCATCCATAATCACCTGTTTCTTCATGGAATCCCTAATAAAAACATATAAAATACGGGCGAAAATACGATGATATAATAGTGCGATGTCGAGTTTTTGGTGGAACAGTTTTGAGGATAAACGGAAGATTCATTGGGTTTCTTGGGATAAGATGTGTAAAATGAAAGAAGATGGGGGTTTAGGGTTTGGGGACATTGGAGAATTTAATAAAGCTTTACTAGCTAAACAAGCATGGCGCTTGGTGTCTGCCCCGAACTTTTTATTGGGAAGGTTATACAAGGCAAGGTATTATGCTCATCATGATATTTTTGATGCGTCTCAAGGTACGAGACCATCTTATGCATGGCGTAGTTTCATGTTTGGGTGTTATCTCCTATCTCGGGGGTTAATGAAATCTATTGGTGATGGAACTTCTACTCGGGTATGGCTGGATAATTGGTTATGTGATGACTTCTCGCGACGACCTGTAAATAAAGAAACTCATATTGACATGAGGATAAAGTGGCAGACTTGATCTCAGATAGAGGAGCTTGGCATGTTTAAAAGCTTCAAGGTTTTTTCCCACATACGGATGTGGATAGAATAATTTCCTTTCCACCAAACAGAGGTATAAAAGATGAATGGATTTGGGTTTATTCTATTGATGGGAAGTATACTGTCAAAAGTGGAAGATGGTTAGGAGCTCAAAAGCTAGGTTTTCGGGAATATGTCGCATACAATGTTAAACAGATCAATAAGATTAAGGAGCAGTTGTGGAAAATAAAAACAATGCCAAAGATCAAAATGTTTATGTGGAGAGCTCTTTCAGGAGC
The DNA here is from genome assembly GCA_028015245.1 of Cardamine occulta. Lineage (NCBI taxonomy): Eukaryota > Viridiplantae > Streptophyta > Magnoliopsida > Brassicales > Brassicaceae > Cardamine > Cardamine occulta. The sequence goes on from CM051366.1 coordinate 6,799,657, forward strand.
TTTAGCGGTTGCTGAATGTTTGTGCTCACATGGCATGCAAGTGTCGTTAGTGTGCCCGGGATATAAAAATGATGTCGAGTCTATCGTACATCTCTTGTTCGAATGTCCAATTGCGAGTACCGTTTGGAATAAAGCTTGCATCAATTTTATAATCCAGGGTACGCATCTGTCATTGGAAGATTACCTTGATAAGCTGTTTAGTCTGATGGAGTCTAGATATCTAAATATTGAGCTAAAACAAGCGGTACCATGGATATTATGGGGAATTTGGAAGAAAAAAAGCTCAAAGGTATATGCAGATAACCCGAATAATGTGGATATTGTATTAGCAGAAGCCATAGGAGAAGCTGAGGAATGGACACGGTTAAATGCTAAAATAAACGATGAAAACGAGTGTTATATAAATTCTTCATGGGTAAGTAGTTTCTTGAGGAGTGGTGGAGCTTGGATTGTTAGAGAATGTAATATAGTTGTTAAGTTTCACGCGAGGGATGTTTTCTTACCAACTCAAAACAGAATTGCGACAGAGATCTTATGTTTTCTTTGGGCTATTAATAGTATCTTGGACCTTTATTTTGTGGACGTTGAGATCTGGACAGACTGTGGTGCAGTGGTTCAAGCGACCTTCTCGTGTACCTTCTGGATGAGCTCAGCTTTGTCCTCGGCCATCAGGCTATCTTTGTCTCCAGGTGATAGTGGTAGGAGATCGAGAGGGGTCAATGGGTTGAACCCATAGATGGCTTGAAAAAGTGACATCTTGGTTGCCGAATGTACCACCTGGTTGTAAGCAAACTCCACGTGAGGTAAGCATCTAAACACATCCGTCTTGTTGGCTCCTATGGTTGCTGTTAGGAGTGCTCCCAGTATGCGGTTAACGATCTCCATTTGCCCATCAGTTTGAGGGTGATGCGTGGTGGGATACAACAGCTTGGTTCCCAGCGTTTTCCAAGAATTCTTCCAAAAATGACCGAGAAACTTGGGTTCCCGGTCATATATGATTGTTCGAGGCATCCCATGGAGTCTAACGATCTCTTAGAAAAACAGATCAGCATTGCATAATAACATTCATCCTCGAGCATGGGATGAAGTGAGCCATCCTGGAGAATTGATCTACCATAACCAATATCGAGTCCTTTTTTTGGATGACCGGTATTCCCAATCCGTAGTCCATCGAAAGATCAATCCACGGGTGGGTGGGGATTGGTAAGGGTATGTATAAGCCTTAAGGTTGGCTTCGGGACTTGGCTCGCTTGCACGTAAGAGATCAGTCACAAAATCTCTTGACCATTTTTTTCATCCCAGGCCACTAGAAGTGAAATATTAGGGTGGTTATCGTCTTGTCAATCCTGAAATGACCCATAAGTCCTCCATTATGCGCTTCTTGCATAAGTAATTCATGGATGGATCCCTCTAGTACGCATAGCCTCTTGCCCTTAAACAGGAAACCTTCATGTACGTAGAACTCATGGTGCAAACCTTTTCTGTGTTCCCTGAAGCTCTCGCCGAGTCTTGGGTTGGATTCATAACTCCCCTTCATGTTCTAGAACCCTAATACTTTGGCCTATAGCACTGTGATCAACGTGTATCGTCTTGATAATGCGTCGGCGACTACATTATCTTTCCCTTTCTTATACTTGATCACCTAAGGAAAAGTCTTGATAAACTCGAGCCATTGTGCATGGTGCTTCTTAAGATTAGTCTGACCTCGGAGGTGTTGCAGCATTTCATGATCGGTGTGAATGACGCATTCTCAGGCAAGGAGGTAGTGTTGCTAGCTTTCCAAAGCTCGGACCAAAGCGTATAACTCCTTGTCATAGGTGGGCTAATTGACTGTTTCCCCACTAAGCTTTTCATTGAAATAGGCTTCTAGTTTTCCTCCTTGTGTAAGGACTGCTCTGATGCCAATGCTGAAGCCGGATGCATCACACTCGACTTCGAACGTTCTCTGAAAATCTAGTAATGCGAGTAGAAGTGCTTCGGTCAAGCACTTCTTCAGCTTGGTAAACACTTTGTCTTATTCCGGTCCCAAACTAAACCCTCTGTTCTTCTTGATAACTACCGTGAGAGGAGCTGCCACTGAACTAAAATCTCGAACAAAGCATATGTAGAAGCTAGCGAGACCGTGAAAACTTTGGACAGGCTCATCATGCCCTTCTTCAAGACCCCCAACATGTCTCACGGGTTGCATCCTACGAACCGGAGGTTGATTTTGCTCGGCACCGGATAACCCCTCATGATCCGGTGCTTGGTCATAAACCGGGACAGGTGGTATAGGAGCTCCAACGTGTAGAGGTGGTTCGACTGGGAGAGCTTGGCGATGTTGGTTCTCTATTCGATCAAGACGTTGTCCAATGGCTTGAAGTTGAGCATGTAATGTTATGTTTGTGACGGAACGAATAATGTTTGCTGTGTTCCGATAAGCGTAACAATGGATGAACTGAGCTCGGGGAAAGGATTCAACCAGAGCATATAGTCGGATATTCGGAAGGATAGACGGTGGATGATGGAGAGAAATATAGGGATACGATTCAACTGGAGTTTCTCGAGGTCGATGAACGGTGTGACGATGACAGCTCGAACTCGGGGATGGATTCAACCAGATATTTGTGACAGATGGAAATGGATTGATGGCAACACGAGAGCTATAGATTGAATCATGATACAACCAGATCCTGTAAGTTTCCGAGATATGACTCGAGCATAACTTAACCGGGAAGCTTTCAAGAGGAACAACTCAAGAAAAGAAAGAAGAGAAAATTCTCTAAGTCTTTTGATTCAATAATAGCTTAAGCTTATTACAATGAAAGGGTGGCCTTTTATATAGAAGAGTTTAAAGGCAACCTAAAGAAAAGCAAAAGACTCTAATACCCAAGTCACACAAACACGCGGTAAGCGTCCCTCGGTAACTCGGTCAGCGTCCCACGGTAACATGGTAAACATCCATCGGTAACTCGATAAGCATCCCTCGGTAATTGGTACGTTACCCTCGGTAACAAACGATAATGCGGTAAGCTTCCCTGATGTGATCATGCCAAGCACAATGAAGGAGCAACTTGAACTGGAGCAGCTTGTAGCTGAGGAAGCTAAGAAGAAATGGATTAACTCAACAACAACGTTTGATCCGGGAATATTAAAAGGATCACTTTAACAATTCAAGACATCTTTGCAACATGTTCTCAACACTATCCAGGGCAGTTTTGTGTGTGCTAATCCAACCACCCTGGATGTGATCCAAGCCACCTAGACTTTGATCAAGAGAGGTAATCAGAATTATACTATTTTTCCCTTGTTGGGTTTTTCCCAATGGGTTTACCAACAAGGTTTTTAATGAGGTAAGGCCTGGTTACTCTACCCCAGCCTCTTGATAAAACCAGGCCCAAACTCTATCTTTTCTTTCTATGATTTATTCAAACTTGTATTTATTTTTGTTGTGTTCCGAGGAGTGGTTTTTCGAGGCATGTCTTGATGACCTCCTCCTCGTCTTCTCCTTCTTCCCCTTTATATTCTGATCTAAACTCTACTTTTAATCTTATCAAACATTTTATTCTCAAATTCCTTCTTGTTTGATCGTCTTTTTCTCTGGTGTAAAGGATCATCATCCACACCTTGACAAGTTTGAAATCTTTGGATCGCTTCATAATCCTTTGACGTTTCACATCAATCCACCTCTTGTTCTTGCCGAGTTTGGTTTTCACCCACTCGTGGAGCAAACCCCGAGTGTTCAAAGGCTACTCATCACCTTTGGAATATCACTTATTCAATCCGATTCATCACCTTCACTCCATTTCATCACTTCCGCACTCATATCCGTTCACTCTAGTCATCACAACCATTGGAGAACATTCAGGGACGTTTATCCTCATCTAGGATCATATCAAGTGGTATCAGAGCTCGCTCCAACCCAGGTTGTGTCGATTCAAAACGTTTTACCCTTTGATATTCCACAGATCATTTGAATCGATTATGTCTGATGATTGCTAGAATTTTCATAAATTCATTTTGTCTGATAAAATCGTGAGATATGTTGAATCTCTTTCGAAAATTAGTCTAGTATTTGTTAAAATTGATTCTAGAATTTTGGAATATGTTTTGATAATTGTTCGAGGTTGATTTCGTCGAACAGTCGCAACTAGAGGTTCTCGGAATTTGAAAAGTTATTTTCGTGTTAACTTGCTAGAATTGTTTAAAATCATTGCTTAACCCTAAAATCGTGAAATCTGTTGCATTGAAACCTAGATTGAGTCTAGTATTTGTTAAAATTGTCTCTGGAATATTTGAACGTGATTTGATAATTTATTCGGTTCGATCAAGTCAAACGGTTCTTTCGAATTCTAGAAAGCTTGCCGAGTTCTTTTGTTGTGTTATCTTTGAGCATTTTACTTGATTACTTGTTGGGATTTGAATAGGTACCATGGCGGGAACCAGCCATGATGAAAAAGAGTCTTCCAACTTCAACAAGCAACTTATGGACTCCTTCAAAGCTATGATGGTTGAGAGTATGGCCACTATGAAAGCTGAACTAGAAAGATCCATCAATGATGCTGAACAAAAATGATTTGAGGCTATGATGGCTAAGAGGGCTCATAAGTTGTGTGAAAGATTAACAGCCAGGAACCGACGATTTGTAGAAGTAAATCCACAACGGCATGGTCGTCTAAAAGAAAAACCAAGCAGAGAGCCATGGAGAGACAAGCCGAGACAACAAAGAGAAGAAGCAGCCTATGACTACTGTAGACCTGATGGTAAATCGTCTCATGACAGTCAAAAAAAGCCTACAAGTGTGAAGGAAGGCAGAGGAGAACACAGCTACAAATTTGGAGATACGTCACTAGATGTTGTAGCCAAGATCGAAGCCAACCTTGCAAAAACTAAACCGAAGGACCCGATCATCAAATCAACCGAGGGAGGACATTTTCTTCGACCAACCATGCATAAAGATGATTCTGGTCAAGCTAGAATTCCATTTGATGGATCCCAGTTTCAAGTTACTAAAGACATGCCATTTGAAAGTCAAGGAATGACTAAACCGGCAACACAAAAACAAAATTCGGAAGAAACTAAGATAAGTGTTGATTTATTCCACACCCGTTGTCTAGTGCAGGAAAGGGTTTGCAGTCTAGTAATCGATTGGGGTAGCTGCACCAATGTTGCGAGTGAGTCCATGGTTGAAAAACTCGGACTAGCGGTCATTAAGAGAGCTAAACCTTATAAGCTGCAATGGCTTAATTATGAGGGAGAGCTGGAAGTCAAGAACCAGGTCTTTGTGCCTCTGTCCATAGGGAAATACGAAGATGAAGTATTGTGCGATGTTCTACCTATGGAAACAAGTCATATTCTCCTTGGAAGACCGTGGCAATTAGACAGAAGAGTACAGCATGAAGGCTTCAGAAACCGTTATTTGTTTGAACATCAAGGAAGAAAGATTGTGTTAGTTCCGATGACACCTTAGGCAGTTTATGAAGATCATATTCAGTTGAAGACCAAAGCTGATAATAAAGATTGTCAAGATGTCATCAACACCATCTTGAACAAAGAAGAACCACCAGGATCACCACAAGAAGTTAAACTCCAAGAATCACCTAGAGAAGCAACAACACTTGTGTTAAAGGGTTCACTCAAGCTGAAGCAGTTCTGGTCTACGATCAATTACCTACTGCGGTGTCAACCCATTCACAAGCTTGCCGAGCTGAAATGTTTGGTAACATCTTACAAGGTACTCAGGTAAGTTTAGCTTGCGAGTTTATTCGATATTGGAATAATTTTATTTTCACTCGTAGCTTCAAACAACCTGTTTTGAATGTTGAAATTTTAAGTATAATGCACTTGATTTTTCCCTTAAGTACCAAGAAAGATACAGGTATCTTAGATGTGTGCAATGGCTTAGGCGGAATCACATCCACACGGAGCTTAACAATGGATCCATCAGAGAGAGTAACAAGAACTGAACACATCATTGTGATCAAGGAGAAACCACCAGATGCCTCACCACAAATAAAAACCTGAGGTAATTATCTAGACTCTCAAAAATGAATGAAAGCTAACTTGCTCTCTCTTGGCTTAGATTGTACAATTTTGAGTTCAAAACCTTTTCAAGAAAAGAAAACTACTCTTGTGCCATTGCCGGCTCCTGAGTTTTACCTTGACAAAATTAAACTCAAAGGGAATCAAGAACAAGGTAAGAAAGTTAATATTTTTGCTATGGTTAGTAAGGTTAATGATGCTGAATATTTGGATCATAAAATATTTGTCTCTCTAGATAAATTATCTTGTGTATCTAACCTTGCACTGGTGCTGCCGAGTGAGATGATGTGTCTTTTGCAGAATCATAAGAAAGTGTTTCCAGTGGATGACCCCATTGGACTACCACCAATCTGTGATGCATCTCATAACCACAATTGGAGACCTGGACACTATCTAGGACGTTCAAGACTCTTACCTCACGTGATTTGGACCTCTTCACTTCACATGTTCTCCGTAGAACCTAAAATGGATTTTTCATGATTTTATTCATTCCAAAATTATCAATGGCGACCAGGAGTGTCCTCATTGTGCAAGTTAACCTCTAGAGTGGAAAGCGTTCTCACCAACAATTTTCTGATCAAAGAAGACCCCTCGGATCCAAGACCGCTTTCATTTACCGAGACAATTTGGAGCACCGAACACTCCAAGAATCCTATCCAGGTAAGTATCTCTTTAACTTGATTTGTTTCTCATGATTTAAGGTCTGTGAGTATGAGTTTGTTATCTCCAGAAATCATTGAGAAAAATTTAGATTTATTCAAGGAATATTTGGAATCAAATCATTATTGTAAAACACAAGTAAAAGAGAAACATAATAAGGATAATGTTTTGACTCAAGCTGAGATATGTTTACTTGTTTATTGTGAGTCCATGAATGTGATAACATGCTTGCTCTTTTCCAAAAGTGTTGATAAATTTTCAGGTACAAAATAGGAGCCACCGGACATAAATGTTATCTCATTTAATTTCTTTGCAAGGACTGGAATTGGAGATGTTTTCATGAAGGACAAGAAACCCCTTGCTTATTTCCAAATGATCTTTGAAATTGGAGAATCCGTGAGAAATTATTGGGGAAAAGAACGAGTTCTGGCTGAAGGGAGGTTCAACCCAGCACCAAAGATTGAAGGCCTATTCATAATCATCAAAAGGATCAATGGCGACAACACCTTTCTCAGAGGTAAGTATAAAGAAATTTACTTATTCAAAGTTACTTATTCTCTTCTTCCTTTCATTGCAGATTGTTCGGATTTGAGGTCAAATCCTTTTCAAGTAGGAGAGGATGATGTGATCATGCCAAGCACAATGAAGGAGCAGCTTGAACCGGAGCAGCTTGTAGCCGAGGAAGCTAAGAAGAAATAGATTAGCTCAACAACAACGTTTGATCCGGGAATATTAAGAGGATCACTTCAACAATTCAAGACATCTTTGCAACATCTTCTCAACACTATCCAGGGCAGTTTAGTGTGTGCTAATCCAACCACCCTGGTTGTGATCCAAGCCACCTAGACTTTTATCAAAAGAGGTAATCGGAATTATACTCTTTTTCCCTTGTTGGGTTTTTCCCAATGGGTTTACCAACAAGGTTTTTAATGAGGTAAGGCCCGGTTTCGAGGCATGTCTTGATGACCACCTCCTCGTCTTCTCCTTCTTCCCCTTTATATTCTGATCAAACATTTTATTCTCAAATTCCTTCTTGTTTGATTGCCTTGTTCTCTGGTGTAAAGGATCATCATCCACACCTTTACAAGTTTGAAATCATTGGATCACTTCATAATCCTTTGACGTTTCACATCAATCCACCTCTTGTTCTTGCCGAGTTTGGTTTTCACCCACTCGTGGAGCAAGCCCCGAGTGTTCAAAGGCTACTCATCACCTTTGGAATATCACTTATTCAATCCGATTCATCACCTTCACTCTATTTCATCACTTCCACACTCATATCCGTTCACTCTACTCATCACAACCATTGGAGAACATTCAGGGACATTGATCTTCATCTAGGATCATATCATTCCCTCGGTAACAAACGGTAACTTGGTACATGTTCCTCGGTAAGCACCCTCGGTAACATGCGGTAAAGGGGTAATCATCGCTCAGTAATCTGTTAAGTAAGAAGAAGAAACCTATGATGTTGTAGGCTCCTTTGGGATAGGATCACAGGTTATAGATATCCTAACTCATCATACAATGTTTCCGAGTCAAATATCTATTGATTAGACCATTATGCATCGGTTTCGATACCTCGTTAAAAACTTATCTGGCAAACCCTATGGGATAAATCTGGACAGGGGAAAAAGAGTATACCTACGCCAATGACTTAGGAGCATCCTCACCGAGAGATGTTGAAGACGCTGAGACTGATCAGTCATGCGTCTCTCGTGGTCACAGGGTGGATGCTTGGGTGCGGTGCATCTTGCTCCATGATCTTCGTGACGAATGCGTTGAGGCTGTGGCTGTAAGCTCTACCCATCTTCTTGCTTATCTCGTAAGGTGGTAGGGTTAGTTCCATGTGGGGATCTCCTTGTCCAACGTTAGCTTCCTTGTCCGGTCGTGTATGGTACAGATCGGTATCCATACCTTTATCAAGAACGTCAGCGAAGACGGACAGATATTGACCAAGCTCGACATGAAGGAGTCGACACAGCCTATCAATGTCGACCGACACCACCTTGGTGTTGCTCGACACTCGTCAACAAAAACCACCAATGATACACCTTTGAGGAAACTGACCAAACAAGAGGACCCATGGAGGTTTATTGTCCCATGCTCTTTCTTTGGATTAAGCTTTGGTGATTTTCTTTGTGATTCTGGATCTAATGTCAACATCATGTCAAAAGATATTTCACATTTGTGGATGGCTTAACAAAAACTTCGCCAGGATACATTGAAGATCTACAAGTCTGAATTGGAGATTGTCTGGTCCCTAGTGATTTTCAAATCATAAAGATGAGCAATTGATTTTGGGGATACATTTCCTTGCAACCGCATGAGCGTTTATGAATTCTATAACGCCACCCCAGAACATGCCGGCGTCAACCATGATCCTTGTGGTGCTATAGACGGTGCTATAAAAGTTGTGCCAAAGCCACGCACATGACTTAGCAATCGGATTGAGTCTAATGAAGTTTTGGATGGAGAAACTCGCCTTAGGGCAAAGAGGTCTCCACAGGACATTGAGAAAGATAAACCAAAGAACAAAGCAATGTCATTAAGTTCACATGTGACCTTAACACCACTAAGGCATGTTGATGACACCATTTAGTATGAGCTGAGATACAAAGGAAAAGCGAAACCATTTTCTAAAATCAGGGCCATCATTACCGCGGAGTATAAAGAGAAAGGCCAAGCAGTACTGGATGACATGTTGGGTAACGTCCTTGAGAGAGGAATACTTAATGGACGGGCAGACGATAGTTCAAATCATCTCCACCTTGTCTGGTTTCTCATAAGGATCCTCACCACGGTTAGGCACTAATGCAGTCAAGCTAATGATGGTAAACAAGCGCTTGGTGGGAGTCAACTCACCGGTAATTCTGTATATATGTTTTTCAGAGTTGCATTTCAATTTCTATTATTCATTTTCATTCTTATTTTAAGAGAAAAACAGAAAAATACAAAAATCTGGTGGTGACACCACCTATCGGTGTCACTCGACACCGACGGTGGGGAGATGTCTACACGAGCCAAGATGTCACCAAGAGACAAGCCTAGACATCAGATTCCAACCCAGTTTCAGACCTACCCGTCATCGACATTACACACGCCGTGATGGCCATCAACCAAATCAAGAGTCTATGACCTACACTAGAAAAGGACAAGATTAAGATGAAGCGTCAATGCGCTAACAACCCCAAGACCGAGACAGAGAGACCCGAGTGCCTACATAGGCCAATCTCTGAAGAGTGAGATGAGTATGACACAGTTTTCTACAATGCATGGCTGGGTATTGACATATGACCCACACGACTGTATAACAACTACACTGCCATGGATATTGGAATTTACGGTGATGTGGATATGATCCTGAGCAAGATTGGTCTTGACCTCTATCCTCTAACACATCAGCATCGTCATGTCCAATGCCTTTCTCAACACCTCTAGGGTCGCTATAAACCATGCTTACCTTGGGCACATGACGTTGATGAAGAACGACAACGTTTGGGTTTTTACAGATTCGGATGCTCATGTTTAGAACATCAAGCTCCCTAAGCGCTCGCTCATGGATATTCGCGACGATTACACACGCTTGTTATTGCGACCCACGCGCCTGTATGACAACATCACTATCATGGATATAGGGATTCGCGGTGATGTGGATATTATTCTGAGCAAGATTGGTCTCGGTACCATGTACTACAAGCACTATGCATTGTACCCAGATGCAGCGAGGCAGGTTTTGGCCACCTGCTGAGTCACTACGACAATGAGCTGGACAAGGTTGCACAGGAGAGACACCTGACCTTTATGTGCAAGTAGGTGAGGTACCGGATCAGCATTCTTGACCTTTGCAGGATATATGGTTTCAGGAGAGGCGCTAGATAAGTCATCCTCGACACCGAGTGGAATGAAGCTAACATATTCTGGTAGTACATTGGCAATGGTTCCTATGACTCGAAGGTCACCAAACAAACGGATGTCCGACACCCTGCTTTGAGGTACGCTCTGCGAGTGCTCGGAAGTACACTTCTTTGCAGGTCTGATCTGAGAAATATGAGGAAATCCGACCTTATGCTTCTTTCCCTCAGACTCGACCATATGTTCCTCGAGGAGTTTTGGGCCTACACCAAACCGAACCGTGATCTGAACCTGGGAGTGGTTTTGAAACGACCACACCTGATTTTTTTTTTAACCAAATAATTAATACTCCCATAATATTAATTATTTCTAAGCCAAATCAATTAAATTTCATCAAACTCAACAATAATAATTAATTCAAATAATATAACCACTTTATAAAATTAAACTGGAATTGTAAAAATAAAATCACCAATTTACTCCACATGACTTTTCATCCTAAAAATCATAAAATAAATAAATTCGGCATTAATACTAAAATACTCAAACAAACCAACAAGTCTAGATCATCCCCTCTTCCTTGCCATGATTCCACGATCACTCTTTTTCTTTTCCTGCATCAAATAAAGGAGATGCATAAGTATTTTGATAAATACTTAGTGAAGCAATCTCCAGTCTACGAGATATACACACACAGTAAAATGCAACGTAAAAACATATCCTCAAACACTTTAGCATTGTCATGTCCAATGCCTCTCTCAACACCTCCAGGGTCGCTATGAACCATGCTTACCTTAGGCACATGATGTGGATGAAGAACGACAACGTTTGGGTTTTTACAGATTCGGATGGTCACGTTTGGAACATCAAGCTCCGTAAGCGCTCACTCATGGATATTCGCGACGACTACACACGCCTGTTTTTGCATCCTTGTCAGTCTCTTCTCAGCCCTTCCACAGGCCGCAAACTCCACAGGGGAAGTTCGTCTAGCGCCACGCCTGCTGCTATCAAAGATGAGGAGGTTGAAAACTTTGCTAGAGGTCTGATTCCCCACACTGAGTTCCCTGAGCCGCCTGCAGGATATGCTGACGATGGTCCAGTTTTCAAGACGTACATGGTTGACACCATGCATTAGATGTGGCAGATACTAGCAGCTGGAGTCACTTGCACACGCCCTTCCACACAGTCTCGCAGTTATCGTCGATCACCTATTCCAAAGCAGAACGCTCCTCCACGCGATGATGGTTTTGCTACCGATGAGGATGGTTAGTCCCCCCCCCATTGCTTACATCTTTCCCTTTTTCCCTTATCTCTGTTATCACTTATGACATTGGTTTTTCTTTTTTTTTTTAAGTTTTTCTTGTTAGTTTCTGATTTAGACTTTAAAACCTGAGAATATTTTACTTCATTTGTTTTGAATTTGCAGTTGGTGATGTAGGCACCGAAAGAGGGTGACTACAAGCAGAGGGGTGGTGAATCTTCTAGCTGGCCGTACGGCTCTCTCTAGGGGATTCGGTGAAGGTGCGTGATCAAAACATGAACTGGGGAGGTGATAGATGCCACACGAAACTATGAACTCATCCGTGATAAGTTTAAAAACACTTAGATTCACAAGGCTTTGCACACAAGTGAACAAGAATGTCGGCTGCTTTCTTTCAAGAAGAAAAGATACGATTTCTATTAATTCAAGGGTTAGTCCTTACAACTCTGATCATGGGGTTTTATAAGTGAACCCTAGGTAAGACAGTACAACTGAAACAAATACGACAAGGAGTTTTAAGAAAAGCAACGTGATGTGTAAATTAATGTAAATAAAATCTAAAAATGGAAAGTCTATTGTGAACAAGAATTCGTCCATGGCTGCTGAGACTAAGGCATTCTTGAGCATGTGAATGCTGTAGTGGAGTGGTAACAAGCTCGATAATGCGCACTAAGGGTGTTGCCTCGGTAAAACCTTTCTCAGAAAACGCAATGGGACAAAACCGAGATAAGGAAAATAGTACAATTCCTTAGCACGTCTTTGTGTGTCTTCATCCTAATGAAGTGGTGAAGACACTTCTCCTGGATGCCAACATGGCCCTCTAACAATGTCTTTGGATCCATCCTTAGCCGAGATAATGAATACGGATGTTTCGGTATAATCTTGTAGAACCGGTAAAAAGAAGAAATCCTGTTTCTTGGGCTATAAGCAAATGTTGTCAGGGTCCTTGTTGAGTCCTTGGGGCCCTCTTAGCTCTGCATGGTCATCTTCTAGTCTTTATCCTATGTCTTGGAGCTTGTTGGAAATAGGATCTTCTCTAGGTGCTAGCGGAGTTTCTTGAATGATTTCCTTGGTGAGCAGACTTCCCTTTAGTTCTTCATGCTCTATGAGTGTGAATAAGCTCTCCAATGACTTGTTAAACTCCTCTCTTAAGGATCTTGTTCCTAACCATGTTCTTGGAGTTTGTCTCATGACCGGTATGCTAACTTCTTCGGCAGCTTTGAAGGAACTTGTTTCGATGTCCTTATCATTCCCTCCCTCTTGAGAAGGTTCTGCTCCCAGATTGGTTTCGCCTACATGAAAAGGACATAGATCAGATACATTGAAAGTTGGGGAAATGTTTAACTCACCTGAAAGCTCCAGCTTGTATACGTTGTTGTTGATCCGTTCCAGTACTGGAAATGGTTCGTCTCCTCGTGGGTATAACGTGGATTTCCTCTGGTTGGGAAATCTTTCGTGCCTCATATGTAACCACACCCATTCTCCAGGCTCAAATGTGATCTCCTTCCGTCTTTTGTCAGCTTGTTTCTTGTATTTATTTTTCTTTTTTCTAGATTCTCCTTAATTCGATGGTGAATTGTCTTCACAAATTCTGCTTTTGTTTCACCTGTGGGACTAGAATAAACAGTTTGGGGCAAAGGTGAAAGATCTAATGGAGTCAAAGGATTGAAACCATAAACAATTTCAAACAGAGATTGTTTTGTAGCAGAATATCTAGCATGGTTATACGCAAACTCAATATAAGGCAAACAAGACACCCAATTTCTGAAATTCTTACCCACTGTTGCTCTCAGTAAAGTCGAGAGTGTACAGTTTACTACCTTAGTTTGACCATCGGTCTGTGGGTGGCATGTGGTGGAGAATAAGAGTTTAGTTCCCAGCTTCTTCCATAACTTTTTCCAGAAATGACTCAAAAACTTAGTATCACGGTCCGAGACAATGGTTCTGCGCACCCCATGTAGACGTACTACTTCTTTGAAAACGAGATCAGCTGTCTTAGTGGCATCATTGGTCTTGTTGCATGGAATAAAATGGGTCATTTTATTGCATTCTTGGCGCCATTGGTCTTGTTGTATGGAACAAAATGGCCCATTTTATCTCGGCCAGGTTTTATCTCGGCCAAAATGCACCATTAAGCCTCCACCATGTGCTTCCCTAATTAGTAAGTCCCTCCACCACAGCCGTCTGTCTCGGAATAAAAATCCATTCTGCTGGTAGAATGCTCCCACAGCTGCTTTACTTGTTTCTTTGTACACTTGTTGAAAATCCGGATCAGCCTCATACAATCCCTTGACATGCTTGAAACCCATTATCTTTGCTTCCATGGTGGTGATAAGCGTGTATCTTTGAGAAAAAGTGTCAGCTACAATGTTCTCTTTACCCTTCTTATACTTGATTATGTAAGGAAAAGTCTCCACAAACTCAAGCCACTTGGCATGTCTCCTCTTGAGCATAGTTTGCCCTCTCAAATACTTGAGCGTCTCATGATCTGTATGAATAACAAACTCTTTCGACAACAAATAATGTTGCCAAGTTACTAGTGATCTTACCAACGCATAGAGTTCTTTGTCATATACAGGGTAGTTTAGGGAGGCTCCATTTAGTTTCTCGCTGAAATATGCCACTGGCTTGCCTCCTTGGGTTAATACAGCCCCTATACCTGTACCAGAAGCATCACATTCTATTTCAAAAGTTTTATCAAAATTTAGAAGTACCAAAACCGGAGCATGTGTCAAGCTATCTGTGAGTTTGTTGAATGCTTCTTCCTATGCGGGACCCCATTTGAAAGTGACATCCTTCTTAATTACGGAGGTGAAAGGGGCAGCTAGGGTACTGAAATTGTGTACAAATCTCCTATAGAAGCTGGCCAGTCCGTGAAAACTCCTAACATGTCCAATGGTGGTTGGGGTCGGCCAGTCCTGTATTGCTTTGATCTTCTCTTCATCAACTTTTGATCCCTGTGAACTTACAACAAATCCTAAAAACACAACTTGATTAGTGAAAAAGGTGCATTTCTTTAGGTTTGCATATAGGTGTTCTAGCCGAAGCGTTTCAAGTACTTGTTCCAAATGTGACAAATGATCAGCGAGACAAGTACTATAGATAAGAATGTCGTCAAAGTATACCACAACAAACTTACAGATGTAGGCCCTCAGAATGTGATTCATGAGCCTCATGAAGGTGCTAGAAGTATTGGTGAGTCCGAAGGGCATCACTAACCACTCGTATAAGCCTCTTTTGGTCTTAAAAGCAGTTTTCCACTCATCTCCTTCCTTCATTCTTACCTGGTGGTACCCAGTTCTCAGATCAATCTTTGAAAATATGGTGGCACCATTGAGCTCATCTGGCATGTCATCAAGTCGAGGAATTGGGTGTCGGTATTTGATAGTGATGTTGTTAATGGCTTGACAGTCGACACACATCCTCCAAGATCCATCGTTTTCAGTACTAAAAGCTCTGGCACGGCGCAAGGACTTAAGCTCTCTCTAATGTATCCTTTTGACATCGATTCTTGTACTTGCCGCTCTAGCTCTTTAGCTTCTTCAGGATTAACTCTATATGCGGCTTTGTTTGGCAATGGTGCTCCAGGCACTAAATCAATTTCATGCTCAATGCCTCTAATCAGTGGAAGACCTGGTGGTATGTCCTTTGGAAACACATAAGTAAACTTCTTCAAGAGTCCTTGAACCTTCGCAGGATAGCTTTCTTGTCCTTGACCTGAGACTAAAATTTCCTTGATTCAAGTGATTTAGAAACAGCAGTAGGAGTAATGTAAAGGTTAGTCTTACTTACCTGGTCCCCCTCGTCCATAGTTTTCTGCATTTCAAAAACTTCTTGTAGGGTAGGTGGCGCTAGACTATGCTTCTTATCCTTGTGCATGAAGGTGTATTAGTTGGTATGTCCATTGTGTAAAGTCACCTTGTCAAATTTCCATTGTCTTCCCACTAAAAGATGTCCAGCTTGCATGGGAACTACATCACACACTACCTGGTCTGTGTACTTTCCAATGCTGAATAGAACTGTGACTTGTTCGGATATCTTGAGTTCGGGCTCATTGTTAAGCCATCGAAGTCGGTAGGGTTGTGGATGCTTGGTCTTTGGAAGACCTAGCTTATCAACCAAATACTTGCTTGCCAAGTTAGTGCACGAACCCCCACCAATAGTTAAACTACATACCTTAGAGTTGATGGTACACCGTGAGTGGTAAATGTTTTCTCGTTGAATAGTTTCTGGGTCGTAGAGTATACTAAGAACCCTCCTTATCACTAGAAGCTCTCCCATTTCCGGATACTCCACAATGTATTCTTAGAGTCTCCTTGCTCACCGTCAGCCTCGTCTTGGGACTCATATTCACCATTAGGCTTCAGAATCATCACCCTTTGGTTCAGACACTCTCTGGCATAATGTCCTTTCCCCTGACATTTAAAACATGTAATATCTTGAGCCCTCTGAGTAGGAAACTTACCTTGGTCTGGTGTGGTGCCTTTGGAAGTTTCAGGAGCTGGTTTCTTAAACTTAGAGTCATCAGCAATGGACTTTCCTTTGTCTATGGGTCTTGGTGGTGGAGTTCAAGGGGTTTTGTTTCTAGGAGCAGAAGCAGATTTCCTCTTAATAGGTTGCTCAGCTTGGATCGCAAGATGTAACAATTCATCGAAGTCGTGGTAAGGTTGTCTCTCCACCTTTCTTGCTATCCGATCATGTAATCCATCAAGAAACTGGGCCATCAAGGTCTCCTCAGCAACTTCAGTTTCCAATCTGTTCTTATGAGTTTCAAATTCTTCAAAATATTCTTCTACTGATTTTGTCCCTTGAATAAGCTTCCGAAACTTCTTTTGAAGGTCCCGATGGAAATTAGCTGGTACATATCTCTTCCTCAGACTGAACCTCATATCCTTCCAGTTATTAACTTGGCCATGTCTAAGCCTCCTCCTCTCTGAGATACTTTCCTCGACTCCGAGTAGTTGTAGTACTCAAAAATGTACTCCATTCTTTTTCCAGTCCAAGTATGCTTTCGGGCTGACTCTTCCCGCAAAGGTTGGTGCCATAAGTTTGACGTCCTTTCCTCCATGTCATGGCTGGTCTTCATCCAAATCTCTGAACCTAGCCCTCTCTTGTCTCCTCGGTTGTGGATTAAGGTTAGGAGCTGGTGGTGGATCATCTTCTCTGCCCATTATGTCGTCGTCAGCTTCTCCCTCTAGTTGTTATTGTCTACGAGCGTTGGGAGGTTGTCCAACTCTCACATGCTGTGCTTGGGTTTCCAGGTGCGTCATTCGGTCACTGACAGACCTAATTGCCTCTACTAACTAGATCATGGTCACTGGTGCGACTTCTTCTCCCATCGTATCCTGTGATAGATGAGCAAATAGATCAAATGCAAAAGGAATTCGAAAACAAAATAGAATTAACACAACTACGAAGTTCGATCTTTTACTTTTTTTTTTATGATAAATAAATGAATGAAATAAACTGAAACAAAGCAACAATCAAATCGAAAGCAAAAATCAATCAAAAGCAACAAATAATCGAAAGCAACAAACTATCGAGCAACAGGAGCAATCGACGTCAACAACTAGCAAACATGAAAGCAATTTAATATGTAGAGTTTTAACCCAAATTAATTCCGCAAGTGCACAGACAATCGCAGTAGTATATAGGGTATCGAATCCACAGAGACCAAGGCTACACTATGAAATTATAGATTTTAATTTAAAGCTAAGACAAAATAAAAAGGTTTGTAATTTTCGGAACAAAAGCAAGTAAATAAATCGGTGTAAAAATATTAAAAACAAGCACTAGGTTAAGGCGTTTGCCGGTGATTCGGAGACAAGGCTGAGCAACTATTCAGGGCTAACTAACTACCGGTCTAGAACTCAAACATAAATAAATGTCGCCCCACTCTCGTGATGTATCGACAACTTTATCTAACAACCTAGATACCGAAACTCTCGTCTGGACCTAGCGAAGACGATAAGCATTAACAAGCGGGTTCAATCTGTTCACAATCAATCGCAACAATCAACTCTCGCTGGTTGTGCACCACTTGCTCACCAATGATTTATCTAGCAACCTAGAGCACTCTCGTGAATAAGTTTAACCTAAAATCATAGACTAGGTGATCAAGCTAATCTAAGCATTACGAACCCCTATTGGCGAAGACATATAAATTCCATTCCTATTTGTGCTCAGCCATTAACATCCTAAATCACCATTGAAAACCTTAACCTATCTAAGGATCTACTCACACAGCAAAATCAAACACAACAAAGCAATCAGATGAATTCATGATTTTATTAAAGAGAATAAGGTTCAGGAAAACTTCTCAAACAGATTTGTGGTCTGATCGATAATGGGAGAATAGAAATCCAAAGATGAGTAGTACAAATCCAAAGTAGAAGAACAAAGTGG